>JAHRHZ010000282.1:927289-990057 GCA_024137785.1 Ginglymostoma cirratum | reverse complement strand
CCCCCCCCCCCACTCGCTCGCTGTCTTTCCCCCACCCCCGACTCGCTTGCTGTCTTTCCCCACAAGACTCGCGCTTCCGTTCTCCCACACTCTCCCTTCTTGTCTCCCACAGAGATGCCGGACAAGGAGAGTGGGCGGGACAAGGAGGGCGAGAGGCAGGAGGAGGGTGAGGCCGGGATGACGGAGGAGACTGAGGGCTGGCTGGAGATACCGTCCTCATACACGGAGACTCTGAGCACCTTCTGCAGCACGACCACCATCCATGGGGCGGTGAGGCTGATCTGTACGGAGGGCAATCGGATGAAGACCAGCCTGTGGGCAGCCATCCTGGCACTCACGCTGGGTGCCATGTACTGGCAGATCGGTCTCACCTGCCGGCAGTACCTCCAGTTCCCGGTTCAAATCTCCCTGTCAATCCACAGCGGCAACATACAGTTCCCCGCTGTCACCGTCTGTACTCTCAACCCGTACCGGTAAGGCTTCCTCTACACCGTCCCCCCGCATCAAACACTCCCAGGGACATTTGGGTTAGATACAGAATAAAGGTCTCTCTACACTGTCCTCCATCAAACACTCCCAGGGACGGCTTGGGATTAGATACATAGTAAAGCTCTCTCTACCCTGTACCCAAACTGATGTGAATGTATTTGTGCCCCTGCAGGTACAAGGAGGTAAGCGCAGATCTGAGGGAGTTGGACCTTTTGACCCAAGAGGCCCTATTCGTCCTGTATGGCTACAGGGCCCCCGGGGATGGAAGTCCCACGCCACCCACCCAGGGCCCCCAGGCGGCCATCCCACGGCGCCTGGGCTTGCGACTGATCAACCCTGAGGGGCAGCGCGGTTCGCCAGCCCTGGAGATCAGGCCCCGACGAGGGAGAGGTGGCGGCGGCGAGGGGGATGCCTGGGCCCACAGCCCGCCTCTGGCCCGCAACAGCTCCTGGAAGATTGGCTTCGAGCTGGTAAGTTCTGGGAAAGCAGGAAGGGACCATTGGAGGGGGCGGTGGGGGGTTTGGGTGCAAGGATGAAAGACTTGTGCGGGATACGTGCTGGGATGCGTCCGGCCTCTGCAGACCCCATTCAAGTGTGGATCCGGTTTGGTCGGTTGATCGACCTAATGGGGCGGTGCGCCAGTGCCTGCTCTGGAGACCCAGGAGACTCGGGGGTGAGGCCTGCCCCCTTTTTTTTTTTGGCCTATTCTCACACTTTCTCTCTTCCTCCCCCATGCTTTCTCCTCCACCCCATCGCTACCACCCCGCCATCCCCATCACCATCTCCATCCCCTCCCCCTCCCCCTCCCCATCCCCATGCACAGTGCAATTCCACTGGCGGAGACTGCTTTTACAACTGGCACTCATCCGGCGTGGATGCCCTGAGGGAGTGGTACACCTTCCACTACGTGAACCTCATGGCACGTATCTCCCTCGATGCAGCACCCTTGGACGAGGCGAAGATGGGAAAGTTCGTCCAGGATTGTCGGTTCAATGGCTTCGCCTGTAGGGAGAGGTGAGGGATGGGGCAGCGGGAGAGAGGGAAGGTGAGAGGGGAGGGGGGTGTGAGAGAGGGAGGGGGCAGAGAGGGGAGGGGGTTAGGGTGGTGTGAGTGGTGTGAGAGGTGTGAGAAAGGGGCGGGGAGGGGTGGGGCGGGGCAGGGCATGGAGGGAGAGAGGGAATGATGATAAGAACGTTACCTATCCCTCTCCCTAATTCCAGTTTTGACACGTCCTTTCACCATCCAGTTTATGGAAACTGTTACACCTTCAACGGGATTAACAGCAGCTCCCAGTGGGAATCCTCCAAGGCCGGTAAAGACCACGGTGAGTGTAAACAAAGAGTAAAGCTGCCTGTACACTGTACCCATCACACACTATCAGGACAAGGACAGCACGGGGTTAGATACAGAATAAAGCTCACTCTCTCCCTCTCCCTTTCCCTCTCCCTCTCCCTCTCTCTCTTTGTGATGTCCAGGTCTGTCCCTTGTGCTCAGGATCGAACAGAACGATTCCATTCCCTTCCTGTCGACGGCAGCTGGAGCCCGAATGATGGTTCATGATCGGGGTCGCTCGCCCTTCATGGAAGACGGTGGCTTTGATATTCGCCCGGGGCTGGAGACCTCCGTCAGCATGAGGAAGGTGAGGGAGGGAGCTCCTTATCTCCTCCGTCACCAAGGGTCACTGCCTCACACTCTCCTTCCCTGTCTCTCTCACCTTCTCCAGCCCGTACAGCCTTCCTATCTCTGTAACCCCACCCCACCCTTACCCCCACCCCACTCCTACACCCCCATCCCCTCTCCCGTTGCGTACTCCCACTCCCTCCCCCCGCCAAACACACACACACTTTCCCTCTCCTCCCCCACCGCTTGCTCTGTTTCAGCCTGGGTCTAATCTCTATGTCTCCCACCCCCTCTCTCCCTGTTCCAGGAGGTGGTCTCTCGCCTCGGAGGGCCGTACAGTGACTGCACACAGAACGGCTCTGACGTCCAAGTTCGTAACCTCTACAAGTCCGACTACACTCAGCAGGTAACTGGGCTGCGGTGCTGCCAGTTCGCCTCTGTCTGTGGAGGTCTAATGATCGCCAGGGGACAGACCAGAGGTTAGGTTTCCAGGCCTTCATGAGGCCTGCAGGCTTTCCAGCCTGTTGCTGAAATTTGGCATTACTAGGACTCCAGTTTTACAGCCTGTTGCAGAAGTTGGCATTGCTAGGCCTCCGACTCTGATGGCTTGTTGCAAAGTTTCGTGTTCCTAAGTCTCACCTCCTGGGCCTGTTGCAAAGGTTAACCTCCCTCCGCCTCAGGCTCCCAGGCCAGTTGCTGATGTTGGCCTCCCTAGACCTGAGAGTTTCTAGCCTCTTGTTACAGTTGGCATTCTTAGGTCTCAGGCTCCCGGCCTGTTGCTAAGGTTTACATTTCTAGGCCTCAGGCTGTCCAGCTTGTTCCTCGGGTTCCTATTCCTTCTGTTGATGCTCTCAACATTGCAGTTTCCCAACACACTTTTCCACTCAGACCCTGACTGTTCTTCTCTCTTTTCCACCCATCACCTCCTCCAAAAGACCTGCGTCCGTTCTTGCTTCCAACTCACCATGGTGTCCCGCTGCGGCTGTGCCTACTATTACTACCCACTGCCCACTGGGGCGGAGTACTGCAATTACAACAAGCACACTGCTTGGGGTAAGTGGGGCTTTAGTCATAGGCCCATATTACAAGCATGGTTAGTCACATATCCTGGAACAAGCTACAGCCCTTGTGGCCTGTTGCTAAGGAGCAGATGGGAGTTGGACAGGGTTTCAGGCCTGTTGCTAAGGAGAGAGGGAAATTGGCCAGAATTTTATGCCCACGCTAAGGATGAGATGGGACTTGGCCATGGACTTGGACCTGTTGCTAAGGATAAGATGGTAGGTGGACAGGGTTTGGGAGCAAGGGCTAAGGATGGGACAGGAGTTAGTCAGGGCCCAAGGCCTGTGGCTAAGTTGATAGTTTGGGGCCTTTGCCAAGGATCACCTGGGGGTTGGTCAGAACTTATGACCCAAGCTAAGGATGAGGTAGAAGGTAGCCGTGATTTTAGGTCTACTGCTATGGACCGGACAAGAGTTGGTGAGGGTTTGGGGCCTGTTGGTAAGGCGGAAGGGAAATTGGCCAAGGTTTCAGACCTGATGCTAAGGATCGGACGGGAGTTAGCCAGAGTTGGGGCCTATTGGTAAGGAGAGAGCAAATTTGGCCACGGTCTTGGGCCTGTTGCTAAGGAGGGAGGGAAATTGGCCACTGTTTTGAGCTCAGGATGAGGGAGGAATTGGTCAAAGGTGATCATGAAGAAGAGTTTTCCAGCTCACTTCTCTTGGTTTCTCTCATTCCCAGGACACTGTTATTACCGCTTGGCACAGGAATTCACTGATGATGTCCTCGGTTGCTTCAAAACCTGTCGGAAGCCGTGCAAGTGAGTACAACAGCGAACTGGGAAGCAGGCCTCAACCGGAATGCTGAGAGGGCGAGTGCTATCGGAGATTCAGCGCTGAGGGAGCGGGCACTAGTGAGGGTCAGCGCTGAAGGAGCAGGCACTGTCGGAGGGTCAGTGCTGAGTGATTATATTTAATCTAATTCTTGCTGATGTTTCCAGGCAAACTGAATATCAAATGACAGCTGGATATGCAAACTGGCCTTCAAAAAATTCAATGGTAAGTCTAACAAAATTAAATCGGCTAAAAACCCTCCTGTATTTGCAGACACGCGGTCTCTCTCCCTCACACAATCTCTCTTCCTCATGCACACTCACTCTCTCATACCCTTTCTCTCACACTGTCGCTATGTCACATACAGACTCTCACAGATGCTCTGTCTCGCTCGCGTGCTCTCTGTCTCTGCCTCTGTTGATGATGTTGTGTCCTTCTCTGTCCAACCACCAGAGCTGGATGAATCCTCTCTTCCAGAGACAAAACCATTCCGCCCCCTCTAACAGGTCAGTCACAGTGAATCTCTCTCTCTGTCTCCTCTTCTCTTTCTCTCTCCCTCAGACTGTCCCTTGCTCTTTTTTCTCTGTCCTGCCCCCTCTCTGTCTTTCCGACCCACCCCCCCCATCTTTCCGACGCATTCCCCATCTTTCCCTGTCTCTCTCTCTCTCTCTCTCTCTCTGTCTCTCTCTCTCTCTCTCTCTGTCTCTGTCTCTGTCTCTCTCTGTGTCTCCCTCTCTCTCTCTCCCTCTGTCTCCCTCTCTCCGAGCCTGCCGTCTGTTCACCCTCTCCCTCTCTCCCTCCTGAACAGGAAGGAATTGGCCAAACTGAACCTCTTCTTCCGTGAGCTGAACTACAAATCAATGAGGGAGACCCCAGCAATGCCTGTGAGTTTCCCCAGCACCCTCTGCTTCACGAGATCTCCCTGTGCTGTTTACCCTGGTGCAGGGCAGGAGGGGCTGTGCCCAGAGGGGTGAGGAACGCGTGACGGGAGGTGGCTGAGGGCTCCTGCGAAGCCTCAAAACCCAAGGCGCCAATCTCTCCGTGTCGGGGTTATCGAGATGCTTTTTTGCCAGTTCTGGGAAGTGAAAGGGGTGGACGGGAGGATTAAGTGCAGGGCAGTTGCGGAGGGGAGACAGAGGGGGCAGTCGGTTCCTCCCTTTGGTAGGAAGTCACAAGTAATTTCCCATCTTGTCCTTCCCTCCTCCCTCCCACCCCCCCCGCGGCGGGGGGGGGGGCCATAGGTGGCGCGTATGCTCGCCAACTTGGGAAGCCAGTGGAGTCTGTGGCTTGGATCTTCTGTTATGTCTGTCCTGGAGATGGTGGAGCTCGCCTTCGACCTCATCGCCCTCGCCGCCATCTTGCTTTGGGCCCGCCCTCCAGGGCCGACCGCTGAGGACACCACCCATCCCCCAGACCCTGTCCCTCATGTGCCCCCCTCATTCTTCTAAACACCAACGAGTACAGACCTGACTTCTCCCTGATAAGACAGTTCCCACAACCCCCCGAGATCAGCTGAGTGAACCTTCTCTGGACTGCCTCCAATGTCAGTCCATATAGTTTCAGATACCAGGCCCCAAAACTGTTTGCGGTATCCCAGCCTTGTAGAGCTTCAGCAAAACCTCTCCCTACCTTTATGCTCCATTCCCTCGGAACCAACGGTCGATTTGCCTTCGCAATTCAGAGGCTGAACATGGGCACTAGGTTTTGTGACTTTATGTACCAGGACACCCCAAAACCGTCTGTCCTGTAGCTTTCTGCAGTCTTTCACCTTCTAAATAATATCCAGCTCCTCTATTCTTCTGGTCAAAGTGCGGGACTCGTCAAATACTCTCCGCTTCAAAATAACTGGAGCGGGCAGCAGATTTGGAGGGACAACAGTTTGAGGATGAGGCACAATGTGATGCTGGGATCAAAACTTGGCAAGTGATATTGATTCACGGAGGGGGGGGAAGGGAGCAGGGAGAATGAGGGGGGATAAGGGGGGGGCGAGAGAGAGGGAAGTGGGGAGAGAGAGAGAGAGGAAGGGGGAGGGAGAGAGAGAAAGGAAGAGGGAGGGAAGGATAAAGAAAGAGAAACAGAGTGAGACGGAGAGGAAGCAAGAAACAGACGGATAGAGAAGAAGACAGTGAGAGATAGAGAGACAAAGATAGAGAAAAAGAGACCAAGACGGCAAGGGAGTGAGAAACAGAAAAGTCGACAGGTGGTCAGAGACCGACTGTGTTGGGGAAGAATGACAGTGGGGGAGAGAGATAGAAAGGGAGACAGATGGAGAGCAAGAGACACAGATAGACAGAGAGAGAGATGGTAAAAGACTGGAAGAACTGCGGATGCTGTAAATCGGAAACAAAAACAGAAATTCTTGGAAAAGCTCAGCAGGTCTGGCAGCTTCTTTGGAGAGAAATCAAGAGGTAACATTTCAGGTCCAGTGACTCTTCCTCTGAACTGGTGGTAGCATGGAAAAAGCTGTTTTTTATGCAGAAGATAGGGTGGGGTCAGAGCAGTGGGTTCAGGAGTAAACGATAGGTGGGGATGGACCTTAAAGAGAAAAAAGAACAGTAGGACAGACGATTGTGGATAACGATTAGTCTCGGAGAATGAATAGGTTCTAACAAAGACTATTAGTGGCTAACAATGGGTTGTGTGTCATAGCAAACCATATGAAGACAAGGGCTGGTACGTGCTGGTTGGGATATGGATGGTGCCTCAAGCCCTACAATTGTTGAACTCGATATTGAGTCCATAAGGCTGCAGAGCTCCCGAGCAGAAAAAGAGGTGCAGGAGCAGGCTATCTGTTATTCTGACCACAGGCAATGAGCTCACATTTACCTACATAGGACTCCATCTGCCAGACCCTTGCCCACTCACTTAACCTACCTATTTCGCTCCGCAGACTTTCAGTGTCCTCTGCACACATTGCTATATCATTCATTTCAGTGTCAACTGCCGACTTTGACACACAACGCTCGGTCCCCAACTCTAAATGATCTATGTAAATTGTAAACCATTGCTGTCCCAACGCTGATCCCTGAGGCACACCCCCTAGCCACTGATCACCAACCAGAAAAACACCCATTTATCTCCACTCTTTGCTCTCTGTTAGTTAACCAATCTTCTGTCCATGCTAATACATTACCCGTAATGTACCTTTAAGTTATGCAGCAGCCTTTTTGTGTGGCAACTTATTGAATGCCTTCTGGAAATCCACCGGTCCCGCTATTGTCCACTGTGCTCGTAATGACTTCCAATAAATTAGTTAAACAGGACCTGCTGAGGGTTATCTTGTTGGAGATAGTCATTTTGTGTGTGTGTGTATATGTATGTATATATATATATATATACACGCGTGTGCATGTGATGGAGGTGAATGTTCCTTGCCGCTTGTCAGCCAGAGACTGAATGTCATCCCTGTCCTGCTGCATTTGGACACTGACTGTCCCAGTATCTGGTGAGCAGCAAACATTATGCAATTGTTGGTCAACATCCCTACTCCTGACCTTCCGATGGACGGGAAGGTCATGGATGAATCAGCCGAAGATGGTTGGGTCTAGTACATTATCCAGAGCAACTCTTGCAGGGACGTTCTAGACCCGAGATGACTGGCTTCCAATGAGCACGACCATCGTCTCAGGTAGGACTCCGAATGGCGGAGAGTTCGCACCCTCCCTGGTACCCACCAATTCCAGTGTTGCCAGGTCTCTTCGATGCCACGCTTAGTCAAATGCCACCTTGGTACCAACGGCAGTCACTCTTCCCCTCTCCTCTGGGGTTTGCCTCCCCTGCCCATATTTGAACCAAGGCAGGATTGGAGTCAGGAGCTGAGTGGTCCCCTAGTGACACCCAACCTGGGGTTCATCCCTCCTCCCACCTACATGACAGGAAAATGGTTGTGCCACCCTGCCTCAGTAATTTGGATGATAGATTTACAGCAATGCCTGTTCCAGTCTCTCTTAATTGTCATTTGTAACGCTGTGTTCTGGAACATTCCATAGTCAATGGGCCGTGAACTGAATCAAAGCCCTGACATTGTGCGTGTGTGTGTGTAGGGAAGAGAGACTCAAGCAATAACCTTAGCGATTGCCTCAAGGGCATTTCTGTCTCCTCTCACCCTCAGGACAGGCCCCTGTGCAGCTAGACCTGGACTAGGCCACAAGTTTCTCCCCCACCCTGCACTCACAGGACAGACATCTGCTCAGCTGAGACTGGAGTAGGCCTCACTCCTCATCACCACCCCCCTCCCCCCACCATCTCTGCTAAATCGTCTCTGTCCAAAGTCAGAAGTCAAATGACACCAGGTTATAGTCCAACAGGTTTATTTGAATTCACAAACTTTAGAAGTACTGCTCCTTTGTGAGGTGAAATCTCTGCGTCCATACCGCCCTCAGGGATCTGTTTAGGCAACACCAGTTTGAAATGGGAACAATCCAGTTCCCACTAACACAGACCCAATTCCAGCTCCATGTCTGAACCAGGATTAGATCGCAGTGATATGCCACCGAGAGTGAGTGAGAGAGAGATGTACAGCACAGAAATAGACTGTTCGGTCCAACTCATCCATGCCTACCAGATGTACTAAATTTATTTTCATCCCATTTGCCAATATTTGGCCCATATCCCTCTAAACCTTTCCTGTTCATGTCATCATCCAGTTGCCTTTTAAGTGTTGTCATTGTACCAGCTTTCACCACTTCCTCTGGCAGTTCATTCGATACATGCACCACCATCTGCATGAAAACTGTTGTGTGCGTGGAAAAGGATTCTCTCAGACTTCCAACCTCTGAGACACCTGCAAATTCACATGGGGGAGAAGCCATTCATTTGTTCTGAGTGTGAGAAGGCATGAAATGAATCAACCCACCTGCAGAGACATCTTGGCAGCCATTTGAAAGGTAAACATTTTAGTAGCTCTGCTTGTAGCTGTTAATTTTATCAAATGTTAAGTATGCATTTCATGGGGACTGGAAAACACTATAAAGAGACACATATTGACAGAGTGGAGTCAGGAGGCACAGACATGAAATGTTTCACCCCTTAATTAAATCTGTACCAAGTAAAGATTGGTTTCACTTTCTTCACTCACTATCAAAGCCCTTTTCTATGCAGGGGGATAAATTCCTGTGAAATATGCTTTTGTGACTGTCCAAAGAGGCAAGTGATGCAGAAGAGACACAATGGGGACTCAGACTGATTTGGATCTCATGAGGTGGCAGGCTTAATAAATTACACCAGGGTAAAACATTCCCTAGACAACAGAGACCATGAAATGGTATTCTGAACGGTACGGTGGGTGGGTTAGAGACGTGGAGAGTAGTAGTATTCAACAAACTGATGGGGCTAAAGGCAGATCAAGCCCTGGCCCTGACCCTGACTCCAAAATGAGTAGCTGTAGAGGTGGAGGAGGCATTGATTGTAATTTTCCAAACAACCCTAGATTGTGAAAAATGCCCAGGGGATTCGAAAACTGCCAATGCCACAGTTTATTCAAGAAGGGAGGAAAATTCCTGGAATTTGAGAAACCAGCTGACAGTGTTTCAGTCAGGGGGAGGTGCGGTCATAGCCCCACCCCTAATTCACTCCGATTGGTGCAGAACCGTTGTCAATCAGCTGGGACGCCGCGTGATAGAGCATGCGCAATATCGGTGTAGGCGATCCATGGAGAGATTCGGTTGGAACATCAGGTTCACGGAGCTGGGAGGGTGGATTAGGTGGTTTCATAAACACGTTGAGAACAATTTAAACCCCAAAATAGAAAGTCACAGTCGCATCCTTTGATCTGGGCAGCGAGGCCCCAGTCAGCGGCTGCCATTTTTATATAGTTTCATCGGGGACAATGCGCATGCTCCATTCTGCTGGCAACCAATCAGGGAGCTTCTTGCTCCACGCCTCGCCTTCATCGGGACGTCAGGCACCAGCCCGGACCACGTTCTGATTGGTTGAAGGAGACAAGGACGGAAACCCTGAGAACTGGACCCTCCCCCTCCCGGGCGCAAAGCCCAAAGACCGAGAACGAGCTGCAAATCCCACGTTTACAGACCCGAGGCTTCTCCCCCGGAACAGGCTCATATTCATGGTCACCATCTTGGTTATATGTTGAGAAGGACGTATGTGTCGCTATCTTGCTAATGCAAGAGTGGGCTAAAGAAATGTATTCAACCGCATGAGACGTGGAGAATACTCGGTGTGAAGGAAAGAATGGCCCCAGAAGTTTGGATTTCAGCTCAGGGATGATGGTGTTTTGTGGGATTGGTGACTTACTCTTTTGACGAACTATACAATTTCCATACAAAGTGGAATTCTTAGTTTTGAATTCCAATCCTATGCTTTTGATGCACAGTTTTGTGAACATCTTTCCAAGTTTTTTTGAACAGTTCTCACTATCGAATCAGAATTCTCAGTATCCCCAGTCTTTGAATGCATCGGGGAAATGATTGTCTGTGCTGACCTGGCTATAATATTTCACCCATTGATGTGACTGAGAAAAAAAAATCGCAGAGAGCAGCACACATACCAGATTGAGTGTGTTTCTGTTCACTTGACTGTGAAGAACTTTAACCAGTTACAAAGCCTCAAAACAAACATTGCAGCATTCAAAGCAGTACAAACGCTTCCCTTATTTTTTCATAACCTAGGGAAATACAAGTATACTTTTGCCATGGAAATGTGAGGAACGTGGTAAAGGATTTGATTACCCATCCCTACTAAAAAGCCATTGATGTAATCACACTGGAGAGAGGCCATTTATTTGCCCGGTGTGTGGGAAGGCATTTACTCAGTCGTCAGGCCTTTGGTCACACCAGCGCATTCACACCGAGGAAAGAGTTTCAGGCATTCTTCCGCCCTCGCTGTGCACAAACGCACTCACAATGGAGAAAAACCATTCACCTGCTCTGAGTGTGGGAAGGGATTCACTCATTTATCCACCCTATAGCCACACCAGCGAGTACACGCTGGGGAGAAACCATTCACCTGCCCGGAGTGTGGGAAGGATTTCACTCAGTTGTCCACCCTCCAGATACCCCAGCGAGTTCACACTGAGGAGAAGCTGTTCAGCTGCACATCCTGTGGAAAGAGGTTCAGGCATTCTTCTGTCCTCACTGTGCACCAATGCATTCACATGGGAGAGAGGCCATTCACCTGCTCTGACTGTGGGAAGAAATTCACACAGTCCTTTCATCTTCAGGCACATGAACACATTCATACAGGGGAGAGACCTTTCTCCTGTTCTGTGTGCGGGAAGGGATTCATTGTTTTACCCACTCTGCTGAAACACCAGCGAATTCACACTGATGAGAGGCCTTTTAAATGCCCTGATTGTGAGAAGGGTTTTAAAAGTTCCCAGGAGCTGATGCTCCATCAACGTATTCACACCAATGAGAGGCCATTCAGCTGCTCTCACTGTGGGGCTGGATTCAGGAGATCATCGGACCTCATTCTCCACCAACGCATTGTCACTGGGGAGAGGCCATTCACCTGCTCCGAGTGTGGAAAGGGATTCACTTGTACAGTCAATCTTCTGAGGAAAGACCGTTCACCTGCTCAAGGTGTGGGAAAGGATTTACTCAGTCGTCCACCCTGCTGACACACCAGCAAGTTCACACCACTGAAAGGCCTCTTCAGTGTCCAGACTGTGAGAAGTGCTTTAAAATTTCTGGGGAGCTGATGCGCCATCAACGTGTTCACACTGATGAGAGACCGTTCAGGTGCTCTCACTGTGGGACTGGCTTCAAACAATCATATCAACTCAGTGTGCGCCAGAGAATTCATACTGGGGAGAGGCCATTCACCTGTTCTGAATGTGGGAAGGGATACACTCTATCATCCCATCTAACGATGCACCAGCAGATTCACACTGAGGAGAGGCCATTCAGGTGCTCCACATGTGGGAAGAAGTTTACTCACTCATCCAACCTGTAGAGACACCAGCGAGTTCACACGGGGGAGAAGCCATTCGCCTGCTCCAAGTGTGGGAAAGGATTCACTTGATCATCTAACCTGCTGGCCCACTAGCGAGCTCATGAGGAACTGCAGTGATTCGATCTTGCTGTTAATCACATCCAAGATATTCATCCCAGTCCATTTCTGCTGATGTTCATAAACTCCAGTCCAGTTAGACAGAATTGTTATGGTGTAGAAGGAAGCTATTCAGCCCGTTACATCTGCATTAGCTGTCTGAGGTATTATGCCTAGTGCAATCCTCTCGCAATTTTCCTGTTTACCTGTGTGTTATCTATCTTTAACTATCAGCTAACTACCTCTTGAATGCCTCAGTGGAACCTGTCTCCACCATATTTCCAGACACTCTATTCCGATTCCACATCCTGACTACACTGTGTGAAAAAAAAATTGCATCATAATTGCCCATTTTACAAAACACTAAAATTGTGCCGTTTGGTTCACATTCCTTTATACATCCAGGAGCAGTTTCTCCCTATCAATCGACACTCAGTCATGATTTTGAAAACTTGTAACAAATATCCTCTCCGTATTCTTTCGAAAGAAACCGCTCCCAAATTCAGGCTGGCTCAGTGGTTAGCACCACTGTTTTACAGCACCAGGGACCTGGGTTCAATTCCACCCTCAGGCGACTGTCTGTGTACAGTTTGTATATTCTCCCCGTGTCTGCCTGGGTCTCCTCTGGGTGCTCCCGTTTCCTCCCACAGTCTAAGTTAGGTGGATTGGCCATCCTTAAATTCAACATTACACGGGTAGGGTAGGGGTTGGATCTGGATGGGATGCACTTCAGTGGGTCGTTATGAGCTGAAACAGGCCATTTGGCTCAATATGTCCACACTGAATCTCCAAAGACCATCCCACCCCCCCACCCCCAAAATCCCCACATTTCCCATGATTAATCTACTCAATATACACATTCTTGGCCACTATGGGCAATTTAGCATGGCCAATCCACCTAATCTGCGTATCCTTGGACTGTGGGAGGAAACTGGAGCATCTGAGGTGGGAGAATGTGCAACCTCCACACAGACAGTCGACCAAGATTGGAATCAAACTTAGGCCCCTAGCACTGTGAGGTAGCAGTACTCTCCCCTAACTAGTGTGGAACTAATTTCTGGGCATCTCCACTGGAAACCTTCCAGCCAGAAAATATCCGTTCACCATAATCTGTTTCCTGTCACTCGCCCAATCTTGTATCCATGTTGTTCCTGTCTCTTTGCTTCCATAAGTTTCACTTACAAGTCTCTTGTGTGACACTGTTTTAAACAGCATTTCGAAATCCATGTAGACCACTGCAACAGTGTCACCTTCATCGGTTCTGTTGAATATCTGACCTCAGGGTTTCCAGTACTTAGCTGACAACAGGTCTTCTGGATCCCTGAGGATTTTATCCCTCAGTAGTGATTACCGCAACTGAAATGAGCTGGTTGTAACTCAGTTGTATTGTTTCATTACCAAACGGTTTCAAATTACTTCTAGGTATTTTGGCAAATCTGCTAATAAGGAAAGCAGTGGGAATGTTCAATACATCCCTTGTCTCTGATCCTACACAAACCTTCTATTCATTGTATAACCTTTCAGTTCCAAATAAGATTGGCCAAGGCCCTGGACGACTCTCTGCTAACCATCAGAGCACACATTCCTTCTGCCAGAAACTGCAGCATGCAATTTAAAACAGGCTGATGGAGTTTAAATTATAACCCAGTCCTTTAACATAATCACTGAATAATGATTGATTCTTCAATTATAGTGAATTGACCCTCATGACTTATTCAGTCATGTGTTTCTGACTGGTGACTAATATATTTGGTTAATCGCAGGATGAATATAGAAGGCATGGTTAGTACACTTGCACAAATAAACAGGCACAAATGTTAAGGATGGAGAAAAGTGCTGGGGAAGTACAGTTCAAGTACCACCAGTCCACTGGAGTTGGTGAGGTGTTCACTTTGCTTTCCAAGACCTTCTGTTCTCCGATCTCCTGATTCACACAATTCTTCGCAAAAGACATAGGGCGGTTGACATGCTGATTGTCAAGTCTTTTGATTATTAGCAGAGGCAACTGTTCATAGCACTTGGTGGGAGAAAATATCTTCCTGATGTAAATATTGGTCATAAAATGGCTCCCTTCGCCTTGTTAGCTTACTTCAGCAAACATGAAATGTAAGTAGTCTGAAAAGGGTCAATTTCTACTGAAATTAATTACCAAGGCTCACTCACAGGTGTCTGCCCAAAGATCTTCCCTTCCTACCTCCTCCAAGGTCCCAATGTATTCAGTCGTAGTCAGACTATCAAATCAAGTTTGCTTTAAAAGTTCATAGGCAAAGGCAGTAACATTTCTAAAAGAACCTCTGTAAAGACTTCATCTTTTTATTTTGGATTGTGGAACAGAATGGGGAAAGAACTGCTTTAAGCAAAGGACTGTGGAAGGAGTTGCTACACTTCCTAAAAGCAAGTTATTGGAACTCATTGTGAGTTGTGTTCACACTGTTAGTTTCTTTACGCAGTGGGGGAAGAGAGCTAAGAGGCCATGGCACTGGGTATGTGTGCAGATTGCTAATTTGTTCATGTGATTAGGACGCCTTGAAGTCAGAAGGCATCAGCATGTCCACAATTCTCTGATGCACCTGAGTAGCTGAATGCTGTGGCTGTGAACAATACAGAGAGAAGTGTCCAGATTGCAGAAATGAGTGTCATTCTTGCTCACGCAGTGAAGTAAACATAGTCTGGAAGACAGCAAGATATTCTCTCCCACCAAGTGCTATGAACAGTTGCCTCTGCTAATAATCAAAAGACTTGACAATTAGCGTGTCAACCGCCCTATGTCTTTTGCGAAGAATTGTGTAAATCAGGAGATCAGAGAACAGAAGGTCTTGGAAAACAAAGTGAACACCTCACCAACTCCAGTGGACTGGTGGTACTTGAACTGTACTTCCCCAGCATTATTTTTTCCATCCTTAACATTCGTGCTTGTTTATTTGTGCAAATGTACTAACCATGCCTTCTATATTCTCTTCCAAATCATTTATATAAATGGTAAACAACAGAGGATCTTGTGGAATGCCACTGGTGACAGGCCTCCAGTACAAAAAGTAACCCCCAACCACCGCTCTCTGTCTCCTGCCATTAAGCCAATTATGCATCCAATGGGCAAGCTAATCCTGATTCCCATGTGACCTGACTTTACTAATTAGCCCTGCCATGTGGAATTTTGTTGAAGGCTTTACTGAACATCTACTGCTCTGCCCTCGTGCGTCCTTTTGGTAACTTTCTCAAAAAAATCTCAATCAATTTTGTGAGACACAATTTATCTCATGCAAACCATGCTGACTATCCCATATCAATTTTTGCCTCTCGAAATGTTCATAAATCCTGTCTTTTATAAGCACCTCCAACAATTTTCTCACAACTGAATTCAGAGTGACAGGTCTACAGTTCGCAAGTTTCTCCTTACAAACTTTCTGAAACAAAGGTACAACATTGGCGCGCCTTCAGTTATCAGGCACCTCACCTGTAGTTATAGATGATGCAAATATTTCTGCGAGGTTCTCGAAATTTCTCCCTTACTTCCCATAATGTTCTGGGATACACTAAGTCAGGTCCCAGAAATTTATCCACCTTTGTATTCTCTAAGATGTCCCAAGCTTCCCTCTTTAAACCTTGCCTGTTCTGAGGAAAGTTCCGTAACCTGAAAGGTCAGGAGATTTTTGCGCAGATATTGTCTTCCTCGCTGTCAGCTGATTTGTTGATTTCACAATTTTGAATCATTGAGAATAAATTGACAAGAAATATTAATGTTGATTGTTATTGATTCAGTTTCTGCGCTGATAGCTGGAAAATGTGGTTTCTTTCAAATTCACTTGAATCAATCTGATCTCAACATTGCATATTTATCCTTTATTTCTTTAGTCTCCCATACTAAAGCTCCAGTTGACTTAAAACCAGAAAATGTCCAATTTAGAGATAAAATGTACTGCAGATGCTTGAGAATCCGAGATAACAAGCATGGGGCTGGATGAACACAGCAGGTCAAACAGCATCATAGGAGCAGGAAAACTTGACGTTTCGGGCCTAAACCCTTCATCAGAAATGGGGGAGGGGAAGAGGGTTCTGAAATAAATAGGGAGAGAGGGGGAGGCGGATAGAGGATGGATAGAGGAGAGGATAGGTGGAGAGGAGGCAGACAAGTCGAAGAGGCGGGGATGGAGCCAGTAAAGGTGAGTGTAGGTAGGGGGGTAGGGAGGAGATAGGTCAGTCCAGGGAGGACGGACAGGTCAAGGGGGGCGGGATGATGTTAGTAGATAGGAGATGGGGGTGTGGCTTGAGGTGAGAGGAAAAACAGGTTAGGGAGGCGGAGATGAGCTGGGCTGGTTTTGGGATGCGGTTGGGGGAGGGGAGATTTTGAAGCTTGTGAAATCCACATTGATGCCATTGGGCTGCAGGGTTCCCAGGCTGAATATGATTTGCTGTTCCTGCAGCCTTCGGGTGGCATCACTGTGGCATTGTAGGAGGCCAAGGATGGACATGTCATCTGAGGAATGGGAGGGGGAGTTGAAATGGTTCGCGACTGGGAGGTGCAGTTGTTTGTTGCGAACTGAGCGCAGGTGTTCTGCAAAGCGGTCCCCAAGCCTCCGCTTGGTTTCCCCGATGTAGAGGAAGCCACAACGGGTACAGCGGATGCAGTATACCACATTGGCAGATGTGCAGGTGAACCTCTGCCTGATGTGGAAAGTCTTCTTGGGGCCTGGGATTGGGGTGAGGGAGGAGGTGTGGGGGCAGGTGTAGCACTTCCTGCGGTTACAAGGAAAAGTGCCGGGTGTGGTGGGGCTGGAGAGGAGTGTGGAGCGGACAAGGGAGTCGCGGAGGGAGTGGTCCCTCCGGAAGGCAGATAAGGGTAGGGAGGGAAAAATGTCTTTGGTGGTGGGGTCTGATTGCAGATGGCGGAAGTGTTGGAGGATGATGCGTTGGATCCGGAGGTTGGTGGGGTGGTATGTGAGGACGAGGGGGATTCTTTTTTGGTTATTGTTGCGGGGACGGGGCGTGAGGGATGTGTTCTGGGAAATGCGGGAGACACGGTCGAGGGCGTTCTCGACCACTGTGGGGGGGAAGTTGCGGTCCTTGAAGAATGAGGATATTTGAGATGTGCGGGATTGGAATGTCTCATCCTGGGAGCAGATGCGGCGGAGGCGAAGGAATTGGGAATAGAGGATGGCAATTTAATTTGCTTTAATTTATCGCCTATAAATTTTCAATCCATTTAGTTTCTCACTGGTTTAAAAAAAAAGACACTTTTAGCATATTCCAGGCCCAATATTCTAACTGCAGTGTAACTATTGCTTAACAAGCTCATATTACCTCTGTCCTTTCAGAATCTATATCCTGAATTATAAAATTTTGGATTATGACCACCTCATCAATTTTTCCGCCCACTTTTAAAGGTTTGTGTGTCTGAGTTGCTTGTAGATTTTATAGATACTAACATGTCTGAGAGACATGGTATCAGAAATTACACCTCAATATGTATTATGAGAACGAGAAGTCTGAGTGAGAAACCCAAACAGGCGCTTCCCTGCAGACAGATCACCATGGCAACACTGTTAAGACATTCCGTTGTCTCGAATCATCTCATTGGAAACTCAAATCAGGTCAGGGAAAAGGACATGGTTTTCCAGTGATTTACCACGATATAACATTCAATCAGTATGCGTGAGAATATAGATACGACTTAGAATGTGTGATGTTTATATCTATAATTGGGAAACTGTCAGAAATAATAGAATCATTTCAACTACAAGAGAGTGTAGGGTGAATGAGAAAATGACTGAAAAAAAGTAACTGCTGTGAACCATGAAACATGTCCTTGTAAATCACAGATAAGAGAAATTCCAGCTGTCTTTTCCTCACTTGCTACCAAAACCCAGCAGAGAAAATAAAGAAGGATCAGGGGCCAGAGCTGGACCCCTGCAGGGTATAAAAGTAGGAGAATACTGATGTAAGGGGGCAGTCAGGACTGGAGACACCAGAGATCAAGCTCAGGGTGCTGAGGTTCGATTCAGCAGCTGACCCCTGTTTAAGGAACTGTGAACACACGGGAGTTGCATGTTCACTCTGATGGATCTGTATAAGATACAGTAGAGGACAGAGAATCTGCTCAACTTTCTCAATGAAGTGTGAAGTTGCTGATGCTAGATGGGCAAAGTTGGTAAATAATAAGACAAGGTGTCAGCTAGAATCTTCCATCTCTTTACTGTTTTGTTCCTGTGGCTCTTATCCATAGTTTGTGGAATTCTTTATTTCCTCCAATTTAGGAGACCTTTTACATTTAGGAATCATCTTTTTATTTCACTGTGTTTTAAGTTTACTGGATGTCTTGTCACCCCATATGAATTATAGAATGGTAATAGGCAGACAAGACTTGGTAAGAGTCTGCGCGCAGGCAGTGGAGTTCTGGATAAGCTTGACCTTACGATGAGGTTAAACATGGGACGCCGTGCAGGAGTATGTTAGGATAGTTAAGTCTAGAGGTAACAAAGGAAAAGCACCATTCCCAGTGGGGAGAATCTCAAACCCATCGAGGACAATGCAGTAAGCTTGAATACTATCCCATCCAGCAACTTCAACATTCACTCCCTTCACCAGTGAAATGCAGCATGCAATATCTCTAGGATGCACTACTGTAACTCATCAACGCTCCTTTGACAGCACCTCCCATACCCATAACTTATACCACCAATTAGGACAACGGTACAGAATCACAGGCACACCACTACTTACAACTCCTCATCACTCCCAAGACATCCTGACTTTGAACTTTTTTTTAGTATTTACTTGTGGGATGTTGGTATCACAAGCTGGCCAACATTTATTGCCTAGCTGCCCTTGAATTGCTTGTTCGCCATTTATTCCCATTTACCCTCTGTCCTGGGGTCAAAATGCCAGAACACCCTAACTGAAGGGACCGGGTGTACCCACACCATGTGCATTGCGCATTTTAAGAAGGTAGCTGACATCACCCTCTTCAGGGCAAGTAAAGATGAACAATAAATACTGGTCTGCGCAATGAAGCCCAGATCCAATGAATGAATAAAATTGAGGGTTTTCTGTGATGTGGCATGCTTGTAGAAGCTTGGATAATTCTCGATGAAGCTGGGAAAGTTAAGCAACCATTTGGTCAATATAAAAATATATTTCTAGTAGATTTCACCTTTAAAGATGGAGGAATTATTTACATTGGCAGAATGTTTGGCAACAACAGAATTCATCTTTTAGATAATTGGCATATAACACAGGCTAAAGGGGTGGAGATTAATTTACTCAGCAAGTTGTGGGGATCTGGAACAGACTGAATAATAAGTTAAGCAGATTCAGGTGTCATTCATAATACTGATTTGGAATGTAACTTAAGAAGGAAAACAGTGAAAATTACATGAAGAACATTGTTTTGGACCGGGGGGATATCAACAGACAACGACACTTTAAAAAGGAGGAAGCCAGACAAAGGCAGGGACCATATGGGACCTGATCTCTATAGACTTCAGTAAGGCATTCGACAAGGTTCCTCATGGTAGACTGGTTAGTAAGGTTAGATCACATGGAATAGAAGAAGAACTAGCCATTTAGATATGGAATGGCTTGAAGGTAGAAGACAGGGGGTGGTGGTGGATGGTTGCTTTTGAGACTGGAGGCCTGTGACCAGTACTGTGCCGCAAGCATCAATGCTGGGTACAGTGCTTTTTGTCATTTCTATAAATGATTTGGATGAAAACACAGTAGATATGGTTAGTAAATTTGCAGATGACATCAAAATTGAAGGTGTAGTGGACAGTGAAGAACGTTAACTCAAGAGTACAACGGGATCTTGATCGGATAGACCAATGGCTGAGGAATGGCAGATTGAGTTTAATTTAGAAAAATGTGATTTTGGAAAGGCAAATCAGTGCAACTTATGCACTTGATGGTAAGGTCCTAGGGAGTCTTGCTAAACAAAGAGATCTTGGAGCGCAAGTTCACACTTCCATGAAAGTGGAGTCGCAGGTAGATTGGATAGTGAAGAAGGTGTTTGGTACACTTGCCTTTATTGGTCAGTCCATTGAGTTATAGGAGTTGGGAGGTCATGTTGCAGCTGTACAGGGTATTGGTTAGGCTACTCTTGGAATACTGTGTGCACTTCTGGTTTCCCTGCTTTAGGAACGATGTTGTGAAACTTGAAAGGGTTGAGAAAAGATTTACAAGGATGTTGCCGGGGTTGGAGCATTTGAGCTACCGGGAGTAGCTGAATAGACTGGGACTATTTTCCCCAGAGTGTCAGAGGCTGAGGGCTGATATTATAGAGGTTTAAAAAAATCATGAGGGGCATGGATAGGGTAAATAGACAAGATCTATTCCCTGGGGTGAAGGAGTCCAAAAGTAGAGGGCATAGGTTTAAGGTGAGAGTGAAAAGATTTAAAAGGGACCTGAGGGGCAAAGTTTTCACACAGAGTGTGGTGAGTGTATGGAATGAGCTGTCAGAGGCAGTGGTGAAGGCTGGTACAATTACAACATTTAAAAGACATCTGGATGAGTATATGAACAGGAACAGCTTTGAGGGATATAGGCTAAATGCTGACAAATTGGAGCGATTAATTTAGGATATCTAGTCGGCATGGACAAGTTGGCCTGAAGGATCTGTTTCCATGCTGTATATTTCTATGAATCCATGACTCTTTGACTCGACTGCCTTCTTCATTTCACATTTGTCAATAAGTCCAGTGTCTAGAACTAGGGATCTGGGTGTGAATTGAACTGAAAAATAGAACTGGTTCATAAATGGGATAGTAAGAATTGCCAATACTGGAGTCAGAGATAACACAGTGTGGAGCTGGAGGAGCACAGCAAGTCAGGCAGCAACAGAAGAGCAGGAAGCTGATGTTTTGAGTCAGGACCTTTCTTCAGAAATGGGGCAGGGTGGGGGGAAGGGAGCTCTGAAATAAATAGAGGGAGGAGGGGAGGGGCTGGGAAAGGTAGGTGGGATGGTGATAGGAGAGTGCAGGTTGATAGGAGAGCGGGTTGTCCACCAACCAATGAAAGTGGATGAGGGGCGGGGCCACTGGAATGACACGTGATCATTAACTCCGCACGCGTAGTGCTGCGTGATTGGCGCTTGAGCGAGTGCGGGAGACGGAGCCCGGAAAGTTGAAGAATCAGTGGACACCGGGAGGAAAATGGCGTCAGTCCGGACTGGGAGATTTTGTGAACACCCGGTATATTGCCACGAGACGTGAATTAGAAACTCCCGGTCCCGCATATGCAGCAAACGGGAAAACGCTGCAGGCCTGAGGCAATGACAGGTCCTGGGTAACCACCGCCATCATTATTAGGGGCATGGTGCAACACTGCGCACGCGCATGATGCCACCCCGGGTGGGGGTGGGGCAATTTGAAGAGGGGCATTTAGTCTGCAAATTGATACCAAGAAAAATGTTTGTCTTTTCTACACTTCTGTCCTGGATTGACAGTGATTTTTCTTCTGTGAATTCGTTTTACAGGATATTAATTGAGAATATTTTGCAGACTAGCATCTCAAAAACAAGTTCTGACAGTCAGCGGAGTCATCAGGATCTGAATATCGTTGGCATTTGAATGTGTAAGGAAGGAGGTTTGTCTGTTGGAAAATATTTCTGATATGTTTGTAAATCGAAAAACAGCAAAATGTTCAAATTTGTGGTTTAGATCATCCCCGAGGTATGTGTTCAGTTCTGGGCCCTGCAGATGAGAAAGGAGATATTGGCCTGTGAGGGAGCTATCCAAATTACACCCCATCTCTTTGAAAGAACTGTCATATTTGGTTCCAAGCACCACCTTCGTGCTTTCAACCCATAAATTCCTCATTCTGAAATAGCTGTAAATTTCCTTCTAGAATTCCTGATGGACTCGAATTCCAGCTCCCTTTTCATGTGGAGTATTCCAGATCCTGAAAACTCAGTAATCCTGAAATTTCTGAAGTCCATGTTGAGTCTGGAGGATTATCGAAGGCTGAACTGAAAGATGAGATGTGGTTCCCTAAGCTCCCTTTGAGGTGCAGAGGAGCATTAAATGAGGCTGAAATCAGTGTAAGTTGTGAGCAGACAATTAGTATAAGAAGGCCGTTTGGCTCAATGGAAGTTCTTTGGAGTTAGATGAGGAGAAACAGGGAAAAGGTGAAGCTGAAAGATTGAGTAAGAGTCTCAGTCTCTGTTGGCTGGTTCAGAAAGTAATACAGTCCCAATGGAAAGAGCCAAATTGGTAAGTGACACTTGGCAAGTATTTTCTTACTGTTTTGTACAGCTTCTGTACAAGCAGCGGCTTTTGATTATAATACAAATGTTTGAAATGAAAGAAGAACCTTAGCTCAATTAAATTCTCTTAAAGGGTGTAACTAGCTTAATTTATAAAGAAGTCATGACAGGAGACCTCAGACACCTAGTGTGTTCCTCTTGCATTGTGAGGATTAGGAGAGGCTTCCAGTGTCATTGACAGCTACGTGTGCAGGAAGTGTGTCCATCTGCAGCTACTGGTTAACTGCTTTTTGGGGCTGTGGGTAGACTTACTGTGGAGCATCTACTGCACTGAGAATGTCATGGCCAGTTGGTCTCACCACGGATGAGAATTATACAAGCAAAAAAGAATAGGTGACCATCAGATAAAGTAAAATGCTCAGAAAGGAAGTGCAGGACTCCCCTGTGGTCACTATCCTCCTCAAACAGATATACTGTTTTTGATATAACAAAGTGTACAGTTGGATGAACACAGCAGGCCAGGTAGCATCAGAGGAGCAGGAAAGCTGACATTTCACGTCTGGACCCTTCTTCACAGAAAATATCTTTTCTAGTCCCATTTTCCAGCACTCGGCATGTAACCTATTTTGTGGTGCCTTGTATGATCATCTAAACATTTCTCCAAGGTTGAAATGGTTCCTGTATCTGTTACCATTTCAGATGCTGTCAGTCCTACTGAATGGCTCTGCATTTTCTGATTTTATTTCGGACTTCCACCATTTTGCTTAAGCAGTTAGTGTCATAGAATTATACAGCATGCAAACAGACCCTTCCGTCCAACTCGTCTGTGCCGACTAGATATCCTAAACTAATCTAGTCCCATTTGCCAGCATTCAGCTCATATCTCTTTAATCCTTCCTATTCATGTACCCATCCAGATGCATTTTAAATGTAATTGTACCTTCCTCTGCTACCTCCTCTAGCAGCTCATTTTCATATATGCACCGGCCTCTCTCTGAAAAGATTGCCCCTTAGGTCCCTTTTAAATCTTTCCCCTCTCACCTTAAAACTATGCCTTCTAGTTTTGAACTCCTTCCATTGGGAAAAATTCCTTGGCTATTCACCCTAACCATGTCCGTCATGATTTCATAAACCACTTTCAGATCATTCCTCTGACTCTAACATTCCAGAGAAAAAAAGTCCCAGCCTATTCAGCCTCTCCCTGTACTCATTCTCCAGTCCCGGCAACAATTTCGTAAATCTTGTCTGAATGCTTTCAAGTTTAACAACATCTTTCCTACAGCAGGGAGACCAGAACTGATCGCTGTCTTCCAAAATTGGCCAAACCCATGGCTAATACAAGCACAATTTCTGTACTCAATGCACTGACCAATAAAAGCAAGCCAAATGCCACCTTCACCACCCGGTCTACCTTCAACTCCACTTTCAAGAAACTATGCAGTTGTACTCAGCCCTTTGGAGGGATTGAAGGATATGGGGAGAAAACAGGACCAAGACTGACAATAGACAATAGGTGCAGGAGTAGGCCATTCGGCCCTTCGAGCCAGCACCACCATTCATTATGATCATGGCTGATCATCCACATCAGTATCCTGTTCCTGCCTTATCCCCATAACCCCTGATTCCATTATCTATAAGAGCTCTATCCATCTCTTTCTTGAAAGTATCAGAGACTTGGCCTCCACTGCCTTCTCGGGCAGAGCATTCCATATATCCACCACTCTCTGGGTGAAGAAGTTTTTCCTCAACTCTGTTCTAAATGGCCTACCCCTTATTTTTAAACTGTGTCCTCTGGTTCTGGACTCACCCATCAGCGGAAACATGCTTCCTGCCTCCAGTGTCCAATCCCTTAATAATCTTATACGTCTCAATCAGATACCCTCTCATCCTTCTAAACTCAAGTGTATACAAGCCCAGTCGCTCCAATCTTTCAACATATGATAGTCCCGCCATTCCGGGAATTAACCTCGTGAACCTATGCTGCACTCCCTCAATAGCAAGAATGTCCTTCCTCAAATTTGGAGACCAAAACTGCACACAATAGTTGTAGCTCTATAAGGGCCCTATCTTTCAGGCCTGCCTCACTCACCTCTATCTCTGTAGTTTTGTGCAAACACTGACTGGTTCCCTTCCCCGAATGAGATTTATGAATCAATACAGTTTTGATGATAATCCAGCAGTTTCCTCAGTGTCATTTCCACAACTGACCAGATTAGTTGCTCTCCGTTTCATAACCTGTGTGTTCTTGTTTCTGCCAATGCATTTGTTTTGTGTTTGAAAGGTTGACTTGCAATTAGAGATTTCAAATGAAACCACATCCAGATCTGACAGTCACTCTTTTTATCATAACCTAATTATCTCAGGATTTTCAACATTGAAGGAAAGAGTACCGTTAATGTGAGGAGAAACACCATCTGTGTGTGGAAGTCTTTGAAGAGTCATCTGAAATGTCCAAACATCAGCGCAGTCACACTGGGGAGAGAATGTGGAAATGTAGGGATTGTGGGAAGGGATTTCTTTACCCATCCAAGCTTGAACTTCACCAACGCAGTCACACTGGGGAGAAGCCATTCACCTGCTCTGATTGTGGGAAGGGATTCACTCGGTCATCCAGCCTGCAGATCCACCAGAGGGTTCACACTGGGGAGAGACCATTTACCTGCTCAGTGTGTGGGAAACCATTTGCTGACTCATCCAGTCTGCTGAAACACCAGCGAATTCACACTGGGGAGAGACCATTCACTTGTTCTGACTGTGGGAAGGGATTTACCCTATCATCCAACTTGCGGATCCACCAGCGAGTTCACACTGGGGAGAAACCATTCGCTTGTTCCCAGTGTGGGATGGGATTCACTCAGTCATCCAACCTACGGATCCATCAGCGAGTTCACACTGGGGAGAGACCATTCATTTGCTCCCAGTGCAGGATGGGATTCAGTCAGTTATCCAGCCTGCAGATACACCAGCGAGTTCACACTGGGGAGAGACCATTCACTTGCTCCCTGTGTGGGAAAGGATTCAGTCAGTCATGCAAACTGCTGATACACCGGCGAGGTCACTCTGGGGAAAGACCGTTCACCTGTTCTGAATGTGGAAAAGGATTTATTTGCTCATCTGAACTACTGGAACACCAACGAGTTCATACTGGAGAGAAACCATTCACTTGCTCCAATTGTGGGAAGGGATTTACCCAATCATCCAACTTGCGGAGACATCAGCGAATTCACACTGGCGAGAAACATTTACTCAGTCAACTAACCGGCTGATACACCAGCCCATTCACTCTATGGAGAGACTGTTCATTTGTTCTGTATGTGGATAGAGATTTCAAGCTGTTAACACACCAGTGAAATAACACTGGGTGGATCCCATTCAGATGCTGTGTTCATGTAAAAAGCTTTGCTGTTTACTAACACTCCAGCAAATTCACAGAACCACAGGTGAAGGATTTTTGTTTTTACTCACACCAAGGAATGAACCATGGTCATCAAGCTGTTTTGTATTGATGTTATTAAACCCTGGTGCATTAAAGGAGCTGACCTTGCAGATAAAATGTTGATACAGTTGTGTATGTGTAAGATAGGTTTTGAAAATAACTGCAATGCGGCTGAACATCAACATATTTATGCTGGGTAAAGACTGTCCACCTGCATATTGTTTGTAAAATGATTTGGAGGTTCATCAGGATTGGCTCAACAACAATGAGTTCCCTAGTAATTTTGATGGTATTGTTATTCCAAATCCAAACCATGTTTCTGATGATGTTTTTAAACACCACAGGTTCAGTTACCTCTTTGGGAAAAACAATACAAGTCACCTTTTTGTTAAAACTAAGTTGCATCAAGTCTTTGTCTAATTCTGAATGCCTTTAGAGTTAAGATAATCAGTACCCTTCACATGAGCAGTTGGGAGAAGGCACATCCAGAGTGAGATATAACCTAAAATGCTGGATATTTAGTTACAAGTGCTGTTGGGGCATGTGCAACATAAGTTGGCAAGGGGGTGGGATCCACAGGGAATGTCCAAAAGGGTAAGAAGAAAAGAGAAGAATCAACAACAATTTTAAGTCAGAAAGGCATCAACATCAGGTACAAGGGATTTTGACATGATTGAATGTCATTGATTTTATTGCTGCGAGTTTGATGAACAAGGCAGAAGAGTTGAGAATACAAATTTAAATTGGTGTATGATAACATTACCGTCACTGAGACATGGTTGAGAGAGAGAGGAAGGATTGGACACAGAGTCTTCATGCGAGACAGCGATGGAGGCAAAAGAGGTGTCACAATTCTATTTCAGCAATAAGGAGAGTTGACACCTTACAAAACTCCTTAAATAAATCTGTATGGGTGGAACAAGTGGAGCTGGCAAGGAGGCAAATTTCGGAGAAATGTAACAGCAATAGGGTTGTGATAGCAGGATTTCCACTTCTCCAACATTAACTGCGTTAATCATAGTGTAAAAGGTTTGAAGGAAATTTTAAAATAAATCTGGGGTAGCTTTTGAAGCCAGAATGTAGAAGGGGAAGGTCCTGGACTTAACTTTAGGTAACAAAGACGGAAAAGTGGTTGAAGTGTCAGGAGGGGAGCATTTTCAAGACAGTTATCAGAACCCTTTTTGAAAGATTCAGGATTGTTACAGAAAAAGGCAAGGATTGGCCTCCAATCAAAGTACTAAGTTGGTTTATTTTAATAAGACCAGATGTGATTTGGCCAGAGTGTGCAGGGGGATACCTCAGATAATTTCAGGTAAATGTACAACCTGAAACTTAAATGGAGATCTACAAGGGGAAGATGAATCGATACAGACAGGTAAAATAAAGGAAAAAGCTCAGTTGTTTTATAGGTACATTAATGGTTAAAGGGTAACGGGGGAAAAAAGTAAAGCCCATTAAATTCAATCACATACCTTTCCCTGATTTGTCTCACTCTCAGTCATGAACTCTGACATGCAGTATTCATTTAGAACCACTCCGACATCCTCTGGTTCCACACACAGATTACTGCTGTTGTCCTTAAAGAAATTAACCAGAAAGAGAGAAGGTTTTGAGCCATCCGGCAGGCTTAAATGTGGATAAACCTGCAGAGTCAGATGAAGTGTATCCCACGTTGTTGGGACAAAATTAGCAGGGTCACTTGCAAAAATTTCCAATTCCCCTCTGACCACAGGAAAGGTTCTAGAGGACTGAAGGTCAGTCAAAGTTTATTGAAATTTTATTCAAGAAGGAAGCAAGGAATAAATCAAGAAACTGCAAGCCAGTCGGTCTCACCTTGGTGGTGGGGAAACTATCAGAAGTAATTCTGAGGAACAGGTTTAATTTAGAAATATTACAAGCTGTCTGTTTATGGACTCACAGGATAATTGTGGAGTGAGCACTTTGAGTGAAATTGTTTTCTAGCCAAAATCCCCTTTGACAATCCAGGACTGTGTCATGCAGTATGCTGATAGGAAAGATGAAATCAACCAGCCAGGGAAGGAAGCCTATCAACCAGTAATCTTTTGGTCAATAGCCGAATTCAATAACCAATTATCCTGTCCAAAGATGTTGCTTCTCAGTGATCCAAATTGATCCTATTTACCTCTGAACAGCCCATCTGACAAGCCTGTCTGCACTCTCCTGTAAGCGAAGGCTGTCCACACTATTTACCACCCATTACTTTTGTATCATCTATGAATTAACTGATCAACCATCCTACATTCAAGTCTAAATCATTTATATAAACCATAAACAGTAAGGCTCAACACTGACCACTGTGGGACCCCACTGGACACAGACTTCTAGTTGAAAAAATATCCCTCAACCATCACCTGCTGCTGCCTGCCTCTCAGCCAATTGTGGATTCAATTTGCCAAATTTCAATGGATCCCATGGGCTCTTACCTTTCCTATCAGTCTCCCATGTAGGACCTTACCAAAAGCCTTACTAATGTCCAAGGAGACTGCATCAAAGGCTTTACCCTCATTGACACAACTGGATACCTCATCAAAAACTTGGATCAAGTTGGTCAGATGTGAACTCTCCTTTAAAAAATGCATGCTGACTGTTCTTGATTAATCCCCTTGCTTAACCCATGATTAATTGCAAATGCTGGAAGTCACCTTCCCACACACTCTGCCTTCCTTCTCACACTCATTCTCCAGAGGCAAAAATTCATGTTGATCAACAGATTTCTGCTCCGTACTCCGTTCTGAGGAAGGGTCCCTGGATCTGAAATGTTAACTTTGATTTCCCTCCACAGATGCTGCCAGAGCTGTTGAGCTCTTCCAAAAATTTCTCTATTTGCTTCTGATTTCCGGCATCCATAATTCTTTTGGTTTAACTGCTCAGTGCTTGCTGTCCAGGACGCACAAACCTGAAAATTTTCATGCAAGCTCCCAACCTAAATGTATATGCATATCTAAGTGTATCATATACCTGTATTATATGCAGTTCATTATTTCTAATTTACTGCCCCTTAAATCCTGACCGTCTCTGAGAGAAATCCTTTAATGAGGAAAGAGGCAGGCAAATAAATGTGATAAATTTATTGTCATTATTTGTTCTCTCAGCTTAAGAGACATACTTGAACCAATGTTTACAGAGTATGCTTCCTCCCTGGATTCACTTCCTCTCCCTTCAGTTGCTGGACATGAGCAGTTCTGCCACCCTCCCTCTCAGGATGAGAAAAGAAGTGCAAATGAATACTTTGCTCCCAGACGTTGCATCGAAGTGGACAACTTCTGCATCTTGATGTTCATAATTGGGGATGGGGCTTGCCTGAAGCAGCCAATAGGAATCGCTGAGCTCATCGATGATGTCCTTGGGTTCCAAGCTGCAGGCCAGGTGTGTGGTCACGGACCTCAGGCCCCACCCATTTTCCCCCTCCTCCTCAGGTGGTTACTGCTCCAAAACGATGTGAAGGTGCCGGTGTTGGACTGGGGGATCAAAGTCAGAAGTGACGTGACACCAGGTTGTAGTCCAACAGGTTTATTTGAAATCACAAACTTTTGGAGCACAGCCACTTCATCACGTGACGTGAGAGAGAAGCACACAGACCACAATTTATGGGCAGAGAGATCAAAAGATGGTGTGAATGGAGAGTTGATAAATAAGTCCCTGCAGGTGATCTGAAGTGTTAGACGGTGTGAGTAAAATGTCAACAACTGAATAACAAGTGAAGGAATGACCTATAATCTGATTAAATGAGGTGGAGAAATAATTACAAAAAATTAAAAGTAAGGTCATTCTGGAGACAAACTAAATGACTTGAATAACATAATTGGTATAAGAGTCACATGCCGAGTGTCTAACCAAAGTAATAAGTAATCCAAAGCTGTACAAACTAATCAAAGAACACACCCATCAACTGAACAGACTGATCAAGACCTTCAATCCCGACTTTGAGTATCCTGTGCACTCTCATCCTGCATACTTCTTGCATGGGAGATTCTACTGCTTTCTGAAGATACACAAAGCTAACAGACTTGGACAACCCACCTATCAGGCGATGGGATCCTGCGTGACAACATCTCTGGCTATGCTGAGGGCATCTTGAAACCTGTTGTACAAGGAACACCCAGCCTCTGTCACAACACTACAGATTTCTAACAGAAACTCAGCACCCACGGATCAGTTGAACCAGGAATGTTCCTCGTCACAATGGATGTTTCAGCACTCTACACCAGCATCGCCCAGATTGCTGAAACAACCTCAGTACTCAATACCAACAATTGCCAATTTCCAGATGCCATCCTACAACTCATCCACTTTAGCCTCCAACACAACATCTTCACCTTTGACAACCAGTTCTTTATCCAACCACATGGAACAGCCATGGGGACTAAGTCTGCACCCCAATATGCCAACATTTTCATGCACAAGTTCAAGCAAGACTTTCTCACTGCGCAGAACCTCTGACCAATGCTATACGCCAGATACATCTGACATTTTCTTCCTTCGGACTTATGGTGAGGAATCATTGAAATGACTACATAGCGATATCAACAAGTTTCATCCCACCATCAGACTTACCATGGACTACTCTTCAGAATCACTCTCATTCTTGAACACACGCATCTCCATCAAGGACGGACATCTCAGTACCTCACTCTACCACAAGCCCACGGATAACTTCACGATGCTTTACTTCTCTAGCTTCCACCCTAAACATATTAAAGAAGCCATCCCCTACAGACAAGCCCTGTGCATACACAGCTCAGATGAGGAGGAATGCTACAGACACCTAAAGATTTTGAAGGATGCCCTCATAAGAATAGGATACGAGGCTCAACTCATTGATCACCTGCTCCAACGTGCCACAGCGGAAAACTGCAACAACCTCCTCAGAAGACGGACACAGGATGTGACCGATAGATTACCCTTCGTCGTCTAGTACTTCCCTGGAGCGGAACGACTATACCATGTTCTTTGCAGCCTTCAATGTGTCATTGATGACGTTGAGCATCTCACCAAGATCATACATACGCTTCCACTTCTTGCCTTCAAACAACAACCAAACATGAAACAGACCATCATTCTCAGTGAACTACCCAGTCTTCAGAAGAACATCAATCACAATACTACACAACCCTGCCACAGCAACCTCTGCAAGACATCAACATGGATGCCATGTGGGAACACCACCCATCACATACACGGTAGGTACTCATGTGAACGCAGCCAATGTTGTGTATCTCATATGCTGCAGGCAGAGATGCCCCAATGGATGGTATATTGGTGAGACAGTGCAGATGCTACAACAGTGGATGCATGGACACCCCACAACAATTGCCAGACAGGAAGTTCACTCCCAGTTGGGGAACACTTCAGCAGTCAAGGACATTCAGCTTCCAATCTTTGGGTAAGCAGCATCCAAGGCAGCCTTTGAGATAAACAACAACGCAAAATTGCCGAGCAGAAACTGATAGCCACATTCTGTACCCATGAAGATGGCTCCAACCGTGATCTTGGGTTCATGTCGCGCCACATGTGACCCCACCACATTGTTCTGATTCTGTAAAAATTTTTTTACTGTCCTATTTGGTCACCATCACCTGGGTAGATAGTTTTGATCTCTCTACCTTAATTAGTTTTTACAGCTTTGGATTACTCGTTATTTTGGTTAGACCCTCCGCATGCGACTCTTATACCTATCATGTTATTCCAGTCATTTGGTTTGTTTCCAGCACCACCTTATTTTTAAGTTTGTGTAATTATCTCTCTGCCTCATTTAATCAGATTATAGTTTATCCCTCCCCTTGTTATTCAGCTGTTGACACTTTAGTCACACCATCTAACACTTCAGATCATCTGCAGGGACTTGTTATTTGACACTCCACTCACACTATTTGTGTGATCTTTTGATCTCTTTGCCCTTGAATTCTGTGCACTGTGTGCTTCTCTCTCACTGAATCTGAATCCCTGTCCATCCATTGCTCTATTTCACATCTGCCCTCCCAGATCTCCTCTCTGCCATTGTCTAACTTCCTCTATCCTGATAATGGTTGTATTTTAGCTGTTTTGTATTTTACTGTTACTTCTCCTAACTGTGCCTAAATTAGGTTTTCACCACTGCCTATCCCCTGACCGTATGCTGCTGACTTCACAAATTCATCTTTCCACATAATTGTTAATAGTCAGAAATTTTTTTTATTGTACTGCTGTTACCACCTACTCTGCAAATTACAAGCTTCAGCCAGTTCACATTGCATGAGGTGTATTTTTGATTTTGTGGTTTCTGTTTGACTCCGTTTGTTCTGTCTAAATCAGTTTCACAGGGTTTTTAGAAGATATGGTTTTGCAGTCAAGAAACTGAAGTCAAACATTACATCAGGATCTGAGAGAGTTGCCAAACATGTCACAACCACGAATGTTGAACATGGAAGAAGAAAGCATCATTCATAGTGAGCAGAAACCATACACTGATTCTGCGTGTGGTCAAAGCTTCAACCAATCAACCAGCCTGTCAGAACATAAACAGGTTCCTACAGAGGGGAAGACATTGGAAATGTTGGCACCGTGGGAAAGAATTCTTTCATCCATCAAAGCTGAAAATTTATTTGGTGCAATCACACCAGGGAGAGGCCATTCACCTGTTCTGAGTGTGGGACGGGATTAACTCAGTCATCTACACTGGGGAAGAAACTATACATCTGCTCTGAATGTGGGAAAGGATTCATTCAATCATCCATCCTGATGAGACACAAGAGAGTTCACACTGAGAAGAGGCCATTCACCTGCACAGAGTGGGGAGGGGATTTATCAATTCATCAAACCTGGTCACACAGCAGCAAGTTCACACTGAGGAAAGACCTTTTAAATGCCCAGTCTGTGGGAAGTGCTGTAAAAATTCTGGGGAGCTGCTGCTCCTTCAACGTGGTGAGAGACCATTCAGGTGCTCTGACTGTGGGGCTGCGTTTGAACGATCATCTTACTTCACTGTACACCATCAAGTTCACACCAGAGAGAAGTCATTCACCTGCTCTGCCTGTGGGAAGGGCTTCTCTGAGTCATCTCACCTGTTGATACACCACTGTGTTCATGCTGAGGAGAAGCCCTTACCTGCTCTGACTGTGGGAAGGGATTCACATAGGTCTCACATCTGCCAAGTTGCCAATTTCAGAAGAAATTAAAGTGACTGGATTGTTATTTTTAATCACATCCAGGAGCGAACACTGTTCATAGCTGCCTGTTTCTGCGAATATTAATAACCACCTGTCTAGTTATATGTTTATGTAGACAAACATCAAATAAAGCAGTTTTGGGTCAAACACAGTGTCATCTTTTTGTCTCTAACACCGGTGATTCCCTTTTGAATTGCTCTCCCTCTCCCCTCCATGCTCACCTTTAACAAGAAGTGTGAGGAGCTTTGTTGTCACTGAGATTAAGACGATCTGATCATCTGCCTCTGCCCAGACTAGGAAAAGTGCTCTGGAAATCTCAGTGATCTGATTTGCTGCCAATGTATTCATGCAGGGGCGAGATAAAGATCTGGAGGAACAAGTTGGGCAGCCCAGGTACCTGCTCAGACTTCTGTGTTGGAAATCATCAACACCAAGTTTCTCTCTGCCACATGGGAGAAAATCAAACTGCAAATAAATCAGGTAAGAATAGATAATACTGACGTATAAGTGCATGCAAATAGGACTCTCACTAATTACCAGCATGATTCTCATCTCCCTATTAAAACCTTGGGTGGAAAATCTGACTGTTCATTCCTTGACACTGGGGAATCTTTATTTTATTTATTGGAACCTTTATTTATTTACCCAACTGATTCACCATTGTTCACATCGTTCAGGACTGGGAAGATTCCAACCAGTGTGTTTAACATATAGTGAGTTGAATTGATGTTTGCTGTTGAACACACATCAAGTCTGGTTGCTGAAAGTGATGGACAGACTTGGTTTTGCTTTTAGCGATCCCAACTACTAACAATTTTGCTGGATAACACAATTAAGAGAGACACTCTGGAAGGAATGGGAGTTGGACTTGTCCATAGGAGTAACTGAAGTATGAGAATAGAAAGAATCCAGAGCTAGAAATGAGAAAAGGCCTGAAAAAGGTGCCATCATCAACAGGACATCATTTTGGAGAAATTAAGAACCTGACACACTGTTTCAAATTACATTAGTGTATTGTGATCTGTTACAGTAATTAAATTCCAGCTCAGTTATGGGATTAATAACATCAGCAGATATAAAACTCCAGCTGTCAGAATGAACCCGCTTGTAATGATCACCAGCAACAACAGAATCCATCCCCTGCAGTCATTTGTGAACACGTTGGTGTGTCCGTAAGTGGCATGACTGAATGAATTGCTTCCCACACACGGAGCAAATGAAAAGCCTCTCCCCAGTGTGAATACGTTGGTGTCTCAGCAGACTGCCTGTGGTTTTAAAGGTCTTCTCACATTCAGAACATTGAAAAGATCTGCTGTCAGTGTGAACAAGCTGGTGTGAATTGAGGTGAGATTGTCGAGTGAATCGTTTCCCACAGACAGAGCATGTAAAAGGCCTCTCCCCAGTGTGAATACGCTGGTGTGTGAGGAGGTGGGATGAACGGGTGAATCCCTTCCCACACAGGGAGCAGGTGAATGGCCTGTCCCCAGTGTGAATACGCTGGTGCATAAGCAGATCCCTTGTAGTTTTAAAACTCTTCTCACAGTCAGAACATTGGAAAGGTCTCTCGTCAGAGTGAGCTCGTTGGTGTAAAGTGAGATTGGACAAACAGAGAAATCCCTTCCCACACATGGAGCAAGTGAATGGCCTCTCCTCAGTGTGAATTCGCTGGTGCCTCAGCAGATCACCACTAGTTTTAAAGGCCTTCTCACATTCTGAACATTTGAAAGGTCTGTCATCAGTGTGAATACGTTGGTGTGAATTGAAGTGAGATAACCGAATAAATTCCTTCCCACACACGGAGCAGGTGAACAGCTGCTCCCCAGTGTGAGCCTGATAGTGTTTTAGGAGGATCCATGAATGTCTAAATGCCCTCCTGCAGTGAGAACAATTGAACTGTCTCTTGGTGTGAACAAGCTGGTGTTTGACCAGATCCTGTTGTCTTTTAAAGCTCTTCTTACAATCAGGGCAGTTAAACAGCCTCTCCTCAATGTGAATCAGCTGGTGCCTCAGCAGCTGGGACAGAAAATTAAATCCTTTCCCACACACGGAGCAGGTTAATGGTTTCTCCCCAGTGTGAATCCTCTGGTGGATATGTAACATTGATGATGAAGTGAATCCCTTCCCACACGTGGGGCAGATGAATGGCTTCTCCCCTGTGTGACTGCGTTGGTGAATCTCCAGCTGGGAAGGGTAATTGAATCCCTTCCCACAGTCCCCACAATTCCACTGTTTCTCCATGGTGCCGGTGTCCTTGTCTTTCTTCAGGTTGGACATTAGTTCAAACCTTGTCTACACACAAAACACGTATATGGTTTCACCCCCTGTGAATGTTGTGTATTTATTTTTAAAACTCTATAACTGGACACTCACTCTCGTTATGTATGTCTCCTGTCATTTCTCTCTCCACATTTAAAGACCGATGATGTGCTGGTCCTGATAAATTGAAAAATCCTGGCAGATCTCAAAGTGATGATTGGCTTCATTTGCTCATTTAGAAATCTTCCCTGATTCCCTGTAAAAGGAGTTAATAAAAGACATCACTGTCAGTCCAGATTAAAAATTTAGAACAAACAATTCCAGTTTCTTTGAAACATTTCTTTCCTCTCCTGTTTCTTCAAAGCTGTAAATTCCCATCCCACACACTCTCTCCCACCTGAGCCGAAACAACATAAACTATATCTGTATTCTTTTCACAAGTTTGTACAAATAAAGAAAGCAATTCTGTGAACAAATTAAGGAGGAAAGACTTATTTCCACAAACAAGATACAGAAGAAATAGATCTTGATTCGGCATAGTCCCCCGCCTTATAAAATTCATAAATAGTCTGCAAATATTTGAGAATTGAAGGAATGAATGTGACAACATATAATAATGGATTTTAATACATAACGCAGGGTGCTGTGCACCTTTTATAGAGTCATATATCATGGAAACAGACCCTTTCGTCCAACCAGTCCATGCCAAACATAATCCCAAACTGAACTCGTCCCACTTGCCTGCTCCTGGGCCCATATCCCTCCAAACCCATGTACTTAAATGTCTTTTAAGCATTGTAATTGTGCCCATACCTCTACTTTCTTTTTGAAAAGGAGAGTTGCAATTTACAATATACAATAGCAACCTGTATGTTCAAATTAGCATAATTTTGCAATATTTTTGATAGACAAAGGAGTGAAATGTTCTGGGAAGGTGGAAAGTGAAGCTGAGACCACAATCAGGTTAGCCATGATCATGTTGAACAGTGGAATTAAACTCAGTTTTGGTTCTGATTCTCAAGGCAAGCCCCTGCTTATGTTTTACAAAGACCCACCTGCTATTCCAGAATTCCAAAAGGTGAAACTACTGATCCATTTTAATCTGTTTATTGAGAAAATGAATCTTGATTTAAATTTTACAGGATAAATTATTTAACAGTGTTTTACAGTAACTCACCTGCCCAGTCAACTCAGGTTCCAGACCTCAAAACTATAGAAACATAGAATCCCCACAGTGTGGAAGCAGGCCATTCAGCCCAACAAGTCCACACCGACCCTCCGAAGAGCATTCCACCCAGATCATCTCCTTACCCTATCCCTGTAACCCTGCATTTCCTGTGACTAATGCAGCTCACCTACACATCCCTGAACACTATGGGCAATTTAGTGTAGCCAATCCAAACTTGCACATCTTTGGACTGTGGAGGAAACCAGAGCGTCATGCAGATGTTGGAAGAACGTGCAAACTCCACACATACAGTGCCTTAGGTTGGAATCGAACCCGGGTCCCTGGCGCTGTGAGGCAGCAGTGCTAACTGCTGAGCCACGGCACCATCCTTTTTTTAACTCCTCTAACAGAGAACATGGTGCTACCACCTAAACTACAGTTGTTGTTGTTAATGGGGCACCTCCCACCTGTCTGCATGCGGCAAAAAATAGACTGGCATCAAGGCCCAAGGCATTCAAATGTCAAGGTTGCTCCCTTGCTGGAGACCCTCAAAGCCCCCAAAGGGTAGTCAGGTCTAAACTTCCTCAGAATCAGCCCCACTCACTTTGTGACCTTGCAATCAGTGATAGAAACTTCTGCTCCCTCACTCTGCTTGCTGAGAGTTTCCAGGACAATCAATCCCCAGTTGCCAACAAGACCTGTCAGCAGCCATTCGAGACATCAGAGGAAAGAAAGCAGGTGTTGAATCTGAGTTCTGAAAAGGAAAGAGAGAAACAGGACTTTTTTCTTAGAAAAAACACCAATTAAAAATAATCAAATGAATTATTGCTACTATTATATTCAATTTGTGAGAGACTGACAAGAAGTAAATATTGATAATGTTCACCGTTTTCTACCATGTTTTCAAAGATACTAACACATGATCTTTCCCTCTATCAATGAGATCAGTGATGGCCCAGAATAGCTCAACAGGTGAAACCAGCGTCTCAGCAGCTGAAGAACCACAGAACATAGCAGCGGCAAAGCTCCACCTTAGAGACCACGAGCCAGTGCACAACATTTGCAGTGGAGCTTGTGGAGGCTGAGCAGAATGGAACAGACACTGAATAAATAGAAACCGAAAGAACTGTAGATGTTGTAAATTAGGAACAAAGAAAGAAGTTGTTGGAAAAACTTAGCAGGTGTGACAACGTCTGTGAAGAAAAAAATTAGCGTTAACATTTCTGAGGAATGGTCACCGAACCCAAAACATTAACTCTGATTTTATTTTTCTTCACAGATGCTGCCAGACCTGCTGAGCTTTTCCAGCAACTTCTGTTTTCGTTCCTGAATAAATAACTATAAGCTAACAAAATGAGTAATGGCCGGAGATTTACCCACAATGTCTCGCGATGGTGAATGTCCTCTATGCCCACGACAGAGACCAATGCGGCTGCGCATTGCTGTACTAAGTTCTGAGCATTTGCGAGGCCGGTGATGGTAATGGGAGCTGATCGGTTTATCGCCAGGCGGCTAGTAACTGGCGGCGACGCGGAGGGAATTATGAACAACAACATGGCAGGAAGGATTCCTAAGCACCTACTGTAGGCCACAAACAGCGAATGAAACTCTGTAGGTCCCGCGTTGATAAAATCTGAAGGCTTTTCTCATGCACACGGCCAATTCGTATCGGCCATCTTCTTTCAACGGGGTCCGTGCGCATGCGCTTAATTGGTGGGCGGCACCTCTAACGTCCACGTGACCGGGAGAGAGAATGATTTGATTCTCAGTCTGCAGACCGGAGCTGGAGAACTGAGGCAGGCAAAGAGAGGGAAGGTGAAAACTGGAAATGGAGGAAGGAGATGGGGGAGATGGATACGGGATTCAATTTTTGAGCTGGGAGAGTCAAGAACGTAGGAACAGGAGTAGACTAATCAGTCTTTCAAGCTCTTCAATGAGGTAATGGTTGACCCGTGGCTCGATTTTGACCATTGGCTCATATCTCTACTTAATAAAAAATCATCTATCCCAGATTTAAAATCAATAATTGATCTATCGTCAACTATCGTTTATGGAAGAGAGTGCAAACATCCACCACCTTTATGTGTAGAAGTTCCTCATAACATTTCTCCTAAATGGTCTGGCACAAATTCTAAACCTATGCTACCTAGTTCCAGTACATCAAGCAGTGGACATAATTTATCTGCACTTTTTTTCCCCCTGCTAATACCTTGGAAATCACAATCAAATCACGTCTTCTGAGGAAGGGTCACTGAAATGTTAACTCTGTTCTTCCCTTCACAGATGCTGCCAAACCTGCTGAGCTTTTCCAGCAACTTTGTTTTTGTCCCTTGCAGGACATTATGAGTCACATTCTGCCAATTTGAGTAGCTACCAATTATCCCTTCTTTCTGTTACCTGTCAACCAACCAATTTCTCAGTCATGACAGTACAACATAGAACAGTACGGCACAGTACAGGCCCTTTGGCCCACGATGTTGTGCCGAACTTTTACCCTAAACCTAAGGTCTATCTAACCTCCACCCCTACCTTATACTATCATTCATATGCCTGTCTAAGACCCTCTTAAATGCCCCTAATGAGGCCAACTCCACTACCCTCTCCGGCAATGCATTCCACACCCCTGCCACACTCTAAGTAAAGAACCTACCCCTAATGTCTCCCCTATATCTACATCCACTCACTTTTAAACTATGCCCCCTCATAATAGCTATCTCCGCTCCAGGAAAAAGTCTCTGGCTGTCCACTCTATCTATACCTCTGATCATTTTGTACACCTCTATCAAGTCACCTCTCATCCTTTGTCATTCTAAAGAGAAAAGCACTAGCTGTCTCAACCTTTCCTCGTAAGACCTTCCCTCCATTCCAGGAAACATCCTGGTAAATCTCCTCTGCACCTTTTCCAACGCTTCCACATCTTTCCTGTAATGAGGCGACCAGAACTGGACACAATACTCCAGATGTGACCGAACCAGGGTTTTGTATAGCTGGCGCATAACTTCACGGCTCTTGAACTCAATCCCTCTATTAATGAAAGCTAACGCACCATACACCTTCTTAACAAATCCATCCACCTGGGTGGCAGCTTTCAGGGAACTGTGGACATGAGGCACAAGATCCCGCTGCTCCTCCATACTGCCAAGAATCTTTCTGTTAACCCTGTATTCTGCTTTCAAATTTGTCCTTCCAAAATGAATCACCTCACATTTTTCGGGGTTAAATTCCATCTGCCACTTCTCAGCACAGCTCTGCATCCTATTAATGTCGCTTTGCAACCTAGAACAGCCCCCTGTACTTTCCGCAACTTGACCCACCATTGTATCGTCCGCGAACTTACTATCCCAACCTTCCACTCCTTCATCCAAATGTAGTTTGCCCTCAGCTACTCAGGCCTCTTCTTCAATTTACAGTATTTTACATGTGACTTTATCGGATACCTTCCGGAAGTCTGTCCAAACAACATCCACAGATATCCTCCTGTTCACTACCTTAGTCACCTCTTTAAAAAAATCAGTGAAGAAGAAAGAAAGAACAAAAAAGAATACAGCACAGGAACAGGCCCTTTGGCCCTCCAAGACTGTGCTGACACATTTTGCCCTTCTCTACTAAAACTCTTCACTTACAGATCCGTATCCCTCTATTCCCTTCCTAGCCATGTATTCGTCCAGGTGCTTCTTGAATGCTGCAATTCTGTCTGCTTCTACCACGTCCTCTGGCAACATGTTCCAGGCACTCACTACCCTTGAAAACCTTGCCTCGCATATCTCTTTTAAACTACCCCCCCCCACCCCCTGCACCTTGAATCTCTGACTCCTGGTAATTAACCCCTCCACCCTGGGGAAAATAAGCCTCCTAATTTTCACACTATCCATACCATTCACTACCTCATGAAGTTCCGTCAGTTCTCCCCTCGACCTCTTGAATTCTAGTGAAAACAAACCCAGTCTATCCAAACTATTTCACAGCTAAACCTCCCCCAGTAACAGGCAAAATCCTGGTAAACCTTTTCTTTACCCTCTCTAAAGCATCCACATCCTTTTCATGGTGTGGTGACCAGAACAGTATGCAAAATTCCAAACGTGGCCTAACTAAAATTCTATAAAGCTGAACGAAGACGAATTTACAGCTTTGAAGAACAAGAGGAAAATATTGAATTAATTAACTTAATTTAGTAAAGCTAGAATTTAATGTTTTGAATTTCTATTCCATATTGACAGTAGTGACAATTGTAAACTCCTTTTACAGATGGATTGAACAGGTGGATTTATGATCATAAATCTCAAACCAAGCACCACAGGAAGATCTGAGAAAGGCACTTGACTCATCAGGACATGAATATCACCAGCCTTTGAATATGGAAGGAGAAATATTTGTCTGTTCTGCGTTCAAGAAAGGGTTTCAAATACTATTGTGACTGTAAAAACACTGAGCCACAGTGATAACAGCTGTATCCACTAACACAACCTGAAAAAGAAACCACTACTCTGGGGAGAAACCACATGTGTTGCAAGATTGTCCAATCTGGAGTCACACAAGGACACCAGCACCATGGAGAAACTATGGAAATGTGAGGACTGTGGAACTGGCTTCAGTTACCCATCCCAGCTGGAATACTGGAGTCATACTGGAGAGAGGCTGTGGAAATGTGAGGAATTTGGCAAGGGATTTGATTCTCATTACCTGCCAGAAACCCATCAACGCAGTCACACTGGTGAGAAGCCATTCTTTTGTTCCGTGTGCAGACAGGGATTTGCACAATAAACTGTCCTGGAATTGCATCAGTGAATTCACACTGACCAGAGGCCCTTCTGCTGCACTGTCTGTGGAAAGATGTTCAGGCAGTCATACTACCTCACTGTACACCAGTGAGTTCACACTGGGAAGAGGCCATTCACTTGCTCTAAGTGTGGGACTTAATGTACCCTCCCACTTGCTGAAGAATGAGCAAGTTCTTACTGAGGACAGGCTGTTCACTTGCTCCGAGTATGGGAAGGGATTTATTCAGTTAGCCAAACTGGCATCACGTCAACGAATTCACACAAAGGAGAAGTTGCACTCACTGTCGAAAGAAATTCAAACTTTCGAGCAACTTCAAAGCACACCAGCAGATTCACACTTGGGAAAGGCTATTCACTCACACCATGTATGGGACAGGGTTCCCTTGATTACCTAGAACGTTGAGACACCAGCAAATGCACAATTGACTGCAAACTCTGGATTGTACTGTTGACCACATCCAGGATTGGTAGTCTGTCTGTATTCAATGTTTCCGCTGATATTAACAACACGCTATAAGTAAGTGGCGTTTAATATTCTGGATAAAGCACTGGTTTTCAAAACTTCAATGTTAACTTTTAAATGAGCTATCTTATTATTCTGTTTCATTCCAGAACTTCAACAAGAACCTGATTACAATGAAATTATAAACGTGATCACCTTTGGTGCAAAATCTACAATTCAGTGTCTGATTCTCTCTACATCTCGAGAAGGCATTCACAAGAGTGATTTTGAAAGACCTCATCTCCTTGAAGACTGACTTTATCCTGAAGCAGAGTGTGATTCCTATGCTGGCAGAGTGGCAGGGGACACGCTATTCTCCTTACCCCAGGTACAAGACAGGTGGTTAGAACAGGACTTACCTTCTCACCTTCATGTTGTAGAACTGACCAAACCCATTTGAAACCAAAAGTGGGACAGATTTTGACAGGATTTTGGGTGAAATTTGCTGTCGGCCAAAGCTCTTCAGGCTGATTCACTCCTTTAATAAACATACTCCATAGTCTCACAGCACCACATCTGACATATTCAGGGTGAAGAGTGGAGCGACACAGACACCAACACCAAAATCAACAACCCACCATGATGCCTGGTAACCATAAACAAAAATAACTTCTCTCAGGGAGATGTGACAATGAATGATGAGATGAGGAATCAGAACAGTGCAATTGAAGTCGAGGAAGGTATTGTATTAAATTGCTGCTTTCCAAATCTTGTCCCAATGGGACACATCCTATTCTCTCAAAATCTGCATCACCTGAGAGTTAAGTTTTGGGAGTTCTGAGAATTGTTTATCAGTGTGGAAAAGGGAGATTGGCACAGAGTTAGTCACACATTATTAATGTATTTGGGTTCTGATTATTAATACAATAATATCTAGATTATTCATTCTATACATTCTATATCGGGATTATTGATACAACTGCTGAATTACCTTTATGTAATAAGATCCTGTTTATTGATGTAACAGGGCTCTGATTATTAATTGTTATGATGTGATTATTTTACACATTAGCATCCTGATTACTGGTGAAATTATTTCCCAGTTTCAGAAGGAATATGTGACTAATTCTTACTGAAACAGGAACTGTGTAAGTAATTAAATCCTGATCCATCACAAACCCGTGCAGTTGAATCTTCAGAGCACAGAAGGTGGCCATTTAGCCCATTGTGCTCGTACTGTCTCTGAAAATATTGACAATCTGCCCCGCTCCCTGCTCCTTCTCTCTGAAAACACTTCCTTGTTAAGGAAAAGTCCAAATCATTTTTGAAAGTTACTGTTGGATTTGCTTCCATCAAACATTCAGCTTATGTCAGCAAGATGATCAGAACTCATTGAGTAAAATAATCGCATCTGCCCCCTTGGATTTTTTGCTGCATACTTTGATGTAATTACCAAGTATCTGGCAGTGGACAGAAATTGCTCCCTGTGCAGATAAAACTGCCACAAAAATTTCCACATCGTAATTAAATCATTCTTCAACCTGCTGTGCTCAAAGACAAATAATCTCTTCAGAATTCCTACAATGTGAAAATAGGACATTCTGCCCAACAATTCTACACTGACCCTTTGAAGAACATCCCACCCAGACCCAACCCCATTCCCTACCCTTTTCCCTGTAACCCTACATTTCACATAGCTAATACAACTAATGCACACGTCCCTGAATATTATTGGCAATTTAGCACGGCCAATCCACCAAACTTGCACATCTTTGGACTGTGGGAGGAAACCTTAGCACCCAGCAGAAACCCATGTATACACAGGAGAATGTGCAAACTCCACGCAACAGTTGCCTGAGGGTGAAGTTGAACCTGGGTCCCTGGCAGTGTGGGGCAGCAGTGCTACCCACTGAGCCACCATGTTGCCCTTCAGCTTCTCCAGTCTTTCCATGGTATGTAACAAAAACAAAGTTGCTGGAAAAGCTCAGCAGGTCTGGCAGCATCTGTGAAGGAGAAAACAGAGTTAACGTTTTGGGTCCGGTGACCCTTCCTCCATGGTATGTGATAGTTTGGGAAAATCGGTTGGCAGGGACAAGTTATCCCGAAGCGTCTGATTCCTTGCAGGTGAGAGAGACAGAACCAGAAGGGACAGTGGGGACTTAACAATTTCACTGAACATGGGGAATTTGGACCAGATGTTTTGTAGGAATAGGGTTGAGGGACTCAAAAGTGGGTCAAATGGACAAGTTGAGCAGTGACAGAGCATGATGGAAGATAGGAAAGAAATTCAAGAATGATATGAATAAGAACTTTTGAGGCAGTTTGTCCTGGTGAGCTTGGAGAAGGGAGGGACAATACAGAGGCAAGTGATCAGATGATCTCAATCTGTGAAAAAGTCCATCAGGTCCTCACATTGTTGAACTTGAAGATGGAGGAGATGTGGAAAGTCCTTCAACCTTGAGTAGGAGTGGACCATTCAGCCCCTGAGCCTGCTCTGTCATTCAATTAAATGATGGATGGTCATTTCTTTCCCACATTATTCCTATTTCCCATAATGTCATTCATCTCCAGGAATCTACTGATTTCCAACTTGAAAATCCTCAATCATTGAGCTTCCACTGCTTCCTGGGTAGAGAATTGCAAAGTTTCTGAGCAAAAAATTCCTCCTCAACCTGGTCTTAAATGGCCTAGCCCTTATTCTGAGACTCTGTCCCTTGGTTGTCAACTGAACAGCCAGGGAAGAAATTCTATCTACACTCACCCTGTAAGAATAATGTAAGTTTCAACGAAATTGCTGTTCATTTTCCAAATGTTATGGTCCCAGTTGATGGAACTGTTGGACAAGTCGGATCTCTGAGTTAAACCTGACTTGATAGATCACAAGATAGTAGGAACTGCAGATGCTGGAGAATCTGAGATAACAAGGTGTAGAGCTGGATGAACACAGCAGGCCAAGCAGCATCAGAGGAGCAGGAAAGCTGACGTTCCGGGCCTAGACGCTTCTTCAGAAATGATTTCAGAAATTTTCTGTGATGCTGCTTGGCCCGTTGTGTTCATCCAGCTCTACATCTTGTTATCTCAGATGCTCCAGCATCTGCAGTTCCTACTATCTCTGCGGGAAAATATTGTTGTTTACTTCTCCACTGTTTAATAAATTCTCCCATTTATTTCTTGTCGCCATTTGATCTTCCACTACGCACTGAGAATGGTCGGAGGTTGCAAAAATTGTCACAGCTTCCATTTCTGACCGCTCCGTTCACGCCCCTTAGTCCTCCCGCCCCACCGCCCATTCACTCTGGTTAGAGGATCGGCCCTCCAGCCCCGCCCCCTTCGTCATATCGGCCCCGAGCAGTCGTCTGTCGCTGGAACGCCGACTACTGAGCATGCGCAGTAGCGACGCGGAACCAGGCTCGGTCGGATCGAGTCGAGTCAGTGCGGCGGTGGGGGACGAGGGAGGGTTCGAGCCCGAGGGTTAGGGAGGATGCTTCCGAAATATCTTGTCTAGGCCGCAAGCCCAACACCGAGCCTCGGGCTCTGGCTCTGTCTGCAAACTACACGAGGAGCAAATATTGATTCAAACTAGGATTGTCTGCTCTGAATCTCTATCCTGCACCGATCGTGGTTAGCTGTTCTGCAAACTCCCTTCACAGGGTGTGAGGGAAGGGTTTACAGAAACAGCCTGGATATCATCCACCTGGAAATGTGAAAGGAGAAACCTTTCTCTGCTCTGAGTGGGAAGTGGGGGTGAAATTCAAACATCAGGGTAACTGGTGAAAACAGAGACAAACACCGGTGGTTCCAGCACAAGGCAGCAACCTCAAGGCAGTTACGCAGCCTGCAGAAACATCATGCTATTCGCAATGGGGAGAAATTGTACATGTGTTGTCTGTGTGGAGAAGTAATCATTGAACTGGGAGAGACTAATGGATACCTGCGCGATGGAGAAACCCTGGAAATGTATGGATTGTGAGAAAGGATTCAAATGCCCGTCCGAATTGGAAATTCATCGACGTAGGCACACTGGGGAGAGGCCATTCACTTGTTCTGAGTGTGGAAAGGGATTCGCTCAGTCATCTCATCTGCTGACACATCAGCGTGTTCACACAGACAACAGACCCTTTAAATGTCCAAACTGCAGGAAGTTTTACAAAAGTTCCAGGGAAGTGATGCTTCATCAACATGTTCACTCTGATGAAAGACCCTTTGTGTGTGCTCATTGTGGGACAGGGTTCAAGCGATCAGCTGATCTCACTGTACATCAGCGGGTTCACACTGGCGAGAGGCCGTTCTCCTGTACTGAGTGTGGGAAGAGATTTACTGCATCATCCAGCCTGCGGATACACCAGCGACTTCATTCTGCAAAGAGACCATTCACCTGCCCTGATTGTGGGAAAGGATTCACTAATTCATCTGAGCTGCTGATACACCAGCGAGTTCACACTGGGGAGAGGCCATTCACTTGCCCAAAATGTGGGAAAGGATTTGCTCAGTCTTCCGTCCTGTTAAAACACCAGCGGGTTCACACTGAGGAGAGACCATTTAAATGTCTAAAGTGCAGGAAATTCTATAAAAGTTCTGGTGAACTGATGGTCCATCAACGTGTTCACTCTGACGAGAGACCATTTTCATGCACTCACTGTGGCACTGGGTTCAAGCGATCATCTGACCTCACTGTACACCAGCGAGTCCACACCGGGGAGAGACCATTTTCTTGCTCAGAGTGTGGGAAGAGATTTACCACTTCATCCAACCTGCTGACACACCAGCGCCTTCACTCTGCGAGCAGACCATTCACCTGTCCTGAGTGTGGAAAGGGATTCACCAATTCATCTGCGCTGCTGATGCACCAGCGAGTTCACACTGGAGAAAGGCCATTCACCTGCTCTGAATGTGGGAAAGGATTCACTCAGTCAGCCACCCTGCTCAGACACCGGCAAGTTCACATTGAGCAGACGCCACTTACTTGCTCCAAGACGAGGAATGGGTTTACTCTGTCATCCCACTTGTTGAGTCACCAGCAAGTTCACAAATGACTGAAGCGACTGGAATTTTCTGTGCATAGCCAGGACTAAACCTTTTGATTTCAGGCCTAATCCTGCTGATATTATTAAACGTCAGCCCAATTTTAGGGGCTAATGTTCTGGCTGAAAAACAATCACATCAACTTTGTGTTCAGTACAGTGTGTTAAGTCTTTTTTTTTTAATATCTTGTTAGTTTCTCCCCCTTCTCTATCCTCTGACAACAAATGCGTGGATATTGCCTTCTACATCACTGAGATTGAGACAGTCTGATCAGCTGCTCCCTGCTGCTTCCATCTCATGTATAATACCTTTCTACAAGGAGCCATTCAAATGGGGAAGCAAACAGGAATGTAATTGTGCTGGGAGCAGTATAATTAGATGGATAGGTCCTCAAAAGACAAGCAATCCCTGTTGGTTCCAGGAATTGAATGTAGCTTGTGTTCCTTGTTTTCCTTTTCTACAAAAGAGTCGTGGTTTCAACTATTTGAACCGTTCCCTACATGTGATGCTCCTACAATGAACAATGACAAGCTCTAATGCTACACTGGGGAAAGAGAAGCATCCCCTGAGACAGGGCTCTCACACTGTCTGGTGCTGAGGATGGGTAGCCTGATTCTTTTAGCTGTTGTTACTTTTGACAATTCGATGGACACATAATGACATAAAGTAGCAATATATTTACAAATGAGTTTCTGCTTACAATGAATTGCCACCCATGCCATCTGGGTGCTCTCAGTAACATTCCCGTGTTGTTTCTCTCCAACACCATGCACTCTGAGTTCTTCTTGGCAGGCTGCTATTGACCTGATGCACAGCTTGGCTTTAAATGTGAAGTTGCTGACAGAATTCCCAGATGATCCTAGCAGTGTCAAAACTCCTCTGTCACTGTTGAAAATACACAGCCATCGAAGCCTGTGGTGCATTTTTAATGAAATAAACAGCAGAACATTGTGTGAGATAACTCACTGAGAGCGCACGGAAAGAAAGACTGCATGAAATTGGCCAAGAATGACACCAACTGATTTTGTGTAAAATTGAACCTATGTTTCCTATTGTCAGTGAGTCCAGAACTAGAATGTTTTAGAATTAGGAGTTGCCCTTTCAGGGAGAGGGGAGAGGAGTATTTTCTCTGAGTTCAGCGTCTAGGGGCTGTCTGTCTCAAAGTGTTGGAGGTGGAATCAGTAAATATTTTTTAAGACATAGGGAGTAATTTTTTTTGTTTAGCTATGGGATTAATGAATATTGGGAATAGATCGGAATGTGGAATTTAATGATCCTATTGAATGGCCATACAAGCTTGAGAGGCTGAATGACACAGATCATCATCTAATTCATATGTTTTTATAAAGCTGGGAACTTGGCAGTGAGTAACTCACCTTCTGGCTCACCCCTAGCAAGCAGTATGTACTGTCTACTGGATGTGCCACAGAAACTGACCAAGGCTGTCTTTGCTTATTTCCCTTGGCATAGTCCCAATATCTCAAGTATTGGTTAGAATAACAAATGCATTTCTCTTTAAAAGTTTATAAATAAGGATACTAATGCCTCCATATGAAGCTTTCCATTAATTAGTCTCTCCTACAATTTCCTTTCACTGGAAGGTTCATTAGCTGATATATTCAACTTAACCACATTCCAGGTGAGTTATTCCAATTGCAATTCCCATTCGGTGCTATTTCTTCCCTTAATTCTGTCTCAAACTCCCAATCACTTCTTTTCATACAATTATACATATCCCATTATAGTTCGTTTCCAGTCTCACTCATGAACCCTAGAGACTGATGACTGTCTAATGCTCAGAATGTCTTTCAGACAGGATTGAAACATTCCCATCTGTTTCTGAGCATTAACATGTGTTTATTTTATTTGGTGTTTATTGCTTGGACATATCCTGGTACATTATGCCTGGAGTTATTTTTATTTTAATTTTAGCTAAATTTCAGACAGCTGATATGTTCCCTTAATCTTCAGATGAATTTCGACTAAAATAAACTATTTTTGAAATTCAAAAATCACCTAAACTATTTATCATTTATTTTTGTTAACTTTTGATTCTCCATTTAAGTTTCAGGTAAATTTCCCACAGGCGGTTAAAATGTAAATTCACATCAGTTTATACTACAGAAACAATTATGCTCATGTTTGGTGGTTTTAATGTTACTTTTGCATCAGGGACAGAAGTGCTTGCTATCAATTTAGAGGTAACTTCCACAGCTTTTGTTCTGAAGCATTTTGGCTTGAATGATAACACATGAGCTGAATAGTTAGTGGTGACTCTTTGAAAGTCAAAGGTTTTTTTTGCCCATGTTGTGTTTCTTTATCTTGGTCGATCAGTTCACAAATTCATTTTAAAAATCTACAATTCCTGCTGCAGACTCAGCTTGTGTGTTGCTCTGGATTCCATTATCACCTGTTTATGCACACGCACGCACTCCTCTTGGCTTTAACCAAGAATCCAATGGATGAATATGTCCATGAGAACAGGAGCAAGAGCTGGAATAATGCTCAGATCCAGTACTGGAGGTTGAGTTTTGCTGGGCCCATCGCAATGTCTGGTGTTTTCAGGTTGGGAAGTGCGCCTCTCCTTCTCCCCTGTGGTGTGGTTTCTTCTTTTCTGCTGATGGCCCTCCCTCTGTAAGTCCTCCCCGTCAAAGGAGCTGTTGGTGTGTCTATCATGCAGCTGCTTTTTCCCATTGTGCTGTGGGACCATGGGGTCTGAACATCATTTTACATTTTTTCTTCACTGTTTTCCACTCCTTTGACTCCTTCATTACTTCCTCCTCCATTGACTGAATTTTTGGATGGAAGTTGAGTGGATTGCCACGGCACTGCTTTGGCTTCCTTCACTTTCTCTCCAGCCTGACCCTCCTTCTGTGAGAGCCCTCACTTCAGTTTTCTTGCCTGAGAGTAGCAGCTGACTGTCCTGTGAGAGTCCTTGGCTCATGTTGCCAGTGCTCACTGTTTGAGCATATGTAGTCACCATCTTGGGCAGGCCTTGTAAAGGTGGCCCACTACCCCACACAGATCACAGCTCTTTGCCTTACACCCTTTGGTCAGATGCCCTGCTTGCTTACAGTTCCTGCATAGGGTCTTCTGCTGCTTTGTGCCATGACAGGTTCAACAGACACTGCGCTGTCCCACGTATGTCGTGTACCCTCGATGCCCTCTGATCGCAAAACTGGACAGAGTGGAAAATGTCCCATTAGCATCTGCCCTCTGGGTCACCCTGACCTGCCTTTTGCTGGTTCAAATCCCGAAGGGGTCCACCATGACAGTGCTGCCACTTTCTACTTGCACATACCTTCTCAGGAATGTCAGAACATCCACTCCTGACACATGGAAGCTGTAGATATGGACAGTGATGATCCAACTCCTCTGTGCAGGTAGCATGCATAATGGTGCTGCACACACGCTGGAAAGTGGACTCTCCCCTTTTTCCTCAAATATCTTCAAGAGTCATTTGACTTGCTTCACACTCCAGAAGGTCACATCAAAATACTGGTTGCTGGGGAAATCCTACAGGCAGTAGATAGCTGCCACTTCGAACCCACAGTAGTCATGGAGAATCTTCTCAAAGACGGTCTGATCGACCGGTGTGCCTTCTTCCACCTTCTTCACAGTCACCCTGACTGTGTTCTGGATACCCTCACCTGGGGCCTGGTTGCTTGCTGAGGTCATAGCTCCCGGTTGGCTTTTTTTCCCTGAATTGGCATTAGGCTGCATAGGCATTTTACAGCCTCAAGTCCTCATGATTGAAATCTATAACATGAGAAACTGACCTCATGATGTTTGTTCTCCATTTTTCGTCCGCTGTCCGCACACCTTCTGTCAATGTTTAGGGAGGATTTCATACTAGTGCTGTGCAATGTGATTGAATCGAGGGACCTAGTAACATTGCAACTACACTTAAATCCACTCCCAACCTATAGAAAGATCGACTATTGATCATAGTTTAGAGGGAAACTGCAAAACACCCATCAAATTATTCATAAAGTTCAGGCTTCATGTTAAGACTGTTGAACCGATAAAGCCTGCAGATGTTTCAAATCTGAAACACTAACAGTGAATGCTTGTGACATTCAGCAATTCTGGACACATTCTAACACACACACTCCACAAGACCACCAGGGGAATAGGGAGAAATTACCTCATTAACCAGGGCCACCGGGACAACAGCAGAAGATGAGAATCACTGCTAAGGGAACAACAGATAAAGACACATCATGGAGCCAAAGAATGGGTACAGCACTGTCAGTGTCCCTGATTTCCACCCTGTCCCACTCCTGAGCAGTGCTGGGTTAAGGTTTCCGGAAGTTACGAGTTGGTCGGTTGCTCTGTGAACTGCGCGGGGCAAGGTTAAGGGTCCGGAAGCTGCAAGTTATAAGGTTTCTGCATGAATTGAGGGGGGGGGGGGGGGGCTGGGGTTTGGTTTAACAGGTCTGTGGGGCTATCAGAGCAGGTAGAGCCCATGTTCTGCCTTTATTCGTTTGTGTTTCACCGGAGTTGGGTTGGTAAGTGTTTCTAAATGCTCCCGAGTCCAATAATGCAAGTGGATTGCAGATCTCTGTGGGAGTCAGATTACATCGCATGCCCTCTCCTTCCCCCACCCCCCAAAACCAGTTACAGGCTGCAGGCTCTGGGTTCTCTGGCAGATGCGGGGCTATTGACGTGAACTGTGGGAAAAAGCACAGGAACGGAAAATTTGTCCGTGGTGGCAGTGGACCGAAGTGAAAACCTAGTTAAGGTGATAATGGTAAGCTGCTTCGGAGGAGTTTTGAGTCATTCGGAGCAGGGGACGTGCTGGGGATGTCGTGCTAATTGATGAACTATGAAACGAATTGACTGAGTTCTGTTGGTGAAGTGAGCGTTTTTCATTGTGTGGAAACTAGAGCAGGGTGTCCAAACTTCAACTGGGAAGAAGAGCATGGATTGTTTTAATGTGGTGAATGATAACGCTGATGTGAAGTGTCGTGGGAAGTTTCTAAAATGCAAAGTTGTGATACAAATGCACGCTGTTGTGCAGTGAGCAGTCCCAGTCTGAACCAAAGCCCCAGCATTCGCTGCGGTGAACGTTCCCATCCACAAACAAGGGAGCGATACTCAGGCGCAGTCCCAGACAGTGAACGGACCACGCACGGAGCCGTTAATGGTGGTTGATGGATGTTTCTTATCTTCAGTACGAAAACGGCGAGAATTGAGGCGGAACGGAGGGAGCGATGATCCAGCGGGAACACAATGAAGTGTTGTGTAAGCTGCGAGCACCGAAAAATTAAGTTATCAGGGCCCTCTTTACACAGGGTGAGGACATGTGTTGAATTGAAGGCTTTTGTTTAAACAAGAACAAAGTTGCTGGAAAGGCTGAGCAGGTCTGGCAGCATCTGTGAAGGAGAAAACAAGAGTTAACGTTTCGGGACCGGTGACTCTTCCTCAGAACTGATGGTGGCTTGGAAAACGTCAGTTTATATGCAGAAAATAGGGAGGTGAGTGGTGTAGGGAGTAAACGATACGATAGAACCCGAAGAGAGAGAAAGACAGTTGGACAGACAAAGGAGTTGCTAACGATCAGGCTGGGAGGATGAATAGTTGTTAATGGGGACTGTTAGTTACTAACAACAGGGCATGTATAATGGCAGGCTATGTGGTAACAAAGCCTGGTGTGTGGGGTGGGGGGTTTGGGATGTGGGAGAGTTTAGGCCATAAAATTGAGTCCCTCAATATTAGGCCCTCAATATTGAGTCCTGAGGGCTGTAGGATCCCCAAGCTGAGGTGTTGTCCCTCCAGCTTGCGTTGGGCTTCACTGGAACACTGCAGCAAACCAGAGACAGAGATGTTGGCCAGGGAGCAGGGTGGTGCATTGAAGTGGCAGGCAATGGGTAGTTCAGGGGCTTTTTTGCGAGTAGAACATAGATGTTCTGCAAAGTGGTCACCAAGTCTACGGTTTGTTTCCCCAGTGTAGAGGAGACCACACTGTGAGCAGCGAATGCAGTAGACTAGATTCTGGAAAGTGTAGGTGAAGTGTTGCTTCACCTGCAAGGTGTGTTTGGGCCCTTGGATACTGGGGAGGGAAGAGGTAAATGGGCAGGTGTTGCACCTTTGCCGGTTACAGGGTAAGGTGCAATAGGACTGTGGGGAGGTGTTGGGGGTGAAGGAGGTGTGGACCAGGGTGTCCCGCAGGGAACAGTCCCTGCGGAAGGCAGACAAGGGAGGGGAGGGGAATATGTGTCTGGTGGTGGCATCTTGCTGGAGGTGGCGGAAATGGCATCTGATGATCTTCTGGATGTGGATGCTGGTGGGATGGTAGGTAAGGATAAGGGAAACCCTATTACTGTTGCGGGAGGGAAGAGAAGGGGTGAGGGCAGAAGTGCGGGAGATGGGTCAGACCTGGTTGAGGGCCCTGTCGACAATGGAGCTGGGGAAACCTCAATTGAGGAAGAAGGTGGACATTTCGGAGGGTCCCTTGTGGAAATTGGAGCAAAGACCTGAACCATCCCCACCCACCATCACCTTCCTCCGCTTGGCTGAGCTTGACCTCACCCTCAACAACTTCTCTTTCAACTCCTCTCATCTTCTTCAGGTAAGATGGTATGCCATGGGTACCCGCATGGGCCCTAGTTAAGCCTGTCTCTTTGTGGGGTAAGTGGAACATTCCTTGTTCCAGTCCTATTCCAGCCCCTACCCACAACTATTTCTCTGATACATCGATGATATCATCGGTGCTGTTTCCCTCTCTCATCTGGAATTGGAAAACTTCATCAATTTCGCCTCCAATTTCCACCCTGCCCTCACTTTCACCTGGTCTATCTTTGACTCCTCCCTTCCCTTCCACGACATTTCTGTTTCCATTTCTGGGGATAGACTGGCCACTAATATCCATTACAAACCCACTGACTCCCACAGTTACCTGGACCATACATCCTCACACCCCACTTGCTGTAAAGACTCCATCCCATTCTCTCAGTTCCTCCATCTCCATCGCATATGTTCAGATGAGGCCAACTATGACAAGGGAGCCTCCGAAATTTCCACATTCTTCCTCAACTGAGGTTTCCCCAGCTCCATTGTCGGCAGGGCCCTCAACCAGATCTGACCCATCTCCTGCACTTCCGCCCTCACCCCTTCTCTTCCCTCCCGCAACAGTAATAGTGTTCCCCTTATCCTCACCTACCATCCCACCAGCATCCACATTCAGAAGGTCATCAGATGCCATTTCCGCCACCTCCAGCAAGATGCCACCACCAGACACATATTCCCCTCCCCTCCCTTGTCCACCTTCTGCAGGGACTGTTCCCTGCAGGACACCCTGGTCCATACCTCCTTCACCCCCAACACCTCCCCACAGCCCTATGGCACCTTACCCTTTAACCGGCAAAGGTGCAACACCTGCCCATTTACCTCCTCCCTCCCCAGTATCCAAGGGCCCAAACATACCTTCCAGGTGAAGCAACACTTCACCTGCACTTTCCAGAATCTAGTCTACTGCAGTCGCTGCTCACAACGTGGTCTCCTCTACATTGGGGAAGCAAAGCGTAAACTTGGCGACCGCTTTGCAGAACATCTACGTTCTACTCGCAAAAAAGACCCTGAACTACCCGTTGCCTGCCACTTCAATGCACCACCCTGCTCCCTGGCCAACATCTGTCTCTGGCTTGCTATAGTGTTCCAGTGAAGCCCAATGCAAGCTAGAGGAACAACACCTCATTTTCCACTTGGGGACCCTATAGCCCTCAGGACTCAATATTGAGTTCAATAATTTTAGGGCCTAAACTCTCCCATGTCCCAGCCTCCCACCCCACACACCAGGCTTTGTTACCCCATAGCCTGCCATTACACACCCCCTGTTGTTAGTCACTAACAGTCCCCGTTAACAACTGTTCACCCTCCCAGCCTGATCGTTAGCAACTCCTTTGTCTGTCCAACTGTCTTTCTCTCTCTTCGGGCTCTATCCTATCGTTTACTCCCTACCCCACCCACCTCCCTATTTTCTGCATATCAACTGATGTTTTCCCAGCCACCATCAGTTCTGAGGAAGGGTCACCGGTCCCGAAACGTTAACTCTGTTTTCTCCTTCACAGATGCTGCCAGACCTGCTCAGCTTTTCCAGCAACTTTGTTTTTGTTCCTGATTTACAGCGTCCACAATTCTTTTGGTTTTTTATTCATCTCTTGTATAAAGTTAGGACCCAGGTTAATCTCTGCCATCTTTATTGAAGGCACTGGGGCAGCAGGCGCACACACGGTCTTCATCTTTGTTGGGGGCAATATTTGGGATGACTGGGAGGACCTGGGTGCCCATTGTTCAGAATGGAGACACCTTGTCCTTCATGTTGCTTGAGTCTTTCACACCCAATGTTTTATTGGTGAGGCAGAGTGACGGTAGAAAAGGAAGAAAACCTTGCTTGCTGCTTCCCACTTCCCCATAGGATGCCCTGGTACATGTGTCTAGAGATCTGTGCCTCTATTCAGTCAAATGGGCAGAAATGTAGGCCCCCGAGTAGTCCTAATTGTTAAATTAAGCGACTGCCGACTACAATGAGGAGTAACTTGCAGTAGCAAGCATGCATATCCTTTGCTTTGACAGGGAGTTTGAAAATGACATTAATAACAGTAAATTCAAACCAGCAGAATTGTTTTTCTTCTCTGAATTGCTATCCTGAACTGACAGCGATCGATGTTGTAAACAACTGTTAGAAGATATACATCAGGATTTGCTGACAGGAAACTGAAACCAAATATCATGTGTAACTCTGACAGAATCATTTGCTTCACATCATCGACCCTTGTAAGTAAGCACTGAAATCCAGATCTTTATCATGAGCTGCACAAAATGTTTCCTGATATCCTCCCTGTGGCTCTTCACCAAAATCTTCAATCAGTTCCATAATTGTTTTTCTGATGACCAGCTAATAAAAATATCTTTTCTTTTTCTTCCACATATTAATCTTTTACACAAATACTTCTATCTCATTCCTGGTCATTCTGCTTCTCTCCAAACAGACAATTTCAGTTCTTTAACATAACAATGCAACTCAAATTCCTCATTCCTCAAACTATTTGGTAAATCTCCTCTGCATCCTCCCATCCTTCACACTGTGTGGTGATCTCTGCTTTGCGCAGACCCAGATGCTCTGTGTTACTGCATGTGGTGTCATCACACAGCAACAACTGCACAATGACATCACCCGCTCCCCTGAGATTACATCAAATGTGAGATTTTACTCCAACTCCAGTATTTTTGAGTATTTCCAACTGACACTTCCAGCAAGAGATTTCAAAATCTTGAGCAGAACATTTGAAAATGGTGAGGTTGTTTCACTGCTGAGCATTCATGAGATTCAACTGAGTGTGGTTTACACTGCTGCCTATCCCCTAACTATGTGCTACCATCTTACCAATTTTATTGTCCCACAGTATCTTTCACAATCAGAATTTTTCTTTCTGACGCTATATACTTCATTTCTCTTTCACTTCTGAGCTTGCATTGATCACCAAATTTTCACCATGATTCATTCTGTACACCCTAAATGAATCACTCTTTTCATCACATTATGAATACTGCCTTGTTTTTGATGAGAGTAGACTTGATGGGTCCGAGGGCCATTTTCTGTGCTAGAGGCCTATATGAGCCAATGACAATGTCTGTCCTCCAGACTATCTTGAGCTTTTTCTGTCTTTATTTCAAATTTACAGCAGCTGCAATATTTTGCAATTATTTTATTGCAGCCTTTGCTCTCAGATTGGAGACTAGAAACACAGATGGACTAAGTAAGAGATGACTGGTATCAGGTTGGATGCTGGCTTTGTGTTTGCTCTGTGGCCTGCATTTCTACTGAGATACTGAATCATTCATTGTCTACAATACATTGCAATTGGGCTGGCTTTCTGTACGAAAATATTACCTGACCCCACCCTCCTGCCCTTTCGCTAAGGACAATTCAAAGAGATTCTACAGATACATTGAGGACAAAAGACTAACTAGGGAGAGAATAGGATGCCCTAAATCTCAGCAAGGCTGACTTTGTGTGGAATTGCCAGAGGTGAGGGAGATACTAAGCGAGCATTTTGCAACAGTGTTTAATGTAGAGAAGGATGTTGAAGTTAGAGAACATATGGAAATAAATGGCGATATTTTGGAAAATGTCCATATTACAGAGGAGGAGGTGCTGGATGTCTTAAAATGCACAAAGGTGGATAAATCCCCTGGAACTGATCAAATGTATTCTAGAACTTTGTGGGAAGCTAGGGAAGTGATGCTGGGCCCCTTACTGAGATATTTGTGTCATTGATAGCCAAAGTCGAGATATGGGTAAAAGGGTCTATCTGTGTATTGTACAGCTCTATCACTCTAAGATTGCCATACATTGCCCAATTCTAAATTACGTGTGGAGAAGTGGATGTTTGAGTTTCTTGAACTGCTGTGATCCATGTGATGTAGCTACAGATATGAGAAGTCTTATGGGGCACATTCAGCCCATTCTGCCTGGACTAGCTGTCCAATGAACATTATGGTTGAGTGCCATCTGCCTACTTTCTCTCTGTACCTCACCACAGTCTTTGTCTTGAATAATCTCCAATGCCTTGTTGAATGCCTCAGTCAAACCTGCCTTTACTACACTTGCAGGCAGTAAATTCTACACACAAATCACTCATTGTGCGACACAAAATTTTTTTGCATCAAATTTGTTCATTTTCAAATCAATTTGAAACTCTGCCCTCTTGTTGATCATTTTACAAATGGGAACTGTTTCTCCTTATTAACTTTACCCTAGACCACTCGTGGTTTTGACATTTTTCTTGGATTTGCTCTGACTTGCTGCAATGCTGATCGGTAAGAGGCTCCAAGTAATTCCCCAGTGATGAAGGAATGGTGATATATGTACAAATCAGCAACATTGGTTTTAACGTAACACAATGTACTAAGGCATTTCACACAAAAAGTCAGAAAGCACCTGTTGACACCAGGTCAAAAACAGAGGTAATAGGGCAGGTGACTGAATATTTGGCCTAATAATGAGGTATAAAGGAGCAGTTTTAAGGATGAAAGTGAGGCAGAGAAGCAGGGAGGTTTCGAGACAAAAATCCAGGATGTGTGGCATTGGCAACTGAGGGAACAGCTAACTATTTCATCTTGGGATGAAATATTTCATCACGGTTGTGAACAGTCTGGTTCAGACTCAAACATTTGCTAGGCAGAGGGATGGAGTCAATGGTGAGGGAGTGCGGTTTGCAAAAGGGAATAAAAATAATGGCTTCAGTCTTCACAATATTTAAATGGATGAACTTTCTGCCCTTGCAGTACCAGTTGTCAGGTAAGTCAGGATGGTGTGTGACTGGGAAGTGAAGGTGTTCACATGCATTACACCTGCTACCCTGGGCCTTCTTGGTGGTGGAAATTGAGGGATTGGCAGTTTCTGTTAAAATTCTGATCACATCAAAATTATATTCTATCCCTTGCCTTCACCTCTTACCTGTCTCTTTCTGTTATTCTCCCATTGAGGCCAGAGTCTTGGTAGATCTGGAGGTTGGGGATGTTGTGCTCGAGTCATGGACCATATAAAATTCTTCATTCTCTGTCGATCCCAAATCACTTTCTCTGCCTTCACCTCCCTGCACCATCACGCCGATAAATACAGAGTTTTGTGTTGGACTCGAGCAAGTGGAAAGCTCCCTTCCCTGAAGGACAATTTTGAAACAGTTGGATTTTTGTTACAATTCAACTGCTTTCATGATAATTATCTCCCAGTGCCAGCTCCAGAAAAATGTCCAGACTCAATCAGCTGTGTTTTTGTGGTTTCCTTTGCCCTTTTTTAAACAAAGGATATTAGAAGGACAGGATTTACATTTGGGCAGTTCAAACCACATGTCCCATCAGGATCTGACAGAATTACCGAATTTGTCTTGACCTGAATATCAGTGGATTTTAACCATGGAAGGAAAAAGTGTCGTTCTCAGTGGTATGCTTTGATGGTTTATCCTGCATGCTGGCACACCAGTGAGGTCACACTAGAGAGAAAACATTCAACTGCTCCATGTGTGGGAAGGGATTTGCTTGGTCATCCAGCCGACTGAAACATCAATGCAATCACACTAGAGAGAAACAATTCATCAGCTCAGAGTGTGGGGAAGGATTCACTAAATCAGCCAACCTGTTGACACAACATCATGTTCGCACAGGGAAGAGACCATTCAGTTGCTCCCTGTGTGTGCAGGGTTTCATTCAGTCATCCCACTTGCAGGTACACCAGCAAGTTCACACCTGTGAGAGACCATTTGCTTGCTCTGTGTGTGGAAAGTGATTCATTCGGTCAACCAGACTGTTAACACACCATGTTCACACTGAGTAGAAACTGTTCACTTGCTCAGTGTATGGGAAGGGATTCACGCCATCATCCATCCTATTAACGCACAAGCGAATTCACAAAGAACCACAGTTTTGAAAGATTTTACTCTTACTCACAACAAGGAATGAATCTTGGTCATTGTGCTGTTTGTACTGATGTTATTAAACCCAGTTCTAATAAAGATGCAAATATTGTGGATAAAATGTTAATACATTTCTTTTGATCTGTTGGGTACGTTTTGGAAATGATCCCATCTGACTGTACTACATCATTTTCACACTAGTTAGAGACTGTCCACCTGCCAATGTGTGTGTATATGGCACTTCTGGCTCGTCAGGACTAGCTAAACACCAACGAGTTTCCACGTAATTGCAGAGGTTGGATTCTGATGCTATTGACACCCATCTCCAAAACATGTTCGATGGGGTCTGCTTGTGGTGAGGTTTGTAAACACCACAAATCTGGTTGACTGTTTAGGGTAAAAATTATATAACTTGGCTTTCTGCTAATACTATAGTGCATCAAGTCTTTATCATATCTATAAGACAGATTAGTTGAGAGGAGGCTACATCTGAACAACTGATTCATTTTTTTGTTTGTGAAGAGATGTCCAGTTGAGTAGATGAAGGCAATGCTTTTAATGGACTTAAGTAGGGCTTTTGATGAGGTTCCACAAGGGAGACTGATAGGAAAGGTAAGAGCCCATGGGATCTACTGAAATTTGCAAACTAGATCCATAGTTGGCTGAGTGGCAGGAAGGAGAGGATGATGGTTCAGAGGTGATTTTTCCCAGTGGAAATCTGTGTCCAAGGGGGTCCCAATGTTGTTACCGTTGGGGGCCCTTGCTGTTTGTGGTTTATATAAATGATTTAGTCATGTAGGAGCATTAATCAGTTAGCTGGCAGGTGATATAATAGGCTCCATGATAAATAGTGAGGATGAAAGCCCTCGATTACAGGAGGATATAGATGATCAGTAGCAAATGGAATTCCATCTGAATAAATGTGAGCTTGGACAGGACAAATAATCAACGTGGTCAGCTGTTAACTGCAATGTTAATGATTCATAGACCAGATGAGGAAGCCTTGTTGGTTTTCTCATGCATCAGCATACTCCATGATATGGTCCAGGATTGTCAATGGGGACATTGGCTGCAAGTTAATTTCCCTGAAATATTGCTTGCTCTGTTATCCCATGAGTTGCCAAACAGACAGTTTTTAATGCATGGTGAACTGAACTCATGAATTGGAGTTTTGGCTTAATTTCTAAATGTTGTGGTTCAAAACTAGGAAGATCTTGTTACAACTGTACAAGGTGTTTGTGAGCTGCTCCTGCTGGGCTACTTACAGTTTTGGTCCATTATTCAAGAAATAATATTTTGGCATTGAATGCAGTCTAAAAGAGCTTCACTAGGTTGGTTCATGGGATAAAGGATTTGACTGGTCAAAATTGACCAAACAGGTTAGGCCTTCATTCATTAGAGTTTGGAAGAACGAGGGGAACTGTTATTGAAGCAAAGAAGATTCCGAGGGTCCTTTGCAGAGTACATGATGACAAGATGTTTCCACTTGTGAGGGACCTTGAACTGGTGGACATAGTTACAGAATAATGGACAGTAAGTTATAACTGAGATGCAAAAGAATTCCTCTTCTCAGATGAAAATTAATTTCTGGAATTGTCTACCCCAGAGAGTCGCAGAGGTGAGATCACTGAAAGCATTTATACAGAAGGCAGACAGTTTTTCAAAATGGTGTGGAGTGCTCAGCTTTGAGGGTGTGGCATGAAAGAGAAGTTGAGGCTTTGGCACATCAGTCCTGATCTTCAAGAATTGCAGGCTAGACCTCAGGGAGAAATAACCCGTTTGAACACAATTATGGTGCTCGATAAATGAGGATTAATGACAGAAATAGGAAACTATTGTACAAGACTGCACCCAGCGCCGGCTTGAACCCATAACTGTGAGCTAGCCAGGCCACCGAAGACAAGCATTCACGTCCTGTTTCATAAGGAGACAAATGTGTATCCACTTGTTAGTTCTGTGGGTTCTGAATTCCAAGGATTATGAAGGTAATTGTTTTGCAAAATCCCTATGTTCCAGTTCATTCCCCTCAATCTCCAATAATGTCGTTCACATCTTCCACTTGTCAATTGTAACTCCTTCAGAACGTTGCAATTCAAATGCAGTAACTATTCCAGGATTTCATATAAAGTATAAGAATGCCAACATTAATATATATATCTTTCAGGCGTCTGTATCAACCCAGTCACTGTGAGACAGTGAGTAAATTTGAGAATCTGCCCCACTAGTACATTTATCTCTGTTACAGAAAGAACTGCTCCTCTGTTTACTGAGTCACATTCAACACTTTCATCAATTTCTTTCTTCTGTGTGCCATCGACTTTTGCTGTTTCTCATCTTGCACATTGTATTGAGAGAGTTTGGTTACGAAGGACAGGAAGAATACGCCGCAGCTATTGTCAAGTTTAAAATGCCCCTTTCATATGAAAAAAAAACTTTCATGAGAAAGGAGTTTCTAAAAGTATTAGCTGAGGTTGCCTAATTGAAGCTCACTCCCTCTGTCTTGCGTAATTGCTGCTCAGGGCCTTCTCTACTTTTACTGGTAATGGTTCCCTTCTCGCTCGGCATTTTCTCACTGCGCCTAAACTGTTCTCTCTGCGTCAGTTTAATTCTCTCATATTTGCTTTATTCTGTACTATGGTTTACACAACCCCACACTACACTCCGAAGTGATGGATGAATGGACACCAGTTCGGTAACAAATGATTCTAAAAGGGGAAGTTGAGTGTCATGTTATTGCATCAGTCTGTGCCTTCGATGGATATCAGTATAACTTATTTCCGACCAGTATTGTTTGGCTATCCCACTCCAATTTGTAGCCATGCTTTAAATGAATATCAGTAAAGTTTTTTTGCTTCTGATGGCGATTATCCTACCCAGCATTCCGGGCGCTTTGGAAAGTCCTCTCTACAGGGGAACCCGATCAGAGCGCGCGCACAGAACGAGCGATGACGGTGGAGTTTTCCTTTTTATCTCCGGAAAAGTTACAAGGGAGGTGGGAGGCGATGTATCGGACAAGTAAACAAAACGACTTCGAGATCATGGTAGGTAAGGCACAAAACCCAGAAAATACCATTTGGACGGGTCGTTTGCGCGCAGCGGGGGCGAACTGAAGACCAAAGGCTTTCGCGCAGAGACAAGGCCCCGTGTGATGGATGCCATCTTTATTGGGGGCAGTGGACGGCAGGGCGTGGAAGCTGCTACCATCTTTAGGGGCAATATTTGGAATGACGGGGAGGAACTTGCTGCTCATTGGTCAGAATGGAGACAACATGTCCATTAGCCTTTCACACCCAATGTCTTATTGATGAGGTAGAGTGGCTGCAGAGAAAAGGACGCAGATTCTGCTGTCTGGATCCCACTGTCTCACGGGACGTCTTGCACCAAAGTTCAAAGAACAGCGGCTTTGTTCAGCCACATGAAACCTGGAGCAGAAATTTCTGACCCTGAGCAGACTTCGTCGTCAAATTAAGAGGCTGAGCAGCAAGGAACCTGCAAGGCCATCCTAAGACAGAATAGGGGAATGTTGTGAATTTCTATTCTGAACTGACAAAAATGGAGTTTTGGGGTTAGTAGGGAGGATCTGCGTACAGTGAAATCAAACCAAGAGAAATGTTTGTCTCTTCTGAATGCCTATCCCGACTGATGGTGATGGATTTTGTATATGTCCTCTTTCATATGCTCAATGAGAATGCTGTGATATCACCTGCGCCCTATATATTTTCTCAACTTTGAGACTTTTCTCTGACACCTTTCCAGCTGCAGGCTCCATGAGATTTCAAAACTGGAAACAGTTGTTGTTCTGGAGATGACAAGCATGGGGCTGGATGAACACAGCAGGTCAAGCAGCATCATAGGAGCAGGAAAACTTGACGTTTCGGGCCTAAACCCTTCATCAGAAATGGGGGAGGGGAAGAGGGTTCTGAAATAAATAGGGAGAGAGG
>JAHRHZ010000282.1:809584-925361 GCA_024137785.1 Ginglymostoma cirratum | reverse complement strand
GACCTATCTCCTCCCTACCCCCCTACCTACACTCACCTTTACTGGTTCCATCCCCGCCTCTTCGACTTGTCTGCCTCCTCTCCACCTATCCTCTCCTCTATCCATTCTCTATCCGCCTCCCCCTCTCTCCCTATTTATTTCAGAACCCTCTTCCCCTCCCCCATTTCTGATGAAGGGTTTAGGCCCGAAACGTCAAGTTTTCCTGCTCCTATGATGCTGCTTGACCTGCTGTGTTCATCCAGCCCCATGCTTGTTATCTCGGATTCTCCAGCATCTGCAGTACCTTTTATCTCGTTGTTCTGGAGATGTGTATTTTTGATCATTCATCAACAATTTTGAGCTTTTTCTGTGGTACTCTGTTATCTTTAAGATGTTTAACATCAGGTATTTAGTTTGTTCAGCTTCCAGAACAGATGAGCTTGGTTTGAAGTCTGCAAGTTATTATAAGCAGAGAATTTAAGCTGTCTGTTTTGTGAGTAGTCGTGTAAGAAAATTCCACAGTTCAAGCCAAAGAAAGTGGGGAGAATCAATTAAGTAAAATTGAAGAATGTTTTATGGAGGTGTAATTTCTGTGGAGTCCAATTTCTGTAAACTGGTGGTATTGGGAAGGAGATTGATAATTTTGTTTTGCTTTGAGTTTTAAGATTTTCATGACTTGATCTTGATATGTAGATGGTTTGTTTTTTTTACCCCATCTTTATGTGATAAATGCTGCTCTCTTGTGGAGATAAAAACCACTGCCTCATATGAATATGTCTCAATGGTATTTCCGTATGTTGCCCAACTAAAGAACATAATAAACATTTTATCAAGCCATGTTTCACTCTTGAAATTGAATTGCCAATCATCCCATCAGCGAGAGTCATAACAATTAGGAGAGTTAATTCTAGTGCTAACAAAAGTTTGGATAAGAGTTCCAGCCACACATGAGCAGAGATTGGAGTGCAGTGATGTTGCTGAGGTGGAAAGAGGCAGACTGAGTGATGATGGAGGTATATCAGTGGAAAGTCATCTTGGCGTGAAATATTTTCTGAACAGCCCAGTTCAGCCTCAGACATTTGCTCGAGTGTGGGGTGGAGTCAGTGACAACAAGTGGAATTTGTCATTGGGGTATGAAGACAATAGCTTCAGTCTTCCCAGTATTTAAAATGTCAGCTCATTCAGAATGGGACATTTTTGTGATTTGGAGGTGATTATGTTCCCATAACCCTGCTATCCTTCACCACCTCAGAGGTGGAGACTGAAGGTTTGGGAGTTTCTGTCAAAGTTCTAGAGAAATGAATGGTGTGAAGTCTCCCTCTCTCCTTTGTCCCTTGTATTTGTCTCCCTTTCAGTCTCTCTCTTCTTCTGTCTGCCTCCTTCCACCTCCCCCTCCTTCCAAAGAGGCTAGAGTCTTTATGTAGGTCCAGTCTGGCTGATGGGTCTCCCTTCCCTGGGGGTGTTACTGAGCCATTTGGGTTTTTACCACAATCCAGCAGATTTTATGGTCACTTTCTACTGGCACAAGCTTCGCAAATTACCAGATTCATTCCCATCCATTTCACAACCTTCCTTTGCGTTTTGTGCATTCTCTCTCGCTCCCTTCTTTCTGTTTCACAGCAATTTCCAGCGGAGATTCACATGGATGATCCCTGGAATGGTAGGCCTAACATACGATGAACGGCTGAGGATCCTGGGATTGTATTCATTAGAGTTTAGAAGGTTGAGGGGAGATCTAATAGAAACTTACAAGATAATGCATGGCTTAGAAAGGGTGGACGCTGGGAAGTTGTTTCCGTTAGGTGGGGATACTGGGACCCGTGGGCACAGCCTTAGAATTAGAGGGGGTCAATTTAGAACGGAAATGAGGAGACATTTCTTCAGCCAGAGAGTGGTGGAATTCATTGCCACGGAGCGCAGTGGAGGCCGGGACGTTGAATGTCTTCAAGGCAGAGATTGATAAATTCTTGATCTCGCAAGGAATCAAGGGCTACGGGGAGAGTGCGGGTAAATGGAGTTGAAATGCCCATCAGCCATGATTAAATGACGGAGTGGACTCGATGGGCCGAATGGCCTTATTTCCACTCCTATGTCTTATGGTCTTATGGTCTTAATTTCACAAGGTATTAGAAGTGGACAATCTGCAGTTGGGAAACATCATGCCAGGATCTGTCAGAGTCACCGAGTTTATCGTGACCTGAAAATCACTGCATTTTGCAAATGAGAGGAAGAAATACCATTGAAAATGGGGAGAAACCATGGAAATGTAGAGGCTGTGACAAGCATTTTAGATCCCCATCTGCACTGACAGTGTATTAGCAAATTCACACCAGGGAGAGGCCTTTCACCTGCTCCAAGTGTGAGAACGATTCACTCAGTAAACCCACCTGCTGACACACCAGCAAGTACATGCTGGGGAGAAAACATCACCTGCTCCAAGTGTGGGAAGGGATTCAGCCTGTCATCCACTCTGCTGAAACGCCAGTGACTGCACACTGGAGGGAGACCATTCATTGTGAGATGTGGGGGGGGGGAAAGGATTCACTGATTCATCCAACCTGGTGAGGCACCAATAAGTCGACACTGGGGAGAGACCATTCACCTGCTTTGAGTTTTGGAAGGGATTCATTTGATCCTCTCATCTGCAAAATGCCAGTAAGTCCACACTGAGGAGAACCCATTTATCTGCTTCGTGTGTGAGAAGGGATTTTCTGATTCATACAGTCTGCTGATACACTGCTGGGTTCTCACTGGCGAGAGGCCGTATTCCTGTTCCGAGTGTGGGAAGATGTTTGCAATGCCATCTATCCTTGTGAACCAGCCAGTTCACACTGGGGAGAGGCTTGGTTTAAATTGGCTGAATTTGAAGACTTGGTGTCATGGTAAAAATGCTGCATGGCAGTTCAATACAAAATGTTTCAATTTGGGTGCTCTCTGTGCACCTTCACTTTAAGATGGTGTTTAGGCATCCATTTTAACTCTACGCACCGAAAGAAAAACAGTCTTTTAAAGGGATAATGCAATGCTTTCCCCCATTTTACAATTTTACACACACCAACTTCGCAACAGTAACCAAAATGGTTGATTAGGGTAATGCTGTTGATGTGATGTATGTTGACTTCCCAAAGGCATTTGATACGTTGCCTCACAAGAGAAATGAGGGTGTTAATCCTGTTTCTCTTCTATTGGAGCATGTAGACTACCCTGGTCATTGCTCCCATGGTTCTTATTTACTCTGTTAAACATGCCTGAACTCCTATTTAAATCAACAGTTTTAGGGGAATAAAATGCATGTGGACATGACAGTAAGGCATGATGGCTAATGATCTGTCATTTTCATGCTGGAATACCCATGAGGAAATTTAAAGCTCATAGAACAAACTTTGATACAACATTGGCTGAGTAATTAGAAGCAGGGTAATGGTTAATGGGGATCTTTTGGGCTGGAGGAAGGTTTGTATCAGAGCTCCCAGGGATCAACATTGTGACCCTTCCTCATCCTGGTTTATATGAATGAGCGAGTGGCTGGTGTACAGCATACAGTTTCAAAGTATGAGGACAGTATAAAGCTGGGAAGCATTGTAAACTGTGAGGAGAATAGAGTCGGACTTCAAAAGGACACAGACAATGTTGTGGGAGTGGGCTGATAGCTGGCGGATGATGTTCAATTGGATGAAGTGTGAGGTTACTGCTTCTGGTAGGAAGATCAGCATTCTCTTGTCTCCTCCAGTTTAAATATTGTTCTCCCTTTGCATTGGTGTTATGAATTGTTCTGACAAGTGCAAGAACTAAAGTTTCAACAAAGTGGAGAGGGCAAGTCAGTGGCAGGTGAAGTTTAATATGGAGAATGTGAGCTGACAGACTTTGTAGGGAACAGTGTCCTATAATGAGTCCTAATCTGAAGGATGTGCAGTCCCAGAGGCCCAGGTGTGAACGTGCAATAAGCAGTAAAGGTGTTTGGACAGTTGGAGAGAGCTGTTCATAAAGCAGCCCGTATCAACAATAGGTTCACACAGTATAATGGTGACAAGGTTATGGGGAACATGTGTGAGCCACTGGTCAGACCTCGGCTGGAGTATTGTCTCTTGATCTGTTGCCACACGTCAAGAAGGATGTAAATGCATTGACAGCATGCAGAAAAGGTTGATGAGAATGGTTCCAGAAATGAGAAACGTCAGGTTATGAACTTAAGTTAGAGAAGATGGAACTGATTTCCTTGAAGAGAAGAAGGACAAGAGGAGATTTGATGCAATATTTCAAAATTTGGAGAGGTCCTGACAGAGTCGACAGGAAGAAACTGTTTCCGCCAGGAAAAGGGCCATGAATAGGATGGCACAGATTGAAAGTGTTCTGTAAATGAAGCAAATGTGAGAAGATAAAACAGTTCTTTTTTACACAACATGTAGTTAGGATCTGGAAGGCACTGTCTAGTTCAATTGCCGCATTCATGAGGGCATTGGATTATTGCTTCCATTTCAATAATGTGCAGGATATTGGGGAAAAGGCACGAGAATCCAGAATTGTGTGTATGGCGAAATTTAAGAATTTATATTTAGCCGCAGCTTGTGACAGCAAAGTGACAATTGTAATGCTGTTTGTTTAAACTTCACTGTTGAAGCATAAATAATATTGGGCTGCTGTCAGTGAATTGAAATGTGGAATCCAGTTGGGAGTTCAGCTGACACTTATTGTGCATTGACTGGAGTGTAGGAAGTTGTGGGGGAGTGACATTATACAGGCCGATAAAATCATGGGGGACATAGATAAGGTGAATAGCAAAAGTCTTTTTCTTATGGCAGGGGAGTTCAAAACTAGATTTTTAGGATTTAAAAGGGACCTGAGGGGCAGCTTTGTCACACAAGGTGGTTCATATGTGGAATGAACTACCAGAGGAAGTGGTAGATGCAGGTATGGTTACAACATTTAAAGACATTTGGACAGGTACATGAATAGGAACAGTTTAGAGGGAAATGGGCCAAATGCAGGCAAATAGGACTAGTTTGGTTTGGGAAACTTGGTTGGCATGGACGAGTTGGACCAAAGGGTCTGTTTCCATGCTGTATGACTCATGTTACTCAGTCATAATGCTCATACACCGAGCCAGTGCAGACACGATGTGCCAGATAGCCTCCTGCAGCATAACAGTTGTGTCATAGTTTGGGACTTAACCATGTTCATCAATGTCTGCTTCTGCTTATGTAAATAAACTGCAGTCCTAGTCAGTTGCAAAGGAGTGAAAAGGAATACTGCCAACCTGCCTGCATGAATGCAGCTCCAAAACACTCTGCACAACACCATCCAGCAAAACACTGTCCGTCTGTCTGACAAAACTTCCACTAGCTTCAATATCCACTTCCTTCAACACTCTAGTGCAGTGTGTGCCATCTACAGGCTACAATCGAGAAGGACAAAGGTATAGAAGTGTCCAAACACTACCACTTACAATTCACTTCAAGCCATGCACCATCCTGAGTTGGAAAGACGTTGCCATGAACGCACTGTGGCTGGGTCAATATCCTGAAACTCCTCTCTGCACAGAACTGCAGGTGTCTCTACACCACATGGACTGCAGCACATAAGAAAGCAGCTCACAACCACCTCAAATTCAAGATGGGCAATAAATCTATGCAGTGAAGACTAAATCCTATGAATAATTAGAAGATGAAGGGTTTCTATTATGTGGAGAGAACAGCTCAGGCAATTACCCTTTGGGCTGAGACAGTTAAGCAGTGCAAACAGTCAAGGTGCAAGTTTGTTTCTAGGAGTTTTTATTTGCAGAGAGAGAATTAGTTACACTGGCTGTATGTTTGGTAAGTACAGAATGCAGCTTTCAGAGAACTGGAAGATAATGCAGGGTGACGATGTGGAGATTATTTTACTCAAGTTCTGACGATCTGGAACAGACTAAATGGTAGATGGAAACAGATTCTGCAGTCATTTTCAAAAGTGATTTGGAAATTAACTCAATGTGGCAATATTTAGCAGGCTGTGGGCACAGGGTAACGAAGTTGTAGATAGATTTGCAGTATTTCACAAGTGAGAGAGTGTACCACCAATGGGCTGAATGGCCACCAGCTGCTGTGCTCTGTGATACTGTACCATTCACTGTGAATGACGAAGCTCATCCCAGGGCAGCAGAGAGAGAGATGCACTTGAATTGGGAGAAGGATCACACACACCGCTTTTAAAAAGCCATGTTTCCAGGATATTTTGTAGGCAGTCCATGGATTGCAAACAGGTTCCATTCTGGAGTCTTTTGCAAGTCAATTTGTATGTAAGTCAGAACACAATGCAGGAAGATACAAAGGGCCCACTTGTTAGTACAGAAAATGTTTGTATGTTGGAACTGTAAAATTATACCCCTCTAGGAGATTGCATTTGAATATACTAGCTTTTGTACATTGTATATAAGGGAACCCCTGTCCTGCAACCTATTAGTTGGGTTGGCAGCATCAGTAGAAACAGATAATCATCAGATCATCAGTCTGGTATGTGATTAACAACAGCAATAACAGATGGAATCTAAAACCGACAGTTACTCAATGACCTTGCTGGTGTGTCAGTGGGTGCTGTCGCTTAATGAATCCGTCCCCAAACACTGAGCAGGTGAATGTCCTCTCCCCTGTGAGAGTGTATTTGTGTACATGCAGGCTGTCAGACTGAGGGAATCTCTCCTCTCACACATGGAGCATGTGAATCGCCTCTCCCCAGTGTGAATTCTCTGGTATGCAGTGAGGGTGGATGACTGCTTAAACCTCTTGCCATGGCCAGTGCATTTGAATGGACTTTCTTCAGTATGAACTCTCTCTGGTGTAACATGAGGCAGGATCACTTAGTAAATTCCCTACACACAAAGCAGGTGAATGGTCTCTCCCTAGTGTGACTGTGTTGATGAATTTCCAGCTGGTATGGATAAGAGAATCCTTTACCACAGTCCTTATATTTCCATGGTTTCTCCTGAGTGCCAGCTCCAATGTGGCTGTGCCAATGGATATTGAGCAGTAATGGATGGTTGAATACTTTACCTCAATCCTCACATCTCCATGGTTTGGTCATAGTATCAGTGACCTCATGACCCTCCATTTTGCACAATCTGACGCTTCATCTGCAAGTGTATGGTGTCTCTCCACCCTGAATGTGGTGGTGTATTTTTTTTTCAGGTTGTGTGACTGGATATTAGATCTTTCCATGGACAGTTTCCTAGAATACTTTCAATTGGGTGTGTGTCTGAGTCTCAATAATATTTGAAATCTTTTCCCACTGACAGACAAATACTCCTCCCTCCACATTCAAGGCCTGATGATATTCAGGTCCTAATGAATCAAGCGACTGTTAAATCGTGACCAGATATGTGGTTTAAGTTTTCTGTTCCCATCGTCTCCTTTAAGTCCATATGTTTACAAAAGTCATCATTGTTGGTCCAGGAATAAATTCCAGTTTCTATGGAAATTTATTCCCTTCCCATGTCCCCAAAGCTGTAAGATCCCGGTCACACACATTTCCCCTCCTCCCAACATCTGTAACACCTCAGAATTCCCTGCCACAGTTGGAGCAGGTGAATGGCCTCTCCCCAGTGTGACTCCACTAGTGTGTTTTCAGTTCAGGAGGGAACATGAATCTTTTCCCCACAATCCCTGCAATTCCATGGCTTCTCCCTTTTGTCACTTTATTTGTGCCTCAACAAACCAACTCATTGGCTGAAGCCTCATCCACACACCTAATACGTGACACCCGCTGTCGATGGTATTTTCCCTTCCATGGTCACAACCCAATGGTATTTCAGGTTGTGATAACTTGTTTCATATTGTTAGATGCTGCTGTGGTGTCTGATTGGAATTTTCCAAAGGCAAATCTACTTCATGCCCTGTGAAACTGACTGAAAGCCAAAGAAAGGGGGTTGGAGAGAACCTATAGAAGCCCAAAGCTGGTTGTGAAACTGAGTTAATGAAGCTGGTAAGTCTGGAGGCCAGGGACCATGAAAGCTGGCAGATTGTCACCAAAACCCAACTGACTGACTGACTAATATCAGGGAAGGGTACCTGCCACCTGTTCTAGGCAGTCATAAGACTCTGGGGTCTATGGAAAGTGAAGGGGAGAGAAATGTGACAGCGTGATTTTAAAACTCACAACACAAGCAGACCTTGACAAAATCTCTCTGTCAAATGCTGCTTTATAATAGAATATTCCATTGGTTTATGGAATTATTATGTGCAAGGTGCTTGTTGGGTTCCTAAGAAATGAGGAACAGTCTGCAATCTTTAAAAATATCCAGCCTTATTTCTTCTTAGATGTAGACTATGTAGTTACAAATGAGATCTCTGCAGCAACAGCTTTTATCATGCTTCTTACATTTTTTACTTAATCCGCCCTGAAACTGCAAATAACAGTCAAGAAGGGTCCAGACCCGAGACGTCAGCTTTCCTGCTCCTCTGATGCTGCTTGGCCTGCTGCGTTCATCCAGCTCTACACCTTGTTATCTCGGTTTCTCCAGCATCGGCAGTTCCTACTATCTCTAGTACATTCTGTTAATCTATGTCTTGATATCTTGCGTCATACTCCAGTAAGTTTGTGCAAACTATTCCCCATACCCTAACCACAAAATCTAGGCAACAGTTTGTTGGTCATGTATTTTTTTTCTGCTTTGAACCAATTCCCTTAATTTTGACTGTACCTGCAAGTCAGCTTTTTCAATAGCATTTGTAAATTTAACCCTTGTAATGCTGTAGCTTAATCTCACAATTTTCAATATACTCCACAGTGCCGTGCCTGTGTTTTCCCTATACTTTCCTAAGGTCCTTTACAGAGGTGGCAAGGTTGAGAGTCTGGAGGAGATTGTGGAGATAGAGATGATTGTTAAGGGTTGGGGGTGATTATAGAGATAGTGAGAGTTCTCAGACTGGAGGAGATTGCAGAGATAAGGAAGATTGTGAGTCTAAAGGAGATTACAGATAAAGGGAGTTTTGTCCAGACTGGAGGAGGTACGAGATAGGGATGTTTGTGAGGCAGGAGGAGATTATAGAAATAGGGAGGATTTTAAGGCTGGACGGATTTACAGAGACAAGGAAGAATGTAACGTTGGTGGGGATTACAGAGGAGGGGGTCAGTGAGGTTGTTGAGGATTACAGAGAAAGGGAGGGCTATGATACTTATAGCACATGGACTGCAGCAGTTCAAGAAGGACATTTGCCACCACTTTCTCCAAGTCAAATAAAGATGGACAATAAATATTGGATATACAATGAATATTGGTCTGGGCAGCAAACACCACACCCATGAATAAATTAAAATTAAGACGGGTTTTCGTTTCCTAGACAAATAGCAGAAGCTCAGATCATTCTCCTTGGAGCTAAGAACATTAACCAGTGATTTAGTTGAGGTGTAAATTTGTTTTCAGTATATTTCATTTGGAGAGAGAGATATATATTAACACTGTCACAATGTTTGGTAGCCATAGAAGACAGCTTTCACAGAATTGGCCAATAATCCAAGGTGAAAATGTGAAGATTATTGCACTCAGGAAGTTCTGAGGATCTGGAACAGCCTGAACAGCAGCTGGATGGAGATTCAGCAGTCATTCTCAAAATCGGTGAACAGGTTTACTTCAAACCACAAGCCTTCACAATGCTGCTCCGTCGTCAGGTGAGGTCACTGTGTAACCCTCTAACCAATGGGAGTGAGTGAGGGGCGGGGCGAGCTCGATGACACGTGATCAGAAACACTTTTCCGGCGCCGCCGCGTTAATGTCTAACTGGCGCCTGAGTGTTTGTGAGGGGAGGTAACGGGTAAGGTGAGGAGGTACAGCGGACACCGGGAAGAAAATTGAGTTAGACTGGAATGGGAGATTTTATGAACACTCAGAGTAGACCGCTAGATTCGAATTAGAAACTCGCGGTCCCGCGTTTGCACCAAACGGCTGCAGGCCTCAGGCGGTAATAGGCTTCAGAAGACGGTAGCCATCTTTATTGGGGGCAATGCGCAGCAGCGCGCACCCGCTTGCTTCTTGGAAGGGGTGGGGCGATTTGAAGAGGAGCACTTACACAGCAACTTGAAAACCAAGAGAAGTGTCTGTCTTTTCTAGATTTCTATGCTAGACCGACAATGATTTTACTTTTGTGAATTCGTATTACAGGATATAACTGAGAATAATTTGCAGACTGGGATCTCAAAACAAGTTCTGACAGCGGCGTCATCAGGATCTGAATATCATTGGCATTTAACTGTGGAAGGAAAAAGGTTTGTCTATTCTGTCTGTGGGAAAATATCTCCGATATGTTTTTAACTCAAAAGACAGCAACATGTTCAAATTCGTGGTTAGATCACCCTGGGGTGTGTGCTCAGTTCTGCAGCTGAGGAAATAGATATTGGGCTGAGAGGCAGCGTAGCTTTATCTAAATAACACACTAACTCTTTGAAAGAACTGCCATATTTCATCCCAATCGCCCACTTTATGATTTTAACCTATACATTTATTATTCTCAACTACCTGTAACCTTCCTTTTAAAATTCCTTATGAACTCAAACTCTGGCACGCTTTCAGGTGGAACGTTCCAAATCCTGACAACACTCGACTGATCTTGAACCTGCTGAAGCTCATTTTGAGTCTGCAGGATTATAATGTGTTGAATTGAAAGATGAACTGCATTGGATCAGTACAGGAGGCTGAGGTCAGCATAGGTGTGAGCAGACAATTAAAATGACAAGGCTGCACTATTGAGTGCTGCTTGGCTCAGTGCGAGTGCTTTGGAGCTGAGTGTTCTCAATCAAAAAGTTAGGTGAGGCAGGGAGAAGGTGAAGCTGAAAGATTGAGTGTGGGGCTCAGTCTCGATTCAGGCAGTTTGGAAAGTTGCACAGTCCCAATAGAAACAGCCAATTAGTAAGTGATACCTGCAGAGTATTTTCTTAAAATCATGACAGGAGTCCTTGAGCCGTGGTATGCTCCTCTTGCACAATGTGGGAAATAAGGGATGCTTCCAGTGTCCCTGACAGCTTCCCATGCAGGCGCTGAATCCATCTGCAGCTACTGGCTACCCTCTGTTTTGAGCTGGAGCTGTGGGTGACTCACTGTGGTGCATCCATGACACGGAAAACGTAATTTACAGCACATTTAGAATAGAATAGAATCCCTACAGTAGAGAAACAGGCTATTTGACCCAACACGTCCATGCTGACCCTCCAAAGAGCACTCCACCAAGACTCAGCGCCCTACACTATCCCAGTAAGCCTGCATTTCCCATTGCTAACACACCTAACCTTCAAATTCCTGAAGACTATGGATGACTTAGCACGGCCATTCCACCTAACTTGCACATCTTTGGACTGTGGGAGGAAACTGGAGCACCCCGTAGAAACACACACGGGCACGGGGAGGATGTGTAAACTCCACACAGACAGTCGTCTGAGTGTGGAATTGAACCTGGGTCCCTGGTGCTGTGAGGCAGCTAACTATTGAGCCATGATGGCCACACCATTTTTCAAGATGGTCGCACCAGCCAGCTCATAAATACCAAGGGTGGTCTGCAGCATAAAAGGAGAGGAAAGCAAGTGGCAGGACTACAGGGACAGGAGACTCAAAACAGTAATGAGACATGAATCTAGGATGGTACGTTGCCTCCCTGGTGCCAGGATGAAGGATGTCATGGAGTGGCTGCAGGGCATTCTGAGCTGGAGGGTGAACAGCCAGTGGTCATGGTTCACGTAGGTACCAACGACATAGCTAAACAAAGGGATGAGGGCCTGAAAGCTGAATAGAGGACAAGAGGGGATATATTAACATACAGGGCCTCAAACGTAATTTTAGACTTACTACCAGTGCTACGTGCCAGCAAGAGCAGGAATAAGAGGGTAGACCAGATGAATGTGTGGCTGGAGAAATGGTGTACCAGTGATGAGTTTAGACTCTTGAGGTATTGCGATATTTCTGTGGGAGTTGGGACCTGCACAAGCCTGACCAGTTGCCCCTGGGCAGACCTGGGACAAATCTCCTCTTGGGGCCTTTTGCGAGTTCCGTTCATGAGGTTTTAAACTAGTATGGCAAGGGAATGAAATCAAAATGTAGGCTTAGATGGGTCAGATTCAGAAATGGAATTGCGAGGTAGAATATTAGTTAGTGATGCAGTCAGTGGGTCTGAGAGACAAAAGAGGGGAGGATTAAATGAGGATAGATTCTCTCTTCATACATCAGTCCTGACATCCCAGGAATCAGTCTGGTGAACCTTCTTTATACTCTCCCAATGGCCAAGGCATCCTTCCATGTGAAAGGAGAACAAAAGTGCACACAAAACTCCAGTTGTGGCCTCACCAAAGCCCTTAGAGAAAGATTTCCCTGCTCCTGTACCTGAACCCTGTCACAATGAAGGCTAATGTATCATCTGCATTCTTCCCTGCCTGCCACTCCTGCCTGCTTACACAAGGAGCGTCTCAGGAAAACATGGAACAAAATGGGGTCACAGACTCTGATATAAAATTGGAGAATGCAATGTCCCTATCATACCCATGCTGGTCATCAAGCACCTATTTACTTGATCCCATTTTCCGGCACTCAGCGTGTAACCTATATTGCAGTGCCTTGTATGATCATCTAAACATATCTTCAAGGTTGCAATCTTTCCTGCATCTGTTGCCATTTCAGATGCTGCCACACCTGCTGAATGTCTCCAGCATTTTCTGATTTTATTACGGATTCCCACCATTTTGCTTAAGAGCTTAGTGTCACACAGTGATACAGCATGGAAACGGACACTTTGGTCCAACTCATTTATTCGGACAGATATCTGGTCTAGTCCCATTTGCCAGCATTTGGTCCATATCCCTCTAAACACTTCCTATTCATGTACCCATCCAGATGTCTTGTAAATGTTGTGATTGTACCTTTCTCCACTTCTTCTTCTGGCAGCTTGTTTCATACACGCACCACCCTCTGTCTGAAACGATTGCCTCTCTAGTCCCATATAAATCTTCCCCCTCTCACCTTAAACCTGTGCCCTCTAGTTTTGAACTCCCCTACCCTGGGAAAAAGATCTTGGCTATTCACCCTACCCGTGTCTCTCATGATTTTATAAATCTCTGCAAGGTCCATTCCTCAGCCTCTGACACTCCAGAGAAGAAAAGCCCCAGCCTATTCAGCCTCTCCCTATAGCTCAACTCTCCAATCCCAGCAACAACTTTATAAATCTTTTCTGACTACTTTCAAGTTTAACAATATCTTTCCTACAGCAGGGAAACCAGAACTGAATGCAGTCTTCCAAAACTGGCCTAACCAATGTCTAACACAGCCACAACATGCCCTCCCAACTCCTGTACTTAATGCACTGACCAAGAAAGGCAAGCATTCTAAATGCCTCCTTCACCACTCTACCTACCTGCAACTCCCCTTTCAAGGAACTATGTACTTGTTCTTATCATTTTGGAGGGATTGAACAGTATGGGGAGAAAACAGGACTGAGTTGTAGATCTATAAAATGCCTCTTCCTCGTGTCTGCCTCTCCCACCTCTATCTCTTTCTGTAGTTTTGTGTAAACATTGACTGGTTCCCTTTTCTGGAGGAGTTTTATGAACAAGTTCAGGTTTAATGATAACACAGCAGTTTCCCTCAGTCTCTTTTCCAAAACTGACCAGATTAATTGCTCTCAATTTCACAACCTGTGTCTCTTTCTGGTTTCTCCTAATACATTTGTTTTCTGTTTGAAAGGTTGATTTGTACTTCGAGACTTCAAATGAAACCACATCGAGATCTGATGGTCACATTGAAGGAAAAAGCACCATTCACACTGGGGAGAAATATGCATCGTCTGTGTGTGGAAGAGTCTGTGAAGATTCGTCTGAAATGTCCAAACGCCAGTGCCGTCACACTGGGGAGAGACTATGGAAATGTGGGGATTGTGGGAAGGGATTTCTTTACCCATCCCAGCTGAAAACTCACCCACGCAATCACACTGGGGAGAAGCCATTCACCTGCTCTGATCGTGGAATGGGATTCACTCGGTTATGCGGCCTGCAGATACACCAGCGGGTTCACACTGAGGAGAGACCATTCACCTGTTCCATTTGTGGAAAATCATTTGCTCAGTCATCCAAACTGCTGATACACCAGCGAATGCACAGGAGAAAGAGACCATTCACCTGTTATTATTGTGGTAAAGGATTCACTTACTCATCTAGTCTACAGGAACATCAGTGTGTTCACACTGGGGAGAGACCATTCGTCTGCTCTACGTGTGGGAAAGGATTCACTCGGTCCCCTTTCCTGCTGATACACCAGCAAGTTCACTCTGGGAAGAAACATTCACTCAGTCACGTCACCTGCTTATACACCAGCCTATTCTCTCTGTGGAGAGACCTTTTCTGTATGTAGGAGGGGATTTCAAACTGTTAACACACCAATGAAATGACATTGGATGGATCCCGTTCACCCGCTGTATTTGTGTAAAAGGCTTCGCTGTTTGCCAACACACCAGCAAATTCACAGAAGAGCCACAGGTGAAGGATCTGGCTTTGACTCACACCAAGGAATGAACCTTGGTTATGGGACGGTTTGTATTGATGTTATTAAACCCTGCTCTATTAAAAGGGGCTGATATTGTAGATAAAATGTTGATACAATTGTTTATCTTTAGGATAGGTTTTGAAAATAATCACATTGCAGCTGCACATCAACATCTTTACACTGGGTAAAGACTGTCCACATGTATATTGTTTGTGAAGTGATTTTGAGGTTCATCAGGATTGGTTAAACAACAACGAGTTCCCCAGTAACTGTCAGCATTGGATTTTGATGCTATTGTTATCCAAATCCAAACCATGCTTTCTGGCCCTGTTTCTGATGTTTGTAAACACCACAGGTTCAGTTACCTATTTGGGATAAAAATAGTACAAATCTAAAACTAAATTGCATCAAGTCTTTTTCTTTGTCTCATTCTGAGTGCCTTCGAGATAATCAGTACTCTTCATATGACCAGCTGGGACAAGACACATCCGCATGAGATATAGCCTGAAATGCTGGAAATTTAGTTACAAGTGCTGTTGGGGAGTGTGCAACTTAACTTAGCAAGAAGGTGGAATCTAGAGAGAATGTCCAAAAGAGGAGGAAGAGAAGAATCAACAAGTGAGTCAGGAAGGCATCAACATTTGGTATAAGGGTGTTTGACATTGTTACGTGGCATTGATTTTAATGCTAAGAGTGTGCCAACCAAGGTAGATGAGTTGAGGGTACAAATTAAAAATGGGGTATGATAACATTGCTGTCACTGAGACGTGGTTGAGAGAAAGGCACGATTGGAAACTCTAGGATACAAGGTCTTCATGTGAGACAGCAAAGGAGGCAAAAGAAGAGAAGGTGTAACATTTATGTTTAAGGAATTTGTTACAGCAATAAGGAGAGATGACATCTTAGAGAACTTAAATAAACCTGCATGGGTAGAACAAGTGGAGCTGGTCAGCAGGCAAATGTCAGGGAAGTGTCACAGTAATAGGGTCATGATAGCAGCAGATTTCAACTTCACCAACATTCACAAGATAGCGTGAACAGTTTAGAGGAATGTTTAAAATAAATCCAGGACAGCTTTTGAAGCCAGGATGTAGAAGTCCCAACAAGAAAGGGGGAAAATCTAGACTTTCGGTAACAAAGGCGCACAATTGGCTGAAATATCAGTGGGGGAACACTTTGCAGATAGGATTGTTATGGAAAGGACCAGGATGGGCCTCAAATCAAAGTTCTAAATTGTTTGATTTTAGTAAGGCTAGCTATGATTTGGCCAGACTGCACAGGGAGCAGATACTTTCAGGTAAATGTGCAAGAGTGAATTTAAATGGGGAGATATGTAGAGCTGTAAGGAGAAACATGAATTGATACAGCCAGGTAAAATTAAGGAAAATGCTCAGTTGATTTACAGGTACATTAATGGGTAAAGGATAAAAGGGGAAAGAGTAAGGCCCATTAAATGCAATCACAAACCTCTCCCTGATTTGTCTCTCTCACTAGTGAATACTGACACACAGAATTCATTTAGAACCAACCCTACATCCTCTTGTTCCGGGTACAGATTACTGCTGTGTTCCTTAAAGAAATTAGAATAGAGAGAAGGTTTTGAGTCATCTGGCAAGCTGAAATGTGGATAAACCTCCAGTGTCAGGTGACATGTATCCTCTGTTGTTGGGACGAAATAGCAGGGCTGCTTGCAAAAATTTTCAGTGCTGGTTAGAGATGCCCATGACTAAACAGCACAAATTGTCCAACAGCTGCCCATGGCTGCTGACAGTCACAGTTACTGACAAGGTTGCTGAATGCGCATAGGATATAAATAATAACATTTAGTGTTTGAGTAACAATAGTGCCTCTGTAAGACATAGAGGATAACATTTAACTCTTGATTCAGCTAATGCATAAGACAGGTAATAATATAGTCTTAACAATAGTGGCTCTGTAAGACATAGATAATAACATTTAACACTTGGCTTTGAAAAAGGACATCTCGCACTAACTAGCTGTTTAATTAATAATTACAGATATAGACTCTGAATTAGTTACAGAAAGGAAAAGAGGCAAACCAGAACACACGTAGTTAACAATCAGTTCGGTGAACATGGTATAGAAAGCTGGTCTCTCGCACTCTCTCCCCTGTCCCCAACCCCATTCTCTCGCACTCACTCTCTCTCTCGTGCACTCGCTGTCTGTCTCTCTCCAACCACATAACTTCGTTGGAACTGATAAAAAAGAAAAATCGATAATCTCGTATATTTCCTGTAATGAGAAATTTAAAAGGTTCTGAAATCCAATTAATTGGCAGTTAACACAGTGCAGCTGGCAAATGTTACTTGAATGCAGAATCCATTGCGAAAAGCCTCAAGAAGACACTAAGAGTCTGGAAAGCATCATGGAGGACCAGGGGTGGATCACAAGCCTGTCCATTCTCAGTGATTAGCAAGCTTGAACTGTGTAAATGCTGTGCTCAAGAGCCAATTACAGAGGGTCTTTTTGGCACCGCTGACTAATAGTAATCAAAGTAGGGCGTGTGTGCTCTAAGTTTAAATTGTGTAAATTAAGATATTCTGAAGCTTTGTGTGTGCTTTTTTGCTGTGTGCTGCAGCTGAGCTGTAAATATAGGTCACCTGAAACCACCCCATGACTTGGACTCTGATTGAAAATATGACTTATAACAACTTGGCATAGTTTGGCAGGATCGCTGAAGGAACCCAGACCTCTCTGTCGAATAGACAGCCATGGTCGGCGCCCATAGAGGTAAGGACTCCTCATTTTCTAAAAGTCCTTAGTCAGTTGTCTAAACTTGACAGTGTCTCCTTTCTCGCGATTCTGAACTCCAGCAGGGTAGGCAGGCTCGAGCTCCCTTAAATCAGATGTCTTTATACAACGGAGCTGAGGTAATAGTCTCCAACCAAGGCTAATTAAGCTCGACTCAAGACCCATAATTATCCCGATGGTGGTTGACAAGAATACAGAACTGCCAATAACTACCAAGGATGGGCTGGCCTATATCAGGAGATGAAATTCTACTGAAACTAAAGGAATATATAGACCAACAATTCAACCAACCTAAAACGTCTGTGAAAGTCAGGCAAAAGTATTATACCTCCACAGGACAATGGTCCCTGGATGATATTAAAAATGGTCTGGGGAGAATCAACCTGTACAAAAGAGAAAGAACATGTAAAGTAATTGGGTGTCCTGATGGGGCAGGTCTGACAGTGAAACAAAATTATAACACAATCTCAATATGAGCGAGATATAACCAGCATAAAAGAACGATTAAAAGTGGTGTGTGAAGAATTAATAGGGGCTTAAAAAATAAAGCATAGGAATGTAGAAGAAAATATGAAGAGTTAGCATCAGAAAACAAGAAACTCCAGAAACAAGTACCTAAAGAGTTTAACAAGCCCCCCTGAGCCCAAAGGGAAGAGTGCCAAATGCTGGCTCTGATACCCCTGTTAAAACCACTTGTCCAAGGACCAACAGAGGGCACAAAGGAGGGAGGCCGGTTTTGACATACATTCAGACTCCTCTGGTGAATCAGAAGTAAAAGAACAAAAATAAAATGGACAGAGACAACTATCACGTATGCTTATAGAAAACAAGACTACCATACTCCTGCGGACCTGGAAAAGGTAAATAAATGGTCTTAAGAGACACCCAACACTATAAAGGGAGGAATGAAAGCATTTTTCTTCTCTCTTTTTATTCATTCATGGGATGAGGGAATCACTAGCTAGGCAGCATTTATTGCCCATCCCTAATTGCCCAGAGGGCAGTTCAGAGCCAACCACATCACTATAGGTCTGGAGTCACATGTTGGCCAGATCAGGTAAGGATTGCAGTTTCCCTCCCTAAAGGACATTAGTGAACCAGATGGGTTTTTCCTGACAATCAACGATGGATTCGTGGTCATCGTTAGATTGTTAATTACAGATATTTATTGAATTCAAATTCCACCATCTGCCGTGGCAGGATTTGAACCCAGGTCCGCAAAACATTATCTGGGTCTCTGGATTAACAGTCTACAATAATACCACTAGGCCATTGCCTCCCCTTGCATGGAATTGCAAGTTCCAGTTGCACAGAGCAGCTGGAATGGCTGAGACATATATACAATTTGCAATTGATAGATGGGGTCTAAATATTGTCAGGACTTATGACTCTTAGCGAAGGAACGAGATTGAGTAGGAAAGTGTATGAAGGATTGGGGGAGGATGAACAAAACTTGGACAGGAGCTGGGCAGCAGTACGGAATTGGTTGAGAGATATTTGGCCCCCAAAGGTGGACTGGATGAAGGTGATAGCATGTACACAAAAAGTGAATGAAGATCCACTTGTTTATTTCAAAAGGTTTAAGATGGCATGGTCAGATCACTCTGGATTTGACATTAGGGAACCCAATGACCTGGACAGTAGTGTGGGACCACTAACGTCTGCCTTTGTGTCAGGACTGAAGCCAGAACTAGCTGAAATGTAGAAAGTAGCCAACAAGACTGGGAGGATGATCTAGTGAGTCGGAAATCTGGCCCGTCGGTGCCACAGACTGGACAGGGACATGAGTGCTAAGGTGAGAGCAATGCAGGCAGTAAACCAAGTGAGGAACAATTGTCAGGAAGGGCCCCTGACAAATGCCACTATAGCAGCAAAGAAGGACATTGGGCAAGAACTTGTGGTGCCAAGTGACGAGACCACCGAGGTGGTGCACAAGGAAGTTCTAAACCAGGGTCAAACCCCTCCCCAGAACAGTAATAGACTGTATCAAGAATATGACCACGGAACAAGTGAAGGAAATGTTGAAAAAGCAAAAAAAAAATTAGAGGAGCCCACCCTCTCCTTCACTGTACCCCAATGGCTCTATTACATCAATGAGGGATCGCATTTATATCCCTATGAGGTAGGGAAGCAAGAAACAGACAGTCTTTTGTATACTTGAACAGATTTAACCTGTTTAGCTCTCTATTATGGAAAATTGCTACCCCTGGAAAGGAAAACACTAACAGCACTTGGAGTGGGAAGCGAAAGTCTTACTAATAAAAGAATACATCTGGTGCCCATTGAATTGGGCCTGCATGAATTAGCAACCTTGGTCTGGAGGGGGGAGCCAGTGGAAGAACCTTTCTTGAGAATGGACACTTCTGCCCCAGGTAAACTCCTACTTGCACTTTGAAGATGATAAAGTCATCCGGTCCATAAGACGCATGAGAAAGGAAGAGGTAAGAGACCACCCAATGTGGGCAAAGGAGAAAAATGATTGCCGCTTAGTCCAAATGGAACCAGCATCATTCATCAGAGCCACCCTCTCCATGCACCAAACAATACACCATTAACCTAGCCTCAGTTGCTGGGATCTTGCCCGTCAGATGACAACTGGAAGAACTTAAATGGTAAAAACACACAGCTCCTCCAACAGCCCTGCATGGCTGGTGAGGACACCCAACACAATTTGCAGCCTGACTCTAGAAAGGCCAACCAATGCATTGATCAGAAAGCTCCTTTGGTCTTGAATCCCACCACTATTTTTAATGTCCTCGCACCGGAACATAAATACTTCTCAGTGGTAGATATGGCCAATGGATTCTGGTCAGTACCCTGGGCACCTGAAGTCCAACATTGATTTGTCTTCATTGTCCAGCAATAACAGTACCCCTGGACCCAGCTACTACAGGGTTTCCACAGCAGTCAACATAGAAATTAGAACTGTACACCACAGGAGCGGGTCCTTCAGCCCTTGATGGTACGCTGAATATGACGCCAAATTAAATTAATTCCTTCTGTCTGCCCTTGGCCCATATCCATCCATTTCCTGCATATTCATGTGCTTAACAAAAAGTTTCTCAAATGTCCCTATTGTATCAGTCTCCACCACAACCCCTGGCAGCATGTTCCACACTCCTATCATACTTTTGTAAAAAACTTGCCCCTCACATCTCCTTCGAACTTTCCCCCTCTCACCTTAAATGCATGCCTCCTAGTATTAGACATTTCAACTTTGGGAAAAAGATTCTGACCTTCAACTCTATCTATGCATCTCAGAATTTTATACACCTCTATCAAGTCACCTCCCAGTCTCTGCCTCTCTAGAGAAAGCAACCTGAGTTTTTCTTGCCTTTCCTTATCGTTTATATGCTCTAATCCAGGCAGCATCCTGGTAAACCTCTTCTGCACCCTCTCCAAAGCCTCCACATCCTTCCTGAATTGACTGCAGTACTTTAAGTGTGGCCTAACCAAAGTCTTACAAAGCTGCAATGACATCCTGACACTTGTACTATATTCCCAGACCAATAAAGACAAGCACACCATACGCCTTCTTCAGCACCCTATCTACTTGCATGGCCACTTTCAGGGTGCTATGGACTTAAATCCAAGATCCCTCTACACATTAATGCTGTTCAGGGTCCTGCAATTAGCTGTATACATTTCCTTAATATTTGATCTCCCAAAGTACAGCACCTCACACCTACCCGGATTTTATCTGCCATTTCTCCACCCATATCTGCAGCTGATCTTTAACCTGCTGTATCATTTGACAGCCTTGTACATTATCCATCACCCTACTGATCTTTGTATCATCTGCAAACTTACTAACCCATCCATCTACATTTTCGTCTAAGTCATTTATATATATCACACACAGCAGAGGTCCCAGTACAGATCCCTGCAGAATATCACTAGTCATGGACCTCCAGCTTGAAAAACAACCTTCCAACACTACCCTCTGCCTTCTACGGGCAAGCCAATTCTGTTTCCAAGTCACTGTGGATCTCATGCATCTTAATCTTCTGGATAAGTCTGAAATGAGGGATCTTGTTGAAGCCTTAATAAAATCCATATAGACAATATCCACTACTCTACTGTCATCGATTATCTTCATCAACTCCTCGAAAAATTCAGGTAAGTTAATAAGACATGGCATACCCTGCATGAGGCCATGCTGACTATCCCTAATTAGGCCATTTTTTAAAAATGTGTGTAAATTCAACCCCTAAGAATCCTCTCCAATAGCTTCCCAATCTCCGATGTGAAGCTCACCAGTCGATAGCCCTACTGTATTTCACATGGCTCTGCAAAGCGCTTGATAGAATTACCTACTATGCCTGCTACGGTTACATTGCTGATATTCTAGTCACCTCCAATACAGAGGAACAGGATCTGTGAGTCCTGCTGAACCACTTGCACTCCTGAGTACATAAAGCCAGCTTTAACAAGGCTCAAGTGTTGCAGGAAGAGGTTGAGTGTGTGGGGCAAAACATTTTGGAGGGAAAAATAGAACTTACCCAGGACAGAATTGCAGCAATTTGAAAGGCCCAAGAGCCCACTACTATCCAGAAATTCAGATCATTCTTAGGACTGAGACTTTAACAGGAACTGGATTGACTCCCACACACAGTCAGCATAGCCACTGAATGACATCTTAAAGGGCAAGAGAACATCAAAGGAGGTTATCACCCACAGAAGAGCAAAAACAGGCTTTTCGCAATCAACAAGAAAGGTCTTATCCTAGGCACCAGTTTTGGGAATTCCTGACAGTGGGAAGCCATTTACCCTTTTTGTAAATGAAAAGGGAAGATACATGGGGAAGAATATGGGGATTTACAAAGACTTATTGGATATTATTAGCTAAACTGGATGCAGTAGCCCTGCGATGGGGAAGCCACATTTTGAGCCGTGATGGCCACCACAGGTTTTATCCTCACCAAAAACTAAATGTCAAAGTGTCCCCACACATTACTCGCCTTACTGTCAATGAATAGAGTATCGCCAGTAATGGCAGCCAGGTGGACCCACTGGACAGCAGTCTTAGAAGCCCCCAATCTCTGTTTTGACCGGGCCAACCAAGGTTAAATCTGAAACTATGGTCCCAGTGTCCAGAGAGCAAGAAGAGGCAGGAGGCAGATACGAAGAAGAATGTGACTGCGTGGAAATTTTAAAACAAATAGATGAAGCAGCTCTCGCAGCAGAGCAGCCTCTGCAGAACGCAGAACCATTCTTTTTACAGACCGGTCCGCTTTCGTTGTAAACAGGATCAGATAAGCGAGATGGGCAGTCACCAGTCTGCATGAAGTCGTGGCAAAAGGTAATCTACAGGCTTGATCATCTACCCAACAAGCCAAGCTAAGTGCTCTATCGGAAGCATCCAGGATAGCAGAGGGACAGCAAATATCGACATGGATTCCCACTCTGCATTTCGAGTAGTTCACAATTTTGGGCCATTGTGGCAAAAGGGGAGGTTCCTTACAGATGCAGGTACCCCCATCCAAAATGGTATTTAAGCCATACAATTACCCTAGAAATCTCCATCCTGAAATGTAAAGCCCATGCCAAAGACAACACCATAGAAGACCATGGAAACACTCTGGCTGACCAAGTGGCCTCACAAGGAGAACCTCCGATGGAACCCACCTGAAGGTATAAATTAAAGATGCTCAGGACTTTAACACAAGCCCTAAAGAACATGCAGTGTCAATGCTCCCGAGAAGAAAAATGTACTTGGATTGAGGCAGGAATTAAACTGTGCGATAATAGTACCCGGAGACAAAGAGCCCATTGTCACGCAGGCATTAATGCCCTTTTTGACACATCATATCCACTCATGGGGATATTTGGTTTTCAACAAATGATGGCATGATTCCAGAAGAGCTGGTGGAGTTAGGGTTTTAGAAAACATGCCCAGATGATAGCAGACCATTGCATGACCTGTCAGAAGAACAACTCTGGAACCATCACAGCTATGCCCCAAGTGAGACCATTCCAACAACTACAAGTCAATTACATATCCCTCCCTCCATGTTGAGGCTATACTAAAGTCCTAGTTATCATCAACAAATTCTCCAGATGGATAGAAGCCTCTTCAACCCAATGAGCCACAGTCAATCATACAGCTAAAGTTTTGTGCAAGGATTACATTCCTCAATGGGGAGTCCCAATCAGTGTTGACTCTGACCAAGGGACACACTTCACAGATGCTGTCTGCTAGAAAGTTTGCAGTTTGATAAACATTAAATGGGACCTCCACTGCCCTCATCATCCCAAGTCATCAGGGCTAGTGTAACAAACCAACAAATCTCTTAAGATTTTTCGAATTAGTCTGTTAGAATATTATGAGTCGGTTTTAATTAATTAAGACTATCAAGATAATCATAGATATAGATTCAAAAGTGGCTACATTTTATATATATATGTATAAAAATATAAAAATAAAAATATATGCAAATTTTAAAAATGAGAAGGAATGGTTTATTACCTCTTAACAAGGACAGTTTGAGAATTAAAAGGCACATATTGTATCCCCTTCATGGGAAAGCTCAGAAACCAGTCTATGTTACTGTCTTGTATGAGAAAATAGATTAAGCATTACTGGAAGATAAGGGTTGCCTAGCAGAAATAACTGAATTTAACCTTCTCTTGTATTAGAATAGGCCAATCAGGACACAACAACAAGCAATTACTAATTAGAGTGAGGTACTAAAAACCCAATCATAGTCAGACAACTCAGCACTAGGTAACCAATAGAATATAAGGGGAGGGAATTTGTGCTGCCACGTTAAAATATGAAGAAAATGTATAAAAGACAATTTGCTTGTATTAGAATCAGAGCATCATTGACTCCTCTTCAGATCTCAGCCAAAGATTGGGGGTGGGTGGGGGCAATTGAGCCTTTATGTCGAGGCCAGATTCGGGGTGGTCACTGCCTCTCCCTGCATAACACAGGTGAATGCTTGAATGAACTACCATGTGCCTGAACTTTGCTGTCTCCTGACATTTATTGCCTCCTAAAAGTTGTTCCTACACCCATTTTCTTTACAAATTCCATTTCACAGAATATAAGATGTGGAGGACTTGCAGTCAGTGAAACTCAAACCAAGTAACAAATCAGTATCTGACAGAGTTATTCAGTTCACTAGGACTTGAAAATCATCACCCTTTGACTGCGGCAGCAAAAGGTACCAAACACTCTTAGGAAAAGCCATGGAAATGTGGAGATTGTTGGCAGGGATTCAGTTGCCCATTGGAACTGGAAACTCATTGCCACAGTCACACTGGGAGAGACCATGCGCCTGCCCAGAGTGCGGGAAAGGATTCACTCAGTTATCCAACCAATTGAAACATCAACAATAACATACTGGAGAGAGGCTGTTCACTTGCTCCAAATGTGGGAAAGGATTCACTTAGTCATCTCACCTGCTGACACACTAGTGAGCTCACACTGAGGAAAGACCTTCTAAATGCCTAGACTGTGGGAAGTGTCATAAAACCTTGGGAGAACTGATGTCCCAACAATGTGTTCACACTGAGGAGAGACTGTGGGACTGGGTTCCAGCGATTATCTCAATTCACTGTACACCAGCAGATTCACATTGAGGAGAGACCTTTTAAATGCCCAGAACTGTGGGAAGTGCTATAAATGTTCTGGGAAATTGACATGTCATCAATGGGTTCACTCTGACATGAGGCCATTCAGATGCTCTCATAGTGGGACTGGGTTCAGGCAATCATCTCAACTCCCTGTACACCAGCATGTACACACTAAGGAGAGGCTGTTCACCAGCTCTGACTGTGGGAAGGAATTCACTCAGTCATCCCACCTCTAGACACACCAACTAGTTAACAATTAACAGGCCCTTCACTTCCTCCAAGCGTGAGAAGAGATTCACTCACTCATTCAACCTGCTGACACACCAGAGAGTTCACTCGTCACTATAGTGACAGGACTGAGCACATTTGGGGCTGAACTGTGTTCATTGAGGTCAGTTTCTGATAATGGTGGATAAACTCCAGCCTAGTTATAGGGATTAATATTCTGTATAAAAGTCAAATAAAAAAGTTAAACATGCAAAATGTTGTAGCTTCTTAATACCTCTAACACAAAGTAGCTCCTATTTGAGGGTCATCCTCTTCCAGTCTCCTTCATTCCTATCTCCAAGACAAGGTGAATAGCAAAGGCCTTTTCCCTAAGATGGGTGAGTTTAAAACCAGGTGGGCATATTTTTACGTTGAGAGGAGAAAGATTTAAAAAGGACACGAAGGGCAACTTTTTTACACTGCCAGAGGAAGTGATGGATGCACTCTCAGGGTAAAATGTAAGAGCTTGTCACGAGTTTGCACGATATATGGCAAGAGATCAGATGGTATTGTCGTGGGATCCTTGCAAACGTTGTGATTGGGTTCCAGGAAAAATGTGTTATCAAAGGAATGACACATAACCTATCTTATTTTTCTTATCAATTTTGGTCACCCTGTGAACAGTTTTGGTCAACCTGTTATGGGAAAGACATAGTTAAACTGGAAAGTGTGCAAAGAAGATTTACAAGGATGATGCCAGACCTGTAGGCCATAATCCTGAAGACTGGCTGATCATATCAAACAGCATTTCCCTTTGATTGTTCACACAGCAAAGTAATGGCCATACACAACCAGTCAATGCTCGCAAAATTCAAAACAGTGTCCAGCATTAAATGCAATTCTGCAGTTGGACGATATACAAAGAACAAAGAAAATTAAGCACAGGAACAGGCCCTTCGGACCTCCAACCCTGCGCCGATCCAAATATGTTCAAAATATTCCACAGTTACTCAGTACAATTGCTAATTGCTAAGTATTACACTGATAGCCAATTCAAAGTGGTCACTCCAGATCACAGTATGGGTGAATTTGCATGCACTGGAAGCTACATGCGTTAGTAGATAAAGCCCTGTTATTTGAAAACGGAAAGAACATGTACATACATTAAGTCTCTTTCAACACAACAAAATAGATGTCAACATTCGGTGGTTAATTTCTCAGGGCAATGCCAATCACAGGCAACCGGCCTGAGTTAAAACTTAAACAACGCTGTGAAATTTTTGAGACAGCCCCGCAGTGTTCCGTCTGTGTAAAGCCACAAACACAAAGGTCCACTTCTCTCCTGGAGTTTCATGGGAGTCTCAACCAATAGGGGAGCTCCGGGCCTAGTTTCCCCACCTCTGTCATTTCGATTGGTTTGAGGACCTGCCATTCACACTCGGTCCTCTAACCAACAGGGGCTTCATTAACTCTCGGTGTGGGGAGTTGAAAAAACATCCATCCCGATAAATTAATTAGAAAATAAATGAGTTATCATCGATTTTTTTCCCCGCTGTTTTTTAAATTCTTCCATTTCTTAAAGAGCTTTAAAACTCCACTATCTAGAGATAATTAACTGCGCTTTTAAAACTTTTCACATTTTCCCTTTCTGATCGGTACTGAAGGTTTGACTCTTGCTGTTTTCAATCCTACAGCCACTGATTCGTCTCTCATTCTCTATCTATGTCCTAAATATTCAAATTTTACGGAATGATGTAGCCAAGTAAAGTTATTCTGCCCAACGCATTTAACTGGCCGCTTAGCAATTCATAACCATTTCATTCCACAGTTCAGAGCTAGTGGGAACTGCAGATGCTGGAGAATCTGAGATAACAGGGTGTAGAGCTGGATGAACACAGCAGGCCGAGCAGCATCAGAGGAGCTGCTTGGCCTGCTGTGTCATTCCACAGTTCTACTGGCAGAATCAGAGGGAGTCCATATCTGCTGCAGATGTGTAAAGGGTAACTTTCCAGCTAGTTACTTCTCACATGCACGTGCGCCTGTGCAAAGATCGATTACTCTGTGTAGTTCGCAAATATTAAGAGTGCACTGGATAGCTGAGTACACAGAATACTAGGTGGTGTTTATTTTAATAGTTCTATTCTATTTTTAAGTCTTTCATGAGCTGTGTGCTCAGAGTCAAGTGGGGACATTCCGACTGTCCAGGTGTTTATCTTGCTGAGTTCTCTGTCATTCTCAGTGGTTATTTTTGTGTTTTCTGCTATATAGCAGTGTCATTCAGTTCCTCATTTTTAAATACACAGATTTTATTCATTTATTTGCATGGTTTCATATTAAAATGGTGCAGGGATAAAATGGCAGAAAGATCTAAAAGATGCAAGAAAAATGTTCTTTTTTTCAGTGGAGACTGCTAAGTCAATAGTTGCTTCTTGGCTGCTTGACATTTTCACTCAGTAATATTCAGCAGTTCCGGAAAAAAAATTACCTTGGAGCAGTTGAGGGCTGGTGCGAAGCGGATTGGAGGCTTAGAGTGGAGCATGGACAGTTGTTGGACTGGAGCCTGGTTGGACTACTTGTGGAAGCCCCTGCACTCGGCTACTGCAATGTCTATTTGAATTCTTCTTTTTACCTGACTGTAATGTCAATTTTAACTATGTCTTATTTCGAACTTATTTTTTTAAACACTGTGAAGTAATCCAACTTTTTTTTTGTTCCTTATGTATCTAAGATTTGCGCCTAGGTACTTGTACCAAAGATCGTGCTATAAGAGACGACATTGCAAACCTTTTCACTGTACTCCTGTGTTTCTGTACTTGAGTACATATGGTAATAAAGGATATTCTTTTCAATTCCAATTATTCAGACAAACACATAATTCCTGTTAAATTGTTAATCCAACAGACACAGAGAGAATGATGTTGTAAATCCAAACAGCCCGAACTGAAATCCCTCAGGAATGAAACATTTCTGCTGCTCTCATAATTCACAAGAACAAGGAAAGTGCGACATTAACCACAGATATCACACAAATGGATATATTGTAATAACTAGGAAAACGTGAAGGTCTTTTCCTTAGAAAAGAGAAGGCTAAAAAATGATAAATTAGCGATGGAAGGCATTGTTCTTGTTTTGTCTTTACCAATTCAGCAGAACCTGCTGGTTCACTTCCAGCCAGGAAACGTCATATTTATACATTAATCTCACAGCACATTTCCAGCCTTCATCATTATTATTTCGGATTCTAAGCACAGCAGGAGGCACAAAATGGGCATAATAGTGGCTTGGGCAGCACAGTGACTCAGTTGTCAGTACTGCTGTCTCACAGCACCTGGGGCTTGAGTTGGATTCCCCCTTGGAAAACTATCTGTGTGGAGTTTACACATTCTCCCCACGTCTGCGTGGGTTTCCTTTGGGTGCTCCGGTTTCCTCCCCCAGTCCAAAGATGTGCAGGCTAGGTGGATTGACCATGTGTAGATTAGGTAGGTTTGGGGAATGGGTCTGGGCGGGACGCTGTAAGGGTCAGTGTGGACTTGTTGGGCTGAACAGCCTGTTTTCACACTGTAGGAGTTCTGTAGATTCTAAGGAATTATAAAGGATTTTCTACTCTATGTCCAGGAGCTCTGAACCATAGAAGGAAGTGGCTGGAACATTTCTTGCTCTGCTCAGGAGTAATTTTCTAGTTCAGTCCTGGCTATGATAAAAGGCAGTAATATCCTCAGAATTAAACCTCGACAGTCATTTGTGAACCTGTTGATGTTGCAGCAGGTCGGATGGCTGAGTGAATCCCTTCCCACAAACAGAGCTGGTGAACAGCCTCTCCTTAACATGAATGTATTGGTATTTGTGAAGATAGGAAGCACAATTAATTCTGTTACACTCATGGAGCAGGTGAATGGTCTCTCCCTAGTGTGAATTCGCTCAAATGTCACAAGGACAGATGGCCGAATGAAACCCTTCCCACACATAGAGCAGGTGAATGGCCTCTCTTCAGTGCGAGTGTGTTGATGTCTCAGCAGATTCTTCTTGCTTTTAAAACACTCCTCACAGTCAGAACATTTCAAAGGTTTCGTCTCAGTACGAACTCGCTGGTGTCTCAACAGGTTGGATGAATTAATGAATCTGTCTCCAAATACAAAATAGATGCATGGCCACTGCTGATGTGCAGGGAGTTCAGATGATATTCTGAATCCAGTGTTGCAGTGAGAGCACCCGAAAAGGAAGATCTGAGAATGGATATAGAGAGATTAAGTATGTGGACAAAAAAATGGCAGCTGGATGAAATGTGTGAAATGAGACATTGTTCACTTTGGCAAGTAGGGTAATAAAAGTTGATTATTCTTTCAGTGGAGAAGGAATGCAGAATGCTGCAGTTTTGAAAGAGCTGGATGCCCTGATACATGAATTACAATAGTAAGAATATCACGGCTTAAAGAGTGGGAACATAGCAGTTGAACATCCCTGGATATCCAACTATCAGTCAGGCGGGAGATGGGGATTAAATTGAAATTGCGTTGTTGCATTATTGGTTAACGGATCATAATTATGATGTGGGATGATATAATAAACAAATCATAACATAAGGCCTGATGGGTTCTGCTCCACAGAGCCCGCCAGTTTGTCCTGAAATGGAAACTTTAAACAGAAATAACAGCTACATTTTAAAATATCACTGCAATGTGATCTGTAGGACGCTGCACTGACTCTGTCGCCAGATGTTTCCACCAGATAGTGGTCCGAAATTTATTTTCTGCTTAGAAATGAGATGTGCGGTTTCAAACCGGCAGCAGAGAAACGGGAAGTTGCGCTGTGTGAGAATGAAACAAGTGGTCAGTTTAATGTTATCAGCACGAACAGACTTCCTGCCTATGAGGGCGACCGCACACTGACAGCATCAAGAACAAACCCACAGATTGCTGCTGGTCTCAGCGTTTTAATTCAACACCACCGTTGATCCACTAATACCTTTTCCATTCCTCTCTGCATAAACCATGCATTCTCCATACTCACTGCATCTATTTGAGCACAGTTGACATAATTAATATCTTCCTTCTCTAGAAAAAAAACCGAAAGGAATGTAGACATGCAATGGCAATGTCCCTGTCTCTGGGCCAAAAGGTGCAGGTTCACATTTCACTTGCCTCAGAGGTTTGTCAGAGCTTATCCAAACAGGTTGATGGATAAATATAAAGAGCAGTAACTGACATAGATACATGGAAGTCAGGAACTGTATATCTTCATTATTTCATTTTTAAAAAAATGATTATTTGGCCTGTTTCTCTAAACAGCCTGCTCAGAGATGTTATTGCACAGCTCTACAGCAGGATGGGACTAGTACCCAGGTCTCCTTGTTCAGGGATAGGGATACTACCACCACACCATGAGAGGTCCTGCTATGTTTCACTCTCTATAAGTAAATCTGTTCCAGACTATCCAGTAAAGACTGACTCTGGTTTCTTCCTTCACCAATTGTCTATCAGGAGTATTACAACAGGGTCTGGATTAATACTCATTAAAGCTAACATTATAACTGGGCAGGACCAACCTTCAGTACTTATTTCCCAGCCTTGCTGTTCCCAATGCTTGAAACTACAGCCATGATAATGACGTTGGATATTTGAGAGTTTATCACTCATTTGAATATGATAGGCAATCAATGATTAGCTGTTTGTGGCAAAATATATGAATCCACCAATGTCACAGCTTCTATTTTCATCGTTTGCTGACAATCAGAATCGTCTGAGCATTAAATGTAGTGTATGCATCGCTGACAGACACACACACAGACACACACACACACGTCTAGTATGTGAATGTTGGTACAACAGGCTCTGTATTAATTTAAACTGACGCAAGCTGGAGAACAGTGATTACTCATGCAGCATGGATTACTTTCAACCGACACAGTTTCTTGTGCAGGAATTCCTGGTCCAGGGCCGAGGTTAAGGTAAATTATAACCTGATCAACTGCAGTGATAACTGTCAGAGTATTAAGTGTGTCATTGTCCAGTACAGTACAATTCGCGTAAGTTCTTACAAATCCAACAGAAGCAGAATTAATGTTTTTATTCACTTAGGCAGTCACCAGAAAGATGATGCTTTTCCAGCACTGCTGCGATTGAGACACCAGGTTAATGTGAGGCTGTGAATCAGATGTCAAATTCACATTCTAGTAATTTTGAAGTTCGATTCAAATCTACAGCTTAACCATAACATTGGGTAACACTGCTGCTGTTAAATTTCCATATGCTAATAACTCAAACAGTAATTTCAAGAATGAAATTGCATTGATTTGGATTGATGAGAGTGATACTGCTTGAACAACAGAATTTTACAGGAGAACAAGGCCATTTGGCCTATCTAGTCAGCTGTTTTAAACAATTGTCCAATTGTTCCACTTCCCCAATCTTTCTCCAAGGTCCTTAGAAACCTTTCGTTTCAAATATACTTCCAATTTCCTTTTGAAAGTTCCTATTGAAACAGTTTCCACCAGACAACTAGGTAATGCTTTTCAAATTATATTAACTCACATGTAGGGGTGAGGTATATTAAAAATATGAGGTATATTATCAATACAAGAGGAAATTCTTGGACATAGTGCAGGCCCTTCTTTATCTGGGAATTAAACTATAATCAATGTAAAAGGAACATAGAGATCCAATTGTATACCTCCATCTGCCATTTTACTACAGATTTTAACTATTGCATTTTAAATGTGTTTTGATCAGTAAATGAATATTGTAACACAAACCCGGTTCAAATGTTGGAGAATTATCAAGTGCCATTTTCAGACTGGAAACTTAAACTGCTGTTTCACTTTCAGACAGAATAGATTAGAAACAGACATGCATGTGTTTTAGATCTCCAGCACCTGCAGTTCTTCGTTTTATGTGATAAAACAGATCATGGTTTTGACACCAATTTCTGATTTTTCAGCATGTTTCTAGCATTCGTTGTTATTCTTCCTGACTTTGAACACAATAGCAAGGGAGCTGCTGTTTGGTGTCTAGGGCTGTGAACCAAGGAAGAGAGTGACTGAGAACTATTTCTTATGCACCTCAGGATTATATCATGATAACTCACTTGTGTGTGAAGAGAAACGAGAAAGATTGAAGTCCATTTGTCCTTTGCAATGTGACCCTAATAGACTGTGTCAGGGTTAAAGACCTGTTTCTGACATGATCCTCCTCCCAGATTGTCTCTTATGACTCCAGCCAGGTGATGTTAAACACTCAGGTGAGAAAGACAAAGATTACAAAAACGTGTCCAAAAAAAAGTGATTAATTTTACATTTATGCAGAGTATAAGAACTCATCAACAAATCAGGATGAACAGAGTGAAATCGGTTCAGTCCCGGATATGATTAGCAGCAGCAGAAAGTGCAGAATCCAAACCTTGTTCCTCTGGAACATTCCTATTCTTCCAGAAACCTGATTCAATGAAACCAAAATAAATCAGAATGAGTAACAAAGCATCAAGAGATACAAAGGGAATCCTCCTAACAAAGCCAGAATATTAAATTGAGTGATTGATTTATTGTCACATGTACCGAAGTACAGTAAAAAGCTTTGTTTACAAGTAGTACAAGCAGACCATAGTAAGCAAAGATGTACAGATCAAAAAGACTTAGACAGAAGCATACAGGTTACATCGCACAACGTGTATGCTAGGCGAGATCAACGTTAGCAAGATCAACATTATTTGAGGCTCGAGAGTCCATTCATCACTGTAATCACGGCCAGAAAGAAACAGTTCCTGAACCGCTGAAGTGTGTGTTCACACTTCTGTATCTTTTGCCTGATGGAAGAGGTTATAGGAGATCAGTACTGGGGTGTGATGGGTCTTTGATGATGATTACAGCCTTTCTACAGCAGCAGACCATGTAAATGGAGTCCATGGCCAGAAAGTTGGCTTTCATGATTGTTTGGGCTGTGCACACCACCTTCTGTAGTTTCTTACAGTCCTGGGCAGAGCAGTTGCCATACCAGACTGTTATGGACCTGGAGAATATGCTTTCAATAGTGTATCTGGAGAAGTTGGTGAGGGTCCTTACAGTTATGCGAAATTTCCTGAGATGTCTGAGAAAGGAGAGGCGTTGTTGTGCCTTCTTGACTGTCACATCTATGTGGGAAGTCAAGGACACGTTGTCAGTCATCATCACTCCGAGGAATTTGATGCTCTCCACCCTGTCAACCTCAGTTCCATTGATGTAGGTGGGGGCACGTTCTCCTCCTTTCTTTCTGAAGGCAATGATCAGTTTTTTAGTTTTGTCGGTGTTGGGAGAGAAGTTGTTTTCATTACACCATGTCACCAACCTTCTACCTCCTTTCTACATCTTGGCTCATCATTGTAAAATATCCTTCCCAGTATGGTGGTGTCCTTAGCAAACTTGTAGATGGTGTGCATTTGGAATTTGGCAATACAGTCGTGGGTATGCAGGGTGTAATGTGGGGGACTGAGGAGGCATCCTTGCGGGGGCTCCAGAGGTGAGTGTTATTGTGGAGAAAGTTCAGTTACCTATCTTCACTGATTGCGGCCTGTGCATCAGAAAGCTGAGGATCCAGTTGCAAATGGCAGAGCTGAAACCAAGGTTGAGGGCCTGTTACATCAGTAGGCAAATTGTAGGGGTTCAAGGCAGGCTAAGAGACTGGAGTTGATGTGGGCCATGACCAGCCTTTTGAAGAACTTCATAATTATTGAGGTCAGAGCCACTAGGTGATAGTTATTAAGGCACGTTGCGTGTGCTTTATTAGGTACGGGATGATGGTGGTCTTCATGAACCAGGTAGGGACTTTGGCTTGTAGGATGGTGATGTTGAAGATGTCAGCGAATACCTCTATCAGTTGGTCTGCTCAGGATCTGAGTGCTTGGCTGGGGACACCGTCTGAGACCGTCACTTTCCTTGGGTTGACCAATCTGATGTCTGCAGCGGTGACAGAGAGAACAGGTGTGTCCAGGGCTATCGGGGTAGGTGTCACTGTTGGTTCTGCTCATACCAAGCACAGAAAGCATTGAGAGCAACTCAGAAGGATGTGTCTTTGTCCACTATCTTGCTTACTTCATTTTGTATCCCGTAATGTCTTTTATGCCTTGCCATAGGTGGCGGGAGTCTGTTTGATAGGTTTGGGCTTCTAACTTGGTCTGGTACTGCCTCTTGGCACCCCTGATAGGTTTGCAGAGGTCATATCTGGAGCTCTTGTATTAGTCTGGGTCATGGGACTTGAATGCTGCACATCTGATCTTCAGTCGGGAATGAATTTCCTGGTTCATCCAAGGTTTACAGTTGGGGAACACTCAGATTGACTTCTTTGGTACACAATGTTCAAAGCATTTGCTAATGAAGTCCGTGATGGCGGTGGCGTACAAGTCTAGGTTTTCCACTGAGTCCTTGAACATGGTTCAATTCATCAATTCCAAGCAGTCCCGGACACAGTCTTCCAAAGCCTCGGACCAGCATTGTACTTCCTTTATTGAAGGACCCTCCCGTTTCAGCTTCTGTTTGTAAGTTGGGGGGAAGAATACAGAGCTGTTATCTGATTTTCTTAAGAGTAGGCGGGGGAATGGAGCGGTAGGCATCTTTGATGGTTGTGTAGCAGTGGTCCAGAATGTTTGGTTCTCTGGTGGGGCAGATATTATTTCCATTGTCTCAGAGACACTCCGTACCCAGTAACTGTGGAATGTGTCACGTAACGTTTCAGAATCCCGTCCAGTTAACCGGCACTAGGACCCAGTTGAAACCAGACAACCCCAGCCCGCTCACGCAATCTACGTCGCCACGCCGGGTCGTAAGCGCGCTGCACACATGGATTCAAAATGGCGGCAGTTAACCCGAACTTCACCTCTGGAAAAGGCCCCGGGGACACGAATCCAGGATTTGCAAGTTGTTAATCGCAGTTTGAGGTATTTAATAAGTATTTATAAACCCTCCCCGTCCTCCCCTAGCTCCAGCGCTTCCGCATTCTCACCGCCTGCAGATGAGAAAAAAAACAGCGTCTTTTCCTGCGCATGCTCCAGACACTGCGTGTGACGACTGCGCACTGCTCTCTAGCAACCTGGATCCCGGGCCATTCACCACCGCGGGGCATTGTGGGTACATATACTTCCATTGGTGAATTCTGTTAATTATGATATGGACGGGGGCGGTAATCAATAAGACTGGGGAGAAAGTTACACTGAAATATGCTTGCACAAAGGACAGAGAAGGGCAAGAGTTCCTAAAACGTTTTCAGGATCATATTCGGCAGTTTTTTTTGTTGGTTCATTCCGAGGATGCGGCCAATCTGACTGGGCCAGCATTTATCACTCATCCCTAATAGACTTCGACAACGTGATGGAGCGATGCTGTCTTGAATCGCTGCAGTCCATTTGGTGTGGGACGACTACCATGCTGTTCGGAAGGGAGTTCCAGGACTTTGTCCTAAAATGTAATTTCAGTCCGGTGAGAAAGGTGGCAGGACTGGACCTAATTCTTGGTCACGAGGACGGTGGTGTAAATTGAATATGGAAGGATTAATAATCGTTATGTCAAAAGGTTTAAGCTGATGATTATGAAAATGATGCTGAACAATCCAGAGCACAAATAATTACATGAGGAAAGCCAATTTCGTCCTCTCAGTCCAAGGGTCAATAATAACGGGACATAATTTTAAGTGAAAGGCTTAGAAGGGAAAGTATTTCACCCAGAGGGTAGTGGGGTCTGTAATGCACTGCCTGGGAGATGAGTTGATGTGGGTAAACCTCTCAACTTTTGCAAAGTACTTGAATGAGCAAGTGAAATGTCATGATGTTCAAAGCTCTGAACTTGGGCCTGGACAGTGGTACAAGTGTAGATTTGGTCTAGATTTGACATTACTGACTTGATGACCGAAGGGTCTCTTCTGTCCTGTATGGTATCTGATTCTCATTTAAATGGAGTAAGAAGAAAACTTGACCAAAAATAATTGAGTCAAATATTAACAGGAAAGAAATGTAGCTGATTAATTGGCTACCTTTGAAAAAGAAGTATTTCAGACACATTCAAAAAGTAGGGCAGAGAAAGTTAGAGCTTCCTAAATGATGACATAAGAATGAAGATAAGCAAGAAAAAGTGCATTTCTTACAGACATGAGAAAATACAGTTGAGAACCTAATTGAATATGGATGGTTCAGATGGAAGTGGACTGACTAACAGAAAAGCAAAAAGCAAGTATGCATTTAATTTGAAAGGGAATACCAATCTCCTTTATAGATATAGGAAAAGAATGACAAAAGAGAGTTTTCACAGAGGAAATGATGTAAACAGTTGTGTCTCATAGGGTCAGTCATAGGAACATTTCTGTGATCTGAAATTGGGAAAACTGAGCAGATTAAAATCTCCAGAGAATGCTAAAGCAGGTACAGTGAGGACTGTTGTCAACCTCAAGAAAAATCATGAATACTCGCATTGATATAACATCAGTCACAGTGTCGGGGTGAGATGTTATTGGGATAACATCCCATTGATTTCTATATTCTCTATAAATTAATGCTCTTTATCTGCTTACACAGAGGTATGCAGGCACTGCCTTAAAACTTCCTGCCTGACTAGAATTAGATGTAAAACTTTGTAAAGCCTTATCTTCCTATACCTAAGTAGAAAAGCCACTGCCTTCAGCTTCCTGCCTGAATAGAATTAGGTATAAACTTTGTAAATCTTTATTTTCCTGCACAGGGGTATGTGGAAGCTGTCTCAAATAAGATGAGGTGGCAACGTTTGTAAAGGTGTGAGACTTCTGAAATCCTGCAAAGAATGTAACTTCTGTTTCTGCTAAAGGGTACAGGACACTGACCTTTGTTCAAGCCAGACACTTTGGCGGGTTGAAATTACATTCTGTCACTTCAGCAACTTGAAATCGCCTCCTGCCGTTAGCAGTCACTTTGCGAACGATCGATATTGTATCCTGCTTTCTTTATGTTTTCGATGTAGTAATTGTTTGTGTTATCATGTCATTGTCCGATGGAGTGATTGTTTCACGTAACATGCCATTGTGAGATGTAAAATTGCTTAATGTATTATGCACTCGATAAGGTATAAAAAGTGGGGACTGTCTGCTGCTTGGGGAGAATCGCTTACGAGACTCTGCACTCTGTGCCGGGTTGAGTACAGTGATCATCCATGGCTTGTACTTGCCTTGTAATAAAGGATTTGTGTTTTTCTAAACAGGTCAGTGTCTTGTTATTGCGTCAAGTCCGTGAGGGTGTCCGAAAACGAACCTAACAGGGGCATCACACTGCACTTCACTAGACAGTCTGGGGAAGGATCATAAAGTAGGAACAAAACGTCACACTGCAATGTACCTTCATCTACCTAATATAATCTATTCTAAACTGGGACACATGTGTCAAGTCTCCCCTCAGCCTCAGTGTCTCCAACCCAACCTTGCAATTAAAATTTCTCTTCGTTCAACTCTTTTTTGTGATATTACGTTCTAGTCTGATTTTGGAAACTCCCTTCACAGGGCAAATTTCAACCAAGAGAAAAGTTTGTCACTGAATTTCAATCATGACTGACACCTATGATTTTTGGAATCTCATTTTACAGGGAGCTGAAGATTTTGGACAACTGGGCTTTTTCTCCTACAACAATTCTTGGACTATCTTTCTAGCTGCAACATCCAGCAGGAGATTTAAATTTGAAATCAATGAAATTATTTCAGAAATGAATATTGTTGAGCATCCATCTATGATTTACAGCTTTTTGTGCTATGCTGTTGTTCCATCTCTCTGGGTCTGATGTGAGTCTTTTACCGTGGTTCTAAATCCATGTCCTTTGTTTCACCACTCTCGCCCTGATCATCTTTATGCCATTGTTCAACTTGCTATACCTTTAATAGTGGTGTATTTTAACCCCGTTTGGTATTTTGCTGTTATGTCTAACAATGTGTCCACGTGGGGTTTCCATTGCTACTCATCTGCTGATTCACCAGCATTGCTTTCCAATGGTCTGCAATTTTATTTACTGAATGAGTAATCAGTTCTCTTCTGAGCTAACATGAACCATCATATTCTTTGCTATTTTCATTCACCATGTGCATTCTGCACATCGTCGAATGTTAATTCTGTGTTGCCTTCACTACAAGTACTACCTGAGCTGCTGAGTTTTCCAGCCTTTCATCTTTTGTTTTATTTTAGTTGTCCGATATCTTTGGTATTGTCCTTGTTCTATTCCAGGGCTTGTTCGGAGAACTGAGTCCAGATACACAGACAGACTAATCAAGAGCTGGTTTGCAGTATGGCAGTGTTGGTTCCAGAGGTTTACTCCCTGTCTCCAATTCACATCCTTTTTCCCAGAATCATGGAAAGATCACAGAACAGGAGGCCATTTCATATGTCATCAGAGCAGATCAGTGAGTTTCACTCCCCACTCTTTCATTGTAACCGAAGGAGGTATTTTCCACTTGACCTGGCTCTTGGGAATGAACAGGGCCAAATGTCATTTGAGTATTTAAGGGATGGTAATTGTTGTGTCAAGAGGTTTATGCTGATGATTATGAAAATGACACTGAACAATCCAGAGTACAAATAATTAACTTGGGAAAGCCAACTTCGTCCTCTCAGTTGAAGGGTCAATAATTGGTCGGCACAATTTTAATAGGAAAGGCTAAGATGTGATTTGTGGGGAAAATAATTCACCCAGAGAGTGGTGAGGGTTTAGAATGATCTTCAGGTGCTTATCCAGTTCTTTTTGAGCTGGAATGGAGATGGAAGATGAGCTGCTTAAACCTCCGGAACCCAGTTAACTCCAGGAATTTCCGATCTCTAATTGTCAAAGGATGGTAGGATTTAGGGGAGATCAGGTTGTGAAGTGGAAACTGTGCATTTAATCAAATAAGATGATATGGTAGGAACAAGCATTTCTGTAGATGCTTCTAATCCATTTTATATGTATGGCCATGTTTAAAAATGTATTTTTTTAAAAATTGTTCTTGGGATTTGAGAATCATCACCAAGATCAGCAGCTTATATTGTTGCCCCCAAATCACATGTGGAACTTCTTGAATGCTCCAATCCGTGTAGTGATGGGAAGACATTTTGATTAAGTGGTCTGTTTTAGGGAGTATCTTCAAGAACAGTGTGACCTGGAGAAATTCAAGGAGAAATTTCCAGAGCGTGGGGACGTGGCAGCTAAATGAATGGCCACTGGTGGTGGAATGATTTAAAATTTAGAAAATTCAAGAAGTTGGAGTTCGATGAACACTGATATCTCTGAGTGCTAGAAGAGATTAGAGAGATAGGGATGATGGCAGCCAGGAAGGGATTTCAAAATAATGCTGAGATTTTTAAAATTTTTGTGCTTCGTAAGCACATACCACAGCGGTGATGGGTGAACAAGGGTTGGTGTGAGAAAGGACATGAACAACAGAATGAGGATAACCTTGAGATTACAAGGAAGATGAATGTGGGAGGATGGCCAAGAATGTGTTAGAACATTTAAGTCTACGGGTAACAAAGAACTGAACGACAGTTTCAGAGGAGATGAGACCAGGGCAGAGTTAAGTGATGTCATTGAGCTGGAAATAGACAATCTTGGTGATGAGGGTTTGAGGTCACTCTCTTGACCTCTCTCTCATCACCCCTATGCTCTCTTGTTGCCATTGTTCCCACTCTTGCCCCTTGCTCTCACTGTCACTCCTCAATGCTGCCTTCCTCACTCCCAATTCTTCTTCCCCTGCTAGAGTCCCCCCTATCCTCACGCTCCCCTGCTTTGAGGCCTCTGCTGTCCTCCTCTCTCTCTGTGTTCTCTGTTCTTCCATAGAAGTCAGAGATTTGTCATCCAGAGTGCATGGCAAGTTCCATTACGTGGATGGGAATACACTCATTTAGTGTAATCTGAATACGATCGGATTTTGCGTATGGAAGGAGAAAACACTGTTCACCATGGGGAGAAACCGTACATGTGTTGAGTGTGTGGACAAGACTGCAGTCAATCATCTGACCTCGCAAACCACAAGTGCAGTCACACCGGGAAGAAACCATGGAAATGTGGGGATTGTGAGAAAGGATTCAGATTCCTGTCTGCGCTCAGAATTCACCAACACAGTCTAATACTGGATGTGGGATAATCAGTCTGATCATTTAGTTACAGTAGAGAAGGGAGATTGATGGTGTTGAGGGTGGAGCTGGCTGCTGTCAGTGTAGATGTGAAAACTAACGTAGTTCTTCTGGGTGCTCTCACCTCATTGTAACCTGAAACAGGAGGAGGAAAGGATAAATGTGGGGTGGCTAAGTGGTTACCATTGTTACCTCACGGTGCCAAGGACCTGGGTTCGATTCTCGACTTTGACAGACCATCAGTGGAGTTTGTACGTCTTGCTGTATCTGCAGGATAGGTGAATTGGCTATGCTAAAAATTGCACTGTTGTGTGCAGGTTAGGTGGGTTGGCCATGGTAAAAACCCCATATGGGTTCATGGGGATGGGGTGGGTTTGGATGGGATGCTCTTCGAGTCAGTGCAGATTCAATAGCTGATGCTTACTTCTGCTCTTTTGGGATTCTGTGACCCTTGGGGGAACACCACATTTGAGGAAAGGGAGCTGAAAGATCGTGTGATAATTTGTTCAGACAGTGTGGTGAAGGCTTGCTTTTTAAGGATAGGTGATAATTTGGATTTCCAGGTGAGGGGGACAGCTAATGTGGAGAATTTGAGCAGTCAGCAGTTTAGTGGGAATAGAGTTTAAGGACTACAAGGTGGATCTCATTGACATGATCAGCTTTATCAGTGAGATCAGAGAGAATCTTAAGAAATATGGGACTTCAGGATTCACGCAGGAAGGATCTGTAGAAGCAGTTTTACCCAGTGAGGTTATGGGAGGGAGGGAATCAGTAAAAACAGCAAATCAGATTGATACAATCTCAGCAAGAAAGAAGTTCCATCACCTCCTCACACTTGGTGTTGTTGGTGAGGATGGAGCAAACAGGGGAGAGGGTCAGCCCTTCCAAACTAACTTGCTCAGAACAAATGTGAGAGAGATATTAAAATGATTTCCCACACTGTGTTTAATTATAAAGCTGATTTAGTTTTTTTTTAGCCAGAATATTAACAGCTACAACTGAGCTGGAGTTTATTAACCAATGAACATAGTTCAGTCCTGGATGTGACCAACAGCAAAGTCCAACTGCTGTCGTTCCGTGTGAAGTGAGTCAGCAGGCGGGCTTTCCAAGTGAATCCTTTCCCACACTCAGTGCAGGTGAACGGCCTCTCCTCAGTGTGAATTCACTGGTGCTCAGTGAGGTAACATGATAGCTTGAATGCAGTCCCACAATGAGGGGATCTGAAAAGTCTTTCCTGAGTGTGCACATATTGATGGATCCTCAGCAAGAACTCTTATAGGACTTACTGCAGTCTGGGCATTTAGAAGATTCGTCCCCAGTGTGAACATGTTAACGGGTCATTATTTCCTGAGAATGTTTAAAGCTTTTCCTGCAGACTGGACAATTAAAACGTCTCTCCCCAGTGTGCACTTGCTGGTGTGTCATGACTTGGGATGACCGAATGATTCCTTTCCCACACTCAGTACAGGTGAACAGCCTTTCTCCAGTGTGAATTCACTGGTGGACAGTGAGATGAGATGAATGCTTGAACCCAGTCCCACAGTGAGAGCTCCTGAATGGTTTCTCCTTGGTGTGAACACGTTGATTGTGCATCACTTCCTGAGAACTTTTAAAGCACTTCCTGCAGATTGGGCAATTAAAAGATCTCTCCTCAGAGTGAACTCACTGGTGTCCTGTGAGGTGTGATGACCGAACAAATCAATTCCCACACGGTGCAGGTGAATGGCCTCTCCCCAGTGTGAATTCTCTGGTGGACAGTGACTTCAGATGACGATTTGAACCCTTCCCACAGTGAGAGCATCTGAACAGTCGCTCATCAGTGTGAACACGTTGATGGGACAGCAGTTCGTCAGAACGTTTATAGCACTTTGCACATTCTGTGCATTTAAAAGATCTCTCTCCAGTGTGAACTCACTGGTGGGTCATGAGTTGGAATGACCGAATGAATCCTTCCCCCCCACTCTGAGCAAGCGAATGGCCACTTCCCCAGTGTGACTGTTCCGATGGGTCTCCAGCTCAGGCAGGGATTTGAATCCTTCATCATAATCCTTATATTTCCATGGCTTCTCCCCATTGTGACTGCACTTGTGTCACCACAGATCAGATGACTGGTTGAAGCTTTGTCTACACACAGAACATGTGTAGGATTTCTCTTCATTATGAACTATGCTTGTTCCTTCCACATTCAAAATCCAATTACATTCTGGTTGAGATACATTGAAAGCCCCCATCAGATTCTGAGGTGATGCTGGATCTGTGAACCCTGACTGTAATTCCTGGCACCCTCTGAAACCTTTTTAAACAGGAAAAAAAAGTGAGAGAACACTGACAAGAACAGAAAAACTGTGACATTGAACTGAATGAATATGGCAGTTTGTTGGGCCAGCATTGAAAGAAATTCATCATGAAACCTGCCAGCATGTCAGAAAAACACAACTGGTTCAATAATGTCCATCGGGAAGGGAATCTGCCACCCCAGTCTGAACGTGGATAAGCTTATGGCTTCGTGGGATGAAACAAAGAAAGAAGAGAGAGAGAGGCAGAAGCAAAGGAGTATGATTGAATGTACTTACAGCTTGCCCAGAACTTGGACGGAATTTTCCAAACTCTCAGCCTTCACTCCCTCGAAGGACCAGGGGAGGAGATGTGAGTGGACACCATCATCTCTCAAGTTCCTTCCAAATTTCACACTGGTCTCACGTGCAGAACTGGAGGAGGAGAAATATCTTCCATTAAAACACTGGAAAGATGAAAGCAGCTGCTTTAGTCTCTGTTACAAACTCCACTTCCTAGTCCCCAAAATCAACTCTCTGTCTGACAACTGTTGATGCTCAAACAGACCGGTCAGAACAACAGTGTCATGCCCAAACTAAAGTAAAGCTGAAGGGTTGCTTTTCAGACTGGAAACCTGCGACCAATAGTGTGCCACAATGATCGGTGCTGGGTCCGCTTTTTGTCATCATTATATAAGTGATTGGAATGTGAATATAAAAGGTATGGCTAGTAAGTTTACAGATATCACCTAAATTGGTAGTGTGGTGGAGAGCAAATAAGGTTATTTCAGAGTACAGTAGGATCTTGATCAGATGGGCCAAGGAGTGGCAGATGGAGTTTAACTGAGATAAATGTAAGGTGCTACATTTTGGAAATGCAAATCAGGGTCTGGAGAGTGTTGCTGAACAAACAGACTTTGGAGTGCAGGTTCATAGTTCATTGAAAGTGGAGTTGCAATTAGACAGGATAGTGAAAAAGGTGTTTGGTATGCTTGTCTTTATTGGTCAGTGCATTGAGTATAGGAGTTGGGAAGTCGTGTTGCAGCTGTATCGGACATTGGTTTGACCACTTTTGGAATATTGTGTGCAATTCTGGTCTCCTTGCTATAGGAAGGATATTATAAATCTTTTCCGAACACTTTTCAAATTGCACAAGGATGTTGCCAGGGTTGGAGGGTTTGAGCTATATGGAGAGGCTGAATAGGCTGGGGCTATTTTCCTTGGAGTGTTGGAGGCTGAAGGGTGACCTTATAGAAGTTTATAGAATCATGAAGGGCATGGATAGGGTGAATAGCCAAGATTTTTCCTCAGAGCGTGGAAGTTCAAAACTGGAGGGCATAGGTTTTAGGTGACAGCGGAAAGATTTAAAAGGGACCGTCGGGCGACTTTTTCATGCAGAGGGCATTGCAGGGAATGAGCTGCCAGAGGAATGTGGTGGAGGCAGGTACAATTACAACATTTAAAAGTCATCTGGATGGGTAAATGAAAAGTAAGGGTTTAAGAGTGATATGGGCCAAATGCTGGAAAATGGAACTAGATCAGAATAAGATTTCTATTTGGCATGGATGAATTGGACCAAAGGGTCTGTTTCCTTGCTGTACATCTTTATGACGCTAGGCAACATATTGACAACATCACCGAGACCACCTACTTTCACATCAGTGACATCACCCAACATCCCTCTTGTCTCAGCTCATCCGATTATTATCTGTAGACTTTTAGTCATCCTCCTGCACCATAAAGGGAGGTAATGGCCTCATGGTATTGTTGCTGGACTATAACGTAATAACAATGACCTGGTAATGTCCTGGGGATGCAGGTTAGACTCCTACCACAGCAGATGGGGGAATTTGAATTCAACAAAAAATTAATCTGGAACTAACTAACAATGATCACGAATCCATTGTTGATTGATGGAAAAACCCATCTGTTTCACTAATGTCCTTTGGGAAAGGAAACTGTCATCCTTACGTACAGGTGACCCCAGACCACAGCAATGTGGTTGACTTTTAAACTGCTCTCTGGGCAATTAGTGATGGGCAATAAATGCTAGCCTAGCCTGCAAAGCCCTCATCCTGTGAATGAATTTTAAAAAACAAACCTCCCAGCTGGCCTCACATATTCAACTTTTCACTAATTTTGAGGAGATCCAAAATACTGCTGCTTGTGTTCTTGCTCCTAATACGTCCGTCTGTGTTTGCAGACTTGCTTGTAAATTCTGCAGATGCTGGAAATCTGATACAAAAAGAGAAAATAGTGAAAATAATCAGTAGGGTCAGGCAATAACTGTGGAGAGGGAAAAATGTGATATTTCAGGATGTACTGAATAAATTAAATGGTGCTGTATTTGACTGTCTATATAAGCTGAGAAGCAGAAATAAGCTCCAGTGGAAGAAAAACAATTGCTAATGATGGGAAAGTAAATCTGGTAGATCAGCAGCAGTGCGCTGCTGGGGCAATGGAAACATCATTTAGACATAATCTGCACAAACAACAACAAAATACTAAATGTGGTTAAAGTACAAACATGATTAGAGACAGAGGAAGCTAGACAAGGGGAAGAGAGGTGATCAGGGAGGACAAAGATGTGACAAAGCAAGGGATGGATATGGATATCGATTTGGATCCACAGAAATGGAGCGGAGAACTAACGCTTCAAACTACAAAAATGATCAATAATTCTAACCTCTGAAACAAGTTCATTGTCTTCAATTTTAAAATCCCTGGCTGGATCCAGATTCTTGAGAGAAATCAGAAACACTGGAGGCAAATAAAAATCTCAGTCTTCAAATCTTCTAACTCCCTGTAAAAGGATATCACAAAAGTCATGTGTCAGTAAAAGACAGTACTTTGGAGGAGACAACCATATCCCTTGGTTTGAGTTTGCAGTATGTAAATTATCCCCTTCCCTCCCCTTGCAAGAAGAGTTTCTAAATTCCCTGCCCATCAATCTAGGACAGAAATACACAACATGAGCTTTCTGCTTCTTGGGTAAGGATGATCATGCATACACTCAATTTCTTTTCCGACAGCAACTCGTCAACACCCCAGGTTTCTCAATGATTTTTCTCATGGTAGAAAACAAAAGCATCTCTGGAAATAATGAGCTGTCAATGGTCTGACAAAACAAGGAAGTTAAAGAAATCAGTATGAGCAAAGATTTTAAGGTCAAGAAACGTCAAGAAACCCCCTTCACCGAAGAGCTCCATTCTAGGATTTTAAAAACGGAGCTGCAGAGAGAGTGGTTGCTTTGCCTTCAATCTTCCAGGGATTCACGGAGACACCAACACTCCCTGTTCCCTCAGTGGGAACCCAAGCCCAAGCCACCTACTAATGTGAGATAGATAACAAACAAGCCGACATATGTAAGTCATTCATTAGGCTATAGCTCGAGCCCTGTTTGCAGACTGGTCACTCAAGAAAGTTTGTATTTGTACTCAATTTCAGTGATGCCTCCAGCAGCGCTAAAAATCCTGGAATTCCCTACCTAAGGGCATTGTGGTTCTCCCTACAGCACAGGGACTGCAGCAGTTCAGGAAGGCAGCTCATCACCACCTTCTCAATGGAAACCAGGGGTGGGCAATAAGCCCACCTAGTGATGCTAGTGATGCCTCCATGCCACACATTGTGTTCATCTCCCATCTGCCATGGAGATGTGTCTTCTCATGTCTGAACACACTGATTAAAAGAAAACATTAATTGCACTGGTGAGGGGATATTTGGCAGGACTGGAAAGTTGCAGCTAGGAGGAAGGGTTGTCTAGGTTAAGCTTGTGGCATGTGAAACACTGGAAATAGGGAAAGATTAGATTGAGGTGTAGTGATTGTAACAAGTTCAGCCAGGCCGACTTCACAGAATATGAGTTCCCTGATTATGGCTGTTAACCTGGTCCAATCAGGGGGCCCTGGTTAACAGATAAGAACAGGAGTGTCAGACATCCTCTTCACTCTGAGGAAGCTGGATCATGTGTAAATAAAGGTTGACTTGCTAACAGGAAACCGGTCTATGTCATGTTATTTCATGAGGTGTCTAAGGTTATGAGGGTCCTTGATGGAGTGGATGAGAAGGAGTTGTTTCCCTCAACAGAGAGCTCAGTGACTGGGGCTGGGACAGGGATTGAAAGGGATTGGTGAAATGACTAGAGGGAGGGGTCAGGGCCAGATCCTCACCTGTTCAATTCTGGTCTTCCTGCTATAGGAAAAATGTTGTTAAACTTGAAAAAGTGCAGAAAAGGTTTACAAGGACAGTGCCGGGGCAGGAGGGTTTGAGATATAGGGAGAGGCTGAATACGCTGGGGCTATTTTCCCTGGAGCGTCAGATGCCGAGAGCTGACCTTACAGAAGTTTATAAAATGCATCAGAGGCAGGAACAAGGTGAATAGCCAAGGTCTTTTATTCTCAGGGTAGGGGTGTCCAAAACTAGAGGGCATAGGTTTAAGGTGGGAGGAGAAAGATATAAAAGGGATCTAAAGGGTCAACCTTTTCATGTAGAGGGTGGTGCGTGTACGGAATCAGCTGCCAGAGGAAGTGGTGGAAGCAGGTACAATTGGGAGACTTAAAAGGCGTCTGGATGGTTAAATGAATAGGAAGGTTGAGAGGGGATATAGGCCAAGTGCTAGCAAATGAGACTAGATTAATGTAGTATATCCACGAAGGCATGGACAAGTTGGACCGAAGGGTCTGTTTGTGTGCAGTATGACTCTATGATGTCACAATAGTGCCTGTTATCCTGGGAAATCCTGACACATCACCGGGCAGAACTCAGCATGTGACTCTATCCCTCAAATGGTGGCCGATAGCCTGTTGCTCCTTGGCTTATCTCTGCCCACGGGGTAAACATGGGGCCTGAGTTCCAAGTATCTCTGCCAAGTTCCACAGGAGGTCTCCCTTCCACTGTTTCTATTCCTGACCTGACTCACAATCTCCTTCCGCTGTCCGCACTTCCTCTGTCTACTGCCATCACTGACATTCAGCATGCTCAGAGCACCACCCGGTGCTGCACCTGCACCTTGAGTTATAGAGGCACAGAACACGGAAACAGATCTTTCCGTCCAACCAGTCTGACCAGAGTCCCAAACTAAACTAACTTCACCTGCTTGCTCTTGGCCCATATCCCTCCAAACATCTCTCTTTCATGGACTTATCTAAATGTCTTTTAAATGTTGTAAGTGTATCCACATCCACCACTTCCCCGGAAGTCATTCCATGCACGAAACACTGTAAAAAAACAAAAAAATTGCCCCTTGTCTTTTCTAAATCTTTCTCCTTTCACCGTAAAACTATGCCCACCCTGTCTTGAAACCCCCCACGCTAGGGAAAAGACACCTGCCATTCACCCGATCTCATAATTTATGAACTTCTATAAGATCACCTCTCAACCTCCTACGCTCTAGTGAAAAAGTCCCAGCCTATCCTAGGTGCAGCATGGTGGCTCATTGGTTAGCACTGCTGCTTCACAGTGCCAGGGACCCGGGTTCAATTCTACCCTCGGGTGACTGTCTGCGTGGAGTTTGCACATTCTCCCCATGTCTGCATGGGTTTCCTCCGGGTACTCCGGTTGCCTCCCACAGTCCAAAAGATGTGCAGGTTAGTTGGATTGGCTATACTAAAAATTGCCCATAGTGTTCAGGGATGTGTAGCTTAGGTGCGCTATAGGGGGATGGGTCTGGTGGGATGATCCAAGGGACGGTGTGGACTTGTTGGACCAAAGGGCCTGTTTCCACAATATAGGGATTCTACAATTCTTAATTTTTTTTTTTAATCCAGCCTCTTCTCAAAACTCAAATGCTCCATCCCCAGCAACATCCTGTCAAATCTCTCCTGAACTATCTCCAGCTTAACAATATCCTTCATTATAACAGAGAGAACTGAAAACAGTATTCCAGAAGAGGCTTCACCGATGTCCTGTAGAACCTCAACATGACATCTCAACTCCTGTTTACAAAGGTCTGAGCAATGAAGGCAAACACACTAAATGCCTTCTTAACCACTCTATCTACATGCGATGCAAATTTCAAAGAATTATTGAACCCTTCAATAACTCTATTCTACCACACTACCCAAAGCCCTACCATTAATTGCATAAGTCTTGCCTTTGTTTGTTTGTGCATCATTGCGGGTCTAAACAACAGGCGGAGATAGAGCCCAATGAGAGTGAAAAACAGTTGGATAGGCAATGATGTGGGGAAAGGTCAGTCTGGGAGAATTAATAGCTGCTAATGTAGACTATTAGTGGCCAGCAATAGGTTGTATGTGGTAGCAGCCCATGTGATAACAAGGCTTGGTGTGTGGAGGTTGTAGTGAGGATAATGGGAGAAGGTGCTCAAGCCCTAAAGTTGTTGAACGCGAGTTTGAGTAGAGGAGACTACAGAGTTTCCAAGTGGAAAATGAATTGTTGTTCTTCCAGAGATAGAAACAACTGCCGATGCTGGAGTCAGAGATAACAAGGTGTGGGGCTGGAGAAACACAGCAGACCAGGCAGCATCAGAGGAGCAGGAACGCTGACATTTCGGGCCAGGACCCTTCTTCAGAAATGGAGGAGGGGAAGGGGGCTCTGAAATAAAGAGAGAGAAGGACGGGTTGGGCTGGGGAAGGGAGGTGAGATGGTGATAGGTCATGGTGGGGATTAGTCAGTGAGGTGGGAGGAGCGGATAGGTGGGAGAGAAGACGGACAGGTCAAGGAGGTGGGGATGAGAGGGAGGGTTGGTCTTGGGATGATGCCGGGGGTGGGGACATTTTGAACCCAGTGTTCTCAATGTGGACTTTACTAACTTGAAAATCTCCAGCCACCATCAGTTCTGAGGAAAGGTCACCGGACCCAAAACGTTAACTCTTTTGTTTTCCCTGCACAGATGCTGCCAGACCTGCTGACTTTTTCCAGCAACTTTGTTTTTGTTCCCTCTTATCCCCGCCTCCCTGACCTGTCCGTCTTCTCTCCCATCTATCCGCTCCTCCCACCTCACTGACCAATCCCCAGCACTACCTGACGTTTCGGGCCTAAACCCTTCATCAGAAATTCTGATGAAGGGTTTAGGCCCGAAACGTCAAGTTTTCCTGCTCCTGTGATGCTGCTTGACCTGCTGTGTTCATCCAGCCCCATGCTTGTTATCTCGGATTCTCCAGCATCTGCAGTACCTTTTATCTCTGATACAATTTTTACCCCAGCACTACCTACCTACACTCACCTGACACCATCCCACCTACCTTCCTCAGTCCAAACCCCCCATTTATTTCAGAGCTCCCTCCTCCATTTCTGAAGAAGGTTCCCGACCCGAAACGTCAGCTTTCTTGCTCCTCTGATGCCGCCTGGCCTGCGGTGTTCCTCTAGCTCCACACAGTGTTCTCTCGGGTTCTTCCAGCTTGCGCTGACCTTCGCTGGAGCCCCACCCTTCATCACTCCCATTGGTTGGAGGACCAGCCACACCCGTTAGATCCACTAGCCTCGCCCGCTGTTTTCTATTGGTCTAGAGCTCCTGTCAATCAGCCGGGACACGGTGGGTTAGAGCATGCGCAGTGCGCCATTGCGCCCTGACAGCCGCATTGTGTTGTTACCTGGTGAGGTCCCTTCCGAGGAACCGGAAGGGAACGATCGAGCCAGTCGCTGGATTACCCAGATTCAGAAACACACCGAGACGAGAAGACAGTGAATGTTAAATAAAACCTACCTTTACGGTATTTAATCTGGCAGCAGCTTCTTCAGGGTCTTGCTGTCATCGGACCCGCGTTAGATACCGCCATCTTCGCGGAAACAGATGGGCAGCGACGGCGCATGCGCAACGCCGTTCATTCACGTCCATTGGTTGGAGGACTAGCCCCGCCCCTCATTCAAACCCGTTGGCTCGGAGACGGCAGTAAATGAGGAGCATTGGAGCGGGCTGGGGAGAGGGGATGTTGGGTCTGATCTGATTTATTATTGTCACTTGGACCGAGATAGAGTAAAAAATATTGTTTTTGTGTGCTATCAGGACAAATCATACCTTACATTATGGCATCAGGGCAAGCGAACAGAATGCAGAATATTGTGTTGCAGTTACAAAAAGGCGCTGAGGAAGGTCACCTCTAATATGAGAGGCCTGTGAATAAGCCGGATTGCAGCGGGAGAAGCTGTTCTTGAATCTGTCAGTATGTGTTTTCAAACTTTTGTTATTTTCTGCCGGACAGACGAGGGTGAAAGGGAATATATCTGGGGTGGGAGGGGTCTTTGATTATGTTGGCTGCTTTCCAGAGGCAATGGGAAGTGTATACGGAATGAATGGAAAAATGGCTGGTTTTCATGATGAGCTGGGCTGTTTTCAAAACTGTGAAACCCCCAGAGTAGGTATCAGGCCATGGTTGGGAAGTTCATAGTCCCCTGGTTACACTGATTCTGCGGCAGTGGGGCTTTACACCGGAGTTACGTCCAGGGTTTACAACCACAGTCTTTATAGGGGCAATGGGAAGAGGTGCACTTTGTTGTTTTCTTCATGTTGGGCGATTGGCAAAGGATTGCGTATTGCACAAGTTGAGCAGTGTGTGGGGTTCTGGTCACCTCATTTTACAGAAATGATGGAATTGCAGTAGAGAGGGTGCAAAGAAGAATGCCGAGGGTTTTGAAAGATTTGGGAAAAATATTTTCTCCAAGAGGATGGTTGGAACTCACTTACAAAAATGACAGAAGAGGCAGAAAGACTTGATTCATGTGTAATGTGTCTGGATCGGCATCGGTACGTGAAGTTTTGTACTCTCGAGAGTTACAGGCCAATTGCTGCAAAGTAGGCTGGGATGGGTAGCTCATTTTTCAGCTGGCACAGACACAATGGCCCTAATGGCCACTTTCTATATCTTGACCGTTCTATGATTCTATGAAGCAAAGCCAAAGTAAGAAAAATGTTCATCTTTCTTTTCTATCCAGGAGTGACAGTGGTTATTTTTGTAATCTCCTTTTGCAGGACATTGGAAGTGGATGTTTTCAAAAAAAAAATCACAATACACTCTGATGGTGATATTTGAATAATCAGCATCTGGGTGTTATCAGACTTTGAACGTAAGTGTTGTTCTCCATGACTTTGTCGTTCACAGTTTATATTACTTATCCTCCCACTCCCTTTATCTCCTGCTGAAAATGTGAAACTTGTGCCTTGTAATCCTTTTACTGCCTGCTAACGGGAACAGCATTTCTTCATTTTTTAAACTATCTTGATCTTGCATATCTCAAGTCTCAAACTAACTCCACTAGAAACCTACCTCCAGTTCAAAGACAACTGTTAATGACTCTGTTTCCTGTCACTCAGTCAATTTCAGATCGATTTTAATACTGTCCTTCTTATTCATTTTGATCTAGGTTTTGCTCACTGGGCTGTAACATAATTTTATCAAATAGCTTTTGCCAGACAATGTTCATCCTATAAATTGAAATATTTGCCACGTCAAAAATATTGAGAGAGAGAGTTCATCATGATTTTCTGTGAACAATACTATTTTCGCTTTCCCGAATGAACCCACGTTTCTTTGAATGGCTCCTCATTTTGTCTCGTAGGACTTTGTTTGTAATATGTTTCCTACCACGTGGGTTTATCTGACTGTACTATCAGGGCTGAATTAACTGACAAAAGGTTTCATGTGGAAAAATCAAAGGGAGTAATAATGGAGATGTAAAGACAATGAGATGTGTCTGGATGAGGTGTGAATAGGTTATTTAAATTTCCTAAATACAAAGTGATGGTTTTGACCTCAATCACAATTTCAGAAGCTGCCACATCGTATGGATGTTGCCAGCATTTTGCTTTTGATCATCTTCTTAGGACCAACTGTAATTGAAAAGTGTGAGGACTAAAACAGGAACAGTTTCCTCCTTCAGTCCTGTATCTCCCAGCTCTGCCTCTCCTTTTGTAGTTTTGTGCAAACACTGACTGACTTTAATGTTGGGTTTTAATGATAATCTAAGAATTTAGCTGGTAATGTTTCTCCCCAAGTATTGGCTCCACAAAGGATCAGATTAGTTGCTCTCAATTTCACAACCTGTGTGTGTTCTTCTGGATTCTCTCTCACCATTCTTTGTTTTCTGTTTGAAAGGCTGATTTGCAATTAGCAGATTCATACGAAACCACATTCAGGTCTGACAGGCATTCTGTTTATCGGAACCAAATTATCAAAGGATTTTGAATATGGAAGGAAAAAACACTTTCCAACACTGGGGAGAAACACACCTACACTGTGTGTGAAGGAGTCTGCCAGCATTTACCTGAAATGTCCAAACAACAGTGCAGTCACACAGGAGACTGGGAACGCAGGATTTGTGGGAAGGGATTTTTTTTACCCATCCTAGCTGGAAACTCACCAATGGTTACACTGGGGAGAGGCGATTCACCTGCTCCGAGTGTGGGAAGACATGCTGAACACCGGCTGTGTGTGTGTGTGTGAAGGGATTCAGTCAGACATCCAACCTGGTGACACCCCAGCGAGTTCAGACTGGAGAGACACCATTCACTTGCTCTGATTTTGGGAAAGCATTCACTCAATCATCCAACCTGTTGAGACATCAGCGAACTTCACAAATAACCACAGTTGAAGGATTTGTTTTCTCTTATTCACACCAAGGAATGAACAATGGTCTTTGTCAGTTAAAATGTTAATAAAATTGTGGATCTGGCTGACTTGGTTTTGTAAACATTGTTGTATATTCGGTGGGTTAGAGACTCTACAATTAAAACTGTTGGAGAAAGTCAACAGAAATAGTTGGAACTGCTGATGCTGGAGAATATGAGATAACAAGGTGTAGAGCTGGACGAACACAGCAGGCCAAGCAGCATCAGAGGAGCAGGAAGGCTGATGTTTCGGGCCTAGACCCTTCTCCTGCTCCTCTGATGCTGGTGGGCCTGCTGTGTTCATCCAGCTCTATACCTTGTTATCGGAGAAAGTCAACAGGTCTGGAAGCCTCTGTGCAATACCTTCTGAAGGAGAATCACTGGAATTGAAACATTAATTATTTCTCCACAATGGTACCAGACCTGCTGACTTTTTCCAGCACTTTGTTTTTATAAACACCTTGCAAGACCGTTGTTTCTTGGGACCATAAAAAGTGAGGGCCAGTCAAATCCTCCTGTACTGAACGGGGATTGACTTTGACAAAGAGTTGAAACCCTCAGGATTTCAGTGTTACAAGAACACCACGATTTAGTAGAGATTTAAGAAAAAAGAATCAAATTCTGGAAAACTGAAAAGAACAAACGTGGGGATAGGTTCCATGTCAATAGAAAGTGATAATGCAGGCATTTTCAGATGAGACTCCTTCAGAATAAACACTTCCCAACCCCAACATTATCCTCTATTATACCCCCTCCTGACCAAACTATGTATGGTTATTTAAAAATGAAAGTTAATGTTTTGTCACCCTTCCCCATGGTCACACTGTTGGTGAAGTATAATTTGTAGCTCAGCTTGGATTGCCAAGCACTGATAATAGATAAAACAATGTAGGGGAAACTTAAACCTGCAGATTCACTTCCATTCAGGAACTGGTCACAGTTTTACACTAATCTCTGATTTGAAGCACATTTCCAGCACTCACTGTTGTTCTTCAACTGACTCTAAACACAGTTGCAAGTGAGATTCTGTTCCATGGCTAGAGCTCTGAGCCATGAAATACCATGGCTGGGACACATTTCTTACACATTGCAGGATTAATCCACACCAGTGCTTTGATGTCAGTGAAGAGAGATGAAGACCAAAGTGCTATTTGTCCCCATCAGTGTGACCCTGAAAGATGCGTCCAGGGTGAAGTTCTGTTGCTGCCATATAATCCTTGCCCGATATTGTCCTTTTGAGCTCCAGGAGATATTAAACACTCAGGAGAAATCAACAATCTACAGTGACGTATTTGAAACAAGGATGATTTATTTGACATTTCTCCAGAATATTCAACTCCAGTCCAATTTGTGAAGTCATTAACATCATCATAAACAAATTGGCAAGTTACAGCACACGTGGAGGTCACTTGGACTATTGTGCTTTTATTGATGCAAGGAGAACTATCCCAGGGGATCTCATTCTGCTGATCTTAGACCATAGCCCTGTGTTCTCGGATTTCAAGTGTATCCATCTTGTTTCATTTTAATGTGATGTGGGTTTCTACCTTTACCACCGATCAGAGAGCCTTCCAGCTCCCCACTATCTCTGGATTAAATAACTTCTCTCCTTTCCCTCTTGCTGTGAATGACTTTAAACCTAAAACCTCCAGTTACTGACCTCTCTGTTAATGAATAGCTTATTCCTAACCACTCTATCTAGACTCCTCATTATCATATCACTTCAATTAAATCTCACCTCAGTCTCCTCTATTCCACAGAAAACAACCCTACCCTATCCAATCATTCCTCAGATATAAAATTCTCCAATCCTGGAAACATCCTCATCAATCTCCTCTAATCACAGGTGTAATCACATCTATTCTGGAATATGGGGTCCCGAACTAGTGCAGTCCTTCAGCTGCGGTCAATTTAGTGTTCCCAACAGTTATACAGAGTTGCCTCCCTGTTCTTATGGTTGTCCCAGACGTGGAACTGTACGAGCACTCCGTGGTACTGGGATATGTGTTTATTTCTTAACTAAACCAAATAAACTTCAAATTAAAATAAATAAAGATTCATCAGCTACTCACTAATCAACTTCCATTCTGCAAGTTATCTTAGTTTTTAGGGAGTTCACCAAAATATTTTTTCTTACATCCATATTATCTAAACACGACAGATTTTGATTTGCTAAAAAATTCAAACGTCTCCATTGCTACAATCCCTTTTATGTTAGCTTTATCTTGATCAGCAACATTTGATGAATTTAACACTAACTTTAATTATGTAAATATCAAACTGACTTGAGTTTTATGTTAATTAATCAAGCTTCACTTTCTTGTTGATTAACATGTCAAACAGAACTGCCCTCAGTACACCAGCTATGCTCCAACTAGTGTTTTTTAAAGTTCCAGCATAATCTCCTGACTGACATTTTCTAGGATCAACCAAACGCCTCCTTATCTACCTGCACAGCCACCTTCAGGGATCTGTGGGCGTCACGTTTGAGGTCTTGCTGTTTCTCTACAATTCCCAGTATCCAACCAATTATTGTGCATTTTCTTGCCCTGTCTGCCCCCACCCTCCCAAGTTTATTACCTCCAGAATGAGTTCTATTGGCCACGTTACCGTCCATTTGAGTAGTCCATTGTCATCAGGCAGTCGCAGCTTTCTTCCTCATTGTCCACCACACGGCCAACTTCTGTGATATCTACAAACTTCTTCACCATGGCCCCTAAATTGAAGTCGAAATCCTTGATACATGCACCACAAAACTGTGGAACCCACTGGAAACGGGCAGCCAGACAAGGTTCAGTCCTGGGTGTAGTTAACAGCAGAATCCAATTTCTGCTCTCGTACGTGAAGCTGCCGGTGTCTTAGGAGGTTGTGTGACTGAGCGAATTCTTTCCCACACATGGAGCAGATGTACGGTCCCTCCCCAGCATGAATTTGTTGATGTTTTAGCAGATTCTGTTTACTTTTGAACCTCTTCTCGCAGTCGGAACATTGGAAAGGTCTCTCATCAGTGTGAACAAGTTGATGTGTAGTGAGGTGAGATGATTGGGTGAATCTCTTGCCACACAGAGTGCAGGTGTATGGTCTCTCCCCAGTGTGAACTCGCTGGTGAATCAGAAGGTCGGACGAATCAACAAATTCTTGTTTGCAGTCAGCACAGGAGAATGGCCTCTCCCCAGTGTGAACTCGATGGTGTCTCAGCAGGTGGGATAATCGAGTGAATCCTTTGCCACAGACAGAGCAGGGGAACGGCCTCTCCCCTGTGTGAATGTACTGGTGTTTAAGAAGATGCTTTCTGCTTTTAAATTTCTTCTCACAGTCAGGGCATCCAAAAGGTCTCTCATCAGTGTGAACAAACTGATGTGTCAGAAGGTAGGATGAACTAGTGAATCCCTTCCCACACACAGAGCAGATGAATGGTTTCTCCCCCGTCAGAGCACGTTGGTGGTTCAGCAAATCTTTTTTACTTTTAAAACTCTTCAAACAGTCTGTACATTTAAAGGGTCTCTCATCCGTGTGAACAAGTTTGTGTGTCAGGAGGTGGGATGACTGAGTGAATCCTTTCCCACACACTTTGCAGGTGAATGGTCTCTCCCCAGTGTGACTACGTTGATGTATCAATATATCTTTTCTGCTTTTAAAACTCTTCTCACAGTCAGAACATTTAAACGGTCTCTCATCAGAATGAACCTGCTCGTGAGTCCGGAGGGTTGATAAAGCATTAAATCCCTGCCCACACACGGAGCAGGTGAATGGCTTCTCTCCAGTGTGAACGTGCTGGTGTGTGTAGAGGCTGGATGACTGAGTGAATCCCTTCCCACACACAGAGCAACTGAAAGGCCTCTCCCCAGTGTGACTGCGTTGATGGGTTTCCAACCCTGATGGGTAACTGAATCCCTTCCCACACACCCCACATTTCCACGGTTTCTCCATAGTGTCAGTGTCCTAGAGTCTTTCCAGGTTCAACGATTGACTGAAATTGATGTCCACAGGTACAGCACATTGATTGTCTCTCCCCGTTGTGGACGGTGTAATTATTTTTCAGGCTAGTTAATGCTCTTTCCACAATCATTTCACTCGAACACTCTCACTCATGTGCGTCTGTGTCTCAGTGCTTTTGCAGTCACATTGATTTTAAATTTTTCTATCACAGACAGCATTTCTCCTTCGACATTCAGAGGCCAATGATGTTCAGATCCTGTTGGATTGCGTGACTGTCAGATTTTGATGTGTTGTTTCTGGTTTGTAAATACAACCCTCTGCATACCCTGTTAAAGGAGTTTAAATCAAAATATTTAAAATATGAAATAAAAATACAAGCCATTCAGTTCAATTACTGCACTGTTTTTAGTTATCCCCTCCTATTTCATTCACCTCACTCCCAATCTTCCAACTTATTTTTCTGATCGTCTTTCCAACTCAGACTGCTGTGGATCACATTATCAGTTCACACAACGATTTATAGCGCTACCTGCAGCCAGGGTCTTTAAGAGGCCTCCCCTTTTTGTGAATTCACTGGTGGGTCTGAAGGGCAAATGATACAGAGTGTCACTTTCCAGACTTCGTGCAGCTGAATGGCGTCTCCCTGGAGTGAACTCACTGGTGAGTCAGCAGATAGGATGACTGAATGAATCTCTTCCCACACTCCATGCAGGAGAATGGTCTCTCCCCAGTTGAACACTCTGATATACAGTTAGGTCAGATGACCCCTGAAACCAGGCCCACAGTGACAGCATCCAATATACTGATGGATTATCAGTTCCCCAGATGTTTTATGGCACTTCCCACAGTCTGTGCACTGAAATGATCTTTTGTCAGCGTGAACATGCTAATGGTACTTAAGTCCTCTGGAGCTTATTTGGACTTCCCACAGTTCAGGCAATTAGAATCACAGAATCCCTAGTGATGGAACAGGCCATTCCGAACAGCATCCCACCCAGTCCCATTCCGCTACATTTCCCACATCTAACCCACCTAAACTAAACCTCCCTGGGCACTATGGGCAATTTAGCATGGCCAGTCCACTTACTCTGCACATCTTTGGACTGTGGGAGGAAACCGTAGCACCCAGAGGAAACCCACGCAGACACGGGGAGAATGTGCAAACTCCACACAGAAAGTCGCCTGAGGGTGGAATCGAACCCAAGTCCCTGGTGCTGTGGGGCAGCAGTGCTAACCACTGAGCCACCATGCCACCCAGAATTAAAAGGTCACTTGTCAGTGTGAACTTATCATTGACGCATCAGTTCCCTGAAACTTTATCGCATTTTACACAGTCTGAGCATTTAAAGGTATGAACACGTTGATGGGCCATAAGTTCCCCAGAACTTTTAATGACACTTCTCACAGTTTAGGCATTTAAAAGGCCTGTCGTCAGTGTGAACACATTGATGGGACATCAGATTGCTGGAACTTTTATTGCACTTCTCACAATCTGCACATTCAAGAGGCCTCTCCTGAGTGTCAACTCACTGGTGTGTCAGCAAGATGGATGGCTGCATGAATCCTTTCCCACACTTTAAGCAGGTGAATGGCCTCACCCCAGCGTGACTCTATTGGTGAATTTCCAGCTCAGATGGGGACCTGAATCCTTTGCCATAATCCCTACATTGCCATATTTTCTTCTAACTGTGTGTGCACTTGTGGTTCTTGAGGCCAGAGATTGTCTGAAGCCTTTTCCACACACACAACACAAAAGTGCTTTCTCCCAGATTTATTTGTTTTCCCCTTCAACGTTCAATGTCCGTTGATATTCAAGTTGTGACAAATTTGAAAAAGCCATCATATCCTGATTTGATGTTAGACTTGAATTTCCCAACTGCAAATCTTCCTCGTCTAACATCCGGATAAATTGACTTAAAAAGGAAGAGAGAACCCACAAAACAGGAAAATCAGGTTGTGAAATTGAGCTCAATGAGTCTAGTAATTTTCAGGAATGGCACTCAGAAAAAGTGAGAATGAAAGCTGCTGAATTGATATAATAACTGAACTTGTTGTTTTAGATGAGATGGAGAGGAAAGTAAAAAAGGTGGAGGAGTTGCACTACTAATCATGGAGTATGTTGCATCTGCACTCAGACAGGACATACTGGAGGGTTCATCCACCAAGGCAATATGGCTGGAGCTCAAAAATAAGATGGGTGCAGTCACTCTGATAGGATTATTCTACATGCCGCCTCAACAGCCACCAGGACATTGGGGAACAAATACTTAGGCAGATTATGGAAATAAGCAATAAAACTAGAGTTGTCATAGTGGGTGACTTTAATTTCTCCAATATTGACTGGGACTCCCTTACAGCAAGAGACTTAGATGGGGCAGAATTTGTTAAGTGCATTCAAGAAGGCTTCTTGAAACAGTACGAAGACAGTCCAACTAGAGGAGGGCCACGCTGGACCTTGTATTGGCAAATGAGACTGGCCAAGTGACTGACCTTTCAGTGGGAAAGCATTTTGGAAACCGTGATCACAACTCATTACGTTTTAAGATAGCTATGAATAAGGATAAGTCCTTATGGCAAGTCCTTGTGGCAAGATACTAAATTGGGAGGGCAAATTAGGACAATATAGGGTAGACGCTAGAGAGGAACTGTTATTAGGCACGTCCACATTTGACATGTAGGAATTGTTTAAAGGCCTACTGATGAGAGTTCAGGACTGGCATGTTCCAGCAAGGAGGAAGGACAAGGATGACAAGATAAGAGACTCTTGGATAATGCGGCAGTTTGTGAATTTAGTCAAAATGAAAAAATAAGCATTTGTAAGATTTAGGAAGCTAAATTCGGACAGGGCCTGTGAGGAATATAAAGAAAGCAGAAAAGAACTGAAGCAAGGAATTAGGAGAGCAAGAAGAGGCCATGAAATTACTTTGACAAGTAGGGTTAAAGAGAATCCCAAGGCATTCTATCCATACATCAAAAACAAGATGATAACTAGGGATAGCAAGAATTGCAGATGCTGGAGTCAGAGATAACATAGTGTGGAGCTGGAGGAACACAGCAGGCCAGGCAGCATCACAGGAGCAGGAAAATTGACGTTTCGGGTGGGGACCCTGCTTCATGGGGTAGGGAACTCAGAAATAAATAGAGAGAGGAGGGCTAGGGCTGGAGAATGTAGGTGGTAGTGGTGTGGATTGGTCAGTGAGGTGGGAGGGGCAGACAGGCGGGAGAGAAGATGGACAGGTTGTGTCAGGTCAAGGAGGCAGGGATGACAGGGAAGGTTGAACATGGGATGAGACGGGGGGTGGGGAGATTTTAAAGCTGGTGAATTCCATGTTGAGTCCATTAGGCTATTGGCTCCCAAGGCGGAATATGAGGTGCTGTCCCTCCAGTTTGTGGGTGGCGTCATTGTGACACTGGAGGAATCCCAGGATAGACATTTCACCCAGGAGTGGGAGGTGGTGTTGAAATGGTTCGTGACCAGAATGTGTTGTCGTTTGTCCCATACAGAGTGCAGATGCTCTACAAAACGGTCTGAGTGACTGCTTGGTCTCACCAATGTTGTGGAGGCCACATCGGGAGCAGCGGATGCAGTAGGCCAAGTTGACGGATATGCAGGTGAACTCCTGCCTGATGTGGAAGGTTTGTTTTGTGCCTTGAATGGAGGTTAGGGGGAAGGTGTAAGGCCAGGTGTAGCAATTCCTGCGGTTGCAGGGAAAGGTGCTGGAGGTGGTGGGGTTAGTGGAGAATGTGGAGCGGAGAGCGAGTCATGGAGTGGTCCCTGTGAAAGGCGGATAGGGGTGGGGAGGGAAATATATCCTTGGTTGTGGGGTCAGATTGTAGGTAGTGGAAGTGGTGGAGAATGATACGCTGGATGCAGAGGTTGGTGGAGTGATATGCAAGGACCAGGGGGATTCTGTCTTTATTTTTGTTAGGGGGAGGTGATGTGAGGTCAGAGGTGCAGGAAACGCAAGAGATATGGTTGAGGGCATTTTCGATCACCGGAGCGGGGGTGGGGGAAGTTACGGTCCTTGAAATAGGAGAACATCTGGAACCCCTCCATTTTGGGAGCAGACATGGCGGAGGGGGTGGAATTGGGAGTAAGGTATCGCTTTCTTTTAGGAAGGTGGGTGAGAGGATGTGTAGTTTAGGTAGCTGTGGGAGTCAGTGGGCTTGAAATAGATGTCGGTTTTGAGGCGGTCACCAGAGAGGTCCAGGAAGGAGAGGGAGGTATCGGACATGGCCCAGGTAAATTTGAGGTTGGGGTGAAAGGTGTAAGTAAAGTTGATGAACTGTTCAAGCTCCTCATGGAAGCATGAGGCAGCGTCGATACAGTCATCAACGTAGCGGAGGAAGAGGTGAGGGATAGTGCCTCTGTAGCAGTGGAAGAGGGACTGTTCCACATATCCTACGAAGAGGCAGGCAGAGCTTGGGCCCATGCAGGTGCCCTTGGCCACGTCCTTAGTTTGTAGGAAGTGGGAAGAGATGAAGGAGAAGTTAAGGGTAAGGACGAGTTCAGTGCAGCGGATGAGGGTGTTGATGGAGGGGACTGGTTGGGCCTGCGGGAGAGGAAGAAACGGAAGGCTTTTAGGCCATCCGCGTTGGGAATACAAGTGTACAGGGACTGGATGTCCATAGTGAAGATGAGGTGTTGGGGAACAGGGAATTGGAAGTCTTGGAGGAGGTGGAGGGTGTGGGTGGTGTCTAAACATCGGTGGGGAGTTCCTGGACAGGGGGGGGAAAATACAGAGTCAAGGTAAGTGGAGAGAAGTTCAGTGGGACAGCAGCAGGCAGAGACAATGGGTTGGCCAGGGCAGTCAGGTTTGTGGATTTTGGGAAGGAGATAGAAACGGATGGTGCGGGTTTGGGGAATGATCAGGTTGGAGGCTGTGGGTGGGAGGACACCTGAGGTGATGAGGTTGTGAACGGTTTGAGAGATGATGGTTTGCTGGTCAGGGGTGGGGTCATGATCGATAACGAGGGAGAAGGTGGAACCACTCCAGGATAAAGGAAGGAAATCATGCTTGGAGGCAGAGGATGTGGGTGAGATTCTAAATGAGTACTTTGTGTCAATATTCACTCAGGAGAAGGATATGGAGGATAGTGGGATTTTTGTGGAGCATGCAAATAGGCTAGGGCATCTTGAGAAGAAGAAAGCAGTGGTGTTGGGTCTCTTGAAGAGCATTAAGGTGGATAAGTCCCCAGGGCCTGATGGTATCTACACCAGGTTATTAAGAGAGGAGATTGCTGGAGCCTTGGGAAAGATCTTTGTATCCTCGTTAACCACTGGAGAATTGGTGAGTAGCTAATGTTGTTCTTCAGTTCAGGAAGGGAAATGGGAATAATCTAGGAAATTATAGGCTGGTGAGTTTCACATCAGTGGTTGGGAAGCCGTTGGAGAGAAATTCTTAGGGATAGGATTTACATGCATTTGGAAAAGCATGACCTAATTAAGGACAGTCAGCGTGGCTTTGTGCAGGGCAGGTCATGTCTTACTAACTTGATTGAATTTTTCAAGGAGTTGACGAAGGTGATCGATGAGAGTAGAGCAGTGGATGTTGTCTACATGGATTTTAGTAAAGCTTTCAACCAGGTCCCTCATGGTAGACTCAACCAGAACACTAAGATGCGTGGCATCCACAGTGACCTGGCCGCATGGATTCAGAAGTGGCTGACCCTCAGAAGACAGAGGATAGTGCCTGAAGGGTGTATTTTTTCAGGCTGGAGGTCCATGACTAGTGGTGTTCTACAGGAATCTGTATTGGGACCTCTGCTGTTTGTGATACAGAAAATGACTTGGATGAAAATGTGGATGGGTGGGTTAGTAAGTTTGCATATGATACAAAGATTTGCGGAGTTGTGGATGGTGTAGAAAGTTGTCAAAGTATACAGTGGGATATAGATCAGTTGCAGGCATGGTGGAGAAATGGCAAATGGGAATTTAATCCAGGTCGTGTGAGGTGCTGCACTTTGGGAGATCAAATGTTAAGGAAACGTATACAGTTACTGGCAGGACGCTGAATAGCATTAGTGCACAGATGGATCTTGGGGTTCAAGTCCATAGTGTCCTGTAAGTGGCCACCAAGTAGATAGGGTGTTAAAGAAGGCATATGGCATGCTTGCCTTTGTTGGTCTGGGAACTGATCACAAATGTCTGGATGTCATATTGCAGGTTTAGAAGACTTGGTTAGGCCACATTTAGAGTATTGTGTTCAGTTCTGGTCGCCACATACAGGAAGGATGTGGAGGCTTTGGAGGGTGTGCAGAAGAAGTTTGCAAGGGTGTTGTCTGGATATGTGGGTATGAGCTGTAAGTAGAGGCTAGAAAAATTTGGCCGTTTTTTTCTGGAGCAGCAGAGGTTGAGGGGAGACTTGACAGAAGTCTATAAAATTATGAGATGCATAGTAGAGTCGACAGACAGAATCTTTTTCCCAGAGTTGAAATGTCTAAAACTAGAGGCTTGCATTTAAGGTGAGAGAAGGAAAGTTCAAAGGAGATGTGCGAGGGAAGTTCTTTTCACACAGAGAGCGGTAGGGGTGTGGAATGCCCTGCCAGGGGTGGTTATGGAGGCGAATGCGATAGGGGTGTTTAACAGACTTTTAGATAAGCACATGAATGTGTAAGAAATGGAGGGATATGGAACAAGGGCAAGCAGAAGGGATTAACTAAATTTGCCATCATGTTCAGCACAACATCATGAGCTGAAGGGCCTGTTCCTGTGCTATATTGTTCTATGTTCTGTGTAACTCTTTCACAAGTGTCCATCAGGGAAGGATAACTGCCAGGCAGTCTGGACCTACACAAGAATCTGACCCCTAAGGGGCGACAGACAGAAAGAGAGAGAGAGAGACAGACAGACAGACAAAGAGAAATGGGCTGGAGAGGGAGACCGCAGAAGGGAAGAGAAGGTGTAAGAGGGAGCAAGGCGAGAGAAAGAGAGAACACAAAGAATAGAAGCAAGGAGAAGCATCTGGGAGTTACAGGACTGTTTGAGAGTGAGGCCTGTGCAAAAGCAAGGGAGGCCACATGCGTGCAAGTGGATGAATCAGTAGCACATGGCTAGGAACTCAGCAGAAATGGAACTCTGATTTAAACACGACCGAAGAAATAATGATAAATTATCACAGAGGGTTAAAAGCATTCATTATTAAAGGTAGATAAGGTTGAACATTGGCAAAGACATTATCAGGGAGGGCAGAGATGAATCAGAGCAATGGATGGACATGGATTCAGATCCACAGTAAGGGGATCACACCACACCCAGACCCATGAACCACAGCAGAGCAAGATAAGCATTGAATTGTAAATGAATGCTCAATAATACTCACCTCTGAAACGATTTCATTGTTACAAAATGTAAAATCTTCTGCTGGGTCTTGCAGCTGCGAAGACAGCAGAACTGGAATCAGAGAAATACTTCAGTTTTCATACCTTCCATTTCTCTGTAAAATGAGATGACAAGATAAATATGTATCAGTCAAGACATTCAGAAGAGACAAACATTTCTCTTGCTAAACATCCACCTGTCAAAGGAGTTTCCAAAATCCATCACCACCTGTTCAAGACAAGAATTTACAAAATCATTAGAGGGATGAGCTATTTCAATGTCAAGGAAATGTTGTCGAGTAGGGTTGAGAGATTTGATAGATGTATCCAAGTTTAGGACATTCTTCTATCTGCCAGTATTGTTCTTCCAAAGAGTATTTGGACAGCAGAGGCTTGAAATGCAGGAAGGAGAAATATATTAAAATAGAACAATCAATCTTCAGTGATAATTGAAGTCAATGGCAGGGTAAGTACTAAGCATCACCTGTCATGATGAATGTTTTCTAGCCACACCACTGGATGTGGAAGTGCTAGTTTTGGAATGGGGTGGATAAAGTCAAAAATCACATGACACCAGGTTATAGCCCAACAGGTTTATTTTAAATCACAAGCTTTATGAGCGCAGCCCCTTTGTCAGGTGCAGTGAGAGGACAGCACCACAGACACAGAGTTTATCGTCAGAGAGATCAAAGGATCATACAACTGGTGTGAGTTAACTGCCTCCTGTAGAATCTTCAACCATTCATACACTCCTGCATTCCAGAAACTGCATAAGCAGGATCCGGAGAATGCTATTAGTTTTGATTGATTAAGATGCAAATTCCAGGATCTGTTTCAAGTCACTGCCCTGAGATAATTATAGGTTTCTTCGGTGTCTGCCTAACTTTCCAAACTTCAAACAGGCAGAGCGATAAGAATATACAGTAGGTGACATCACAGGTCAAACACTGAATTGTAGGTGTGACATCTTGTCCAAAGTCTCAGTTTTAACCTGGAATCAGGCTAGATTTGTTCCAAAAGCAGGAATGCCACACTGACTGGATGAAATGATCTCTCTCTCACACACACACACACACACACTCTCTCTCTCACAAGAGGTTTGTGTGAGTGTGTTTGTGAGAGAGCATGTGAGAGATCATTTCATCCCAAGATGTCTGTTTATTTGCCGATACATTCTATTATGTTCAAGAAACACACAATTTATAGTCACAGTCAGTCTGTGTGGCATTTTATACATTCCTACTTTTGGAACAAAATCAGCCTGATTTGAGGTTAAAACTCTGGACAAGGCGCCACACCTATAATTCAGTGTCTGTCCTGAGATGTCACCTATTGTATATTCGTATCGCTCTGCCGGTTTGAAGTTTGGACAGTTCAACAGACACTGATGAAACCTTTAATTACCTCCAGGCAATGAGTTGAAACAGATTCTGGAATTTGCATCTTAATCAATCAAAACTAATAGCATCCACTACTTCCACCACCGACGCTCAGTAGCAGCCGTGTGTACTATCTACAAAATGCACTGCAGAAATTCACCAGAGATCCTCAGTCAGCACCTTCCAAGCCAAAGGACAAGGGCAGCAGACATATGGGAACACCACCACCTTCAATTTCCCCTCCAAGACACTCACCATCCTGACTTGGAAATATACTGCCTTTCCTTTCCTATCGCTGGCTCAAAATCCTGGAATTCCCTCTCTAATGGCATTGTAAGTCAACTCATTGGAGGTTGACTGCAGAGGTTCAAGAAGGCAGCTCATCACCACCTTCTCAAGGGCAACTAGGAATGGGCAATAAATGCTGGACAGCCAGCAACGCCCACATCCCACAAATGAACAGAAAAGAAAACCAGAGTTCTCCAGTATCCTGCTTCTGCAATTTCTGGAATGCAGGCAGGAATGAACAATTAAAGATTTAACAGGAGGCAGTCAGCCATTTTAGGCTTGTTCACTGACACCAGTGGTATGATTCTTTGATCTCTCTGCCTGTAAACTCTGCGTCTGTGGTGCTGTCCTCTCACTGCACCTGACGAAGGGGCTGCGCTCCAAAAGCTTATGATTTCAAATAAACACCGACAGAACTGCAGGTGCAATGATTTCAAATAAACCGTTTGGACTATAATCTAGTGTTGTGTGACTTTTGACTTCATCTACACCGCAGGAGAGAGGGGCGCGGGCGCAGTGCCGGCTTCATCTACGCAGTGGAAGCGGTGGCGATGGGGAGAAGTCCCTTTGCAGGCGGTTAAGGATCCGTGGGATGGGATGGGTAGAATCGTAAGAGATTTAGAAACCCCGTACAGCGAGAGACGAGCACCTTGGAAAAAGAAGCTGCAGGTTAGTTCTCTCCAGTTTCGGGTCTTCTCCTCGGTCTACAGCCGCCATCTTGGCCGGGGTTCTGGGCGCATGCGCGTGCGGGTTCGATGACGTCACTGCACGGGGCGGGGCTTGAAGGCGAATCCTGCAGATGCTGGAAATCTGAGACCAGAACAGAAAGTGATGGAGGAACTCAGCCGGTCTGGCAGCTTCTGTGCAAAGAGAAAAAACAGAATTAACGATTTCAGTCCAATGTGCATCTTCTTCAGAGCCCTGGGCTAGATTTTTTTCAGCAGTTGCACGCACAGGTGATATTTGCACCATACAACAGTCTCCTTTAACCCCAGAACTTGCCTGCAGGAATTATTGCCTCGAATTCTCCAGCATCTGCAGTTCCTATTATCTCTGATGCAATAGTTTTAATCAACCAGTTCAGACGTGTTATGTCATACCTCTGGAGCAGGTAGGACGTGAGAATCCAGGCCTTCTGAGCCAGAGGAGGGTTCCTCAGGGTTCTTAGCTCAACCATTTTCAGCTGCTTTATCAACGACTTTCCCTTCAGAAGTGGGGATGTTGACTGATGATTACACAACATTCAGCACCATTTGCGACTGCTCAGATACTGAAGTAGTGCATATCCGTATGCAGCAAGACTTGGACAGCATCCAAAATCAGCATCAGTGGCAAGTAACAATCGTTTGTTAGTAGTTGGAACTATGACATTATTTGCAATTACACAGACGTGGCTGAAAGAGGGACGGGACTGGTGGCTGAATGTCCCAGGATTTAGATGTTTTAGGTGTAATAGAAAGGATGGTAAAAGGGGTGGTGCAGTTGCATTATTGGTAAAGGTGTATCTCACAGCTGTACTGAGGGAGAATATGTCAAACGACTCATGCAGGGAGGTAATTTGTGTAGAACTCAGGATTAGGAAAGGTGAAATCACAGTGCTGGGGTATACTACAGGCCTCCTAACAGCCAGTGGGAGATGGAGGAGATAATATGTGGACAGATTTTGGGAAAATATAAAGACAGCAGATTTGTTGTTGTGGGTGATTTTAATTTCTTCTATATTGATTGGCACTGACTATGTGCTAGGGGCTTGAATGGAGTAGAATTTCTAAGGACCATTCAGGAGAATTTCTTGACACAACATGTAAACAGTCCACCCAGGGAAGGGGTTATTATGGACCTAATTTTAGGAACTGAGTCCGGCCCAAGTGAGTGAAGTTTCAGTGGTTCAGCTTTTCAGGAGTAGTGACCATAATATTGTGAGTTATAAGATACTCATGGATAGGGATAACAGCAGTCCTTGGATGAAGGTTTTAAATTAAGGGAAGGCAAACTACAACAATATTGAGCAGGAACTGGAGAGTGTTGATTGGAGGCGGCTGTTTGAGGGTAAGTCAACACTGGACATGTGGGAGAATTTCAAAAGGCAGTTTATAAGAATTTAGGAGCAGCATGTTCCTTTGAGAATGAAGGATAAGTATGACAAGTTAGTAAACCTTTGATGACCAGGAATGTTATGACCTTGGTCAGAAACAAAAAGGAAACGTATGTAAGGTCTAGGAGGATAGGATTTGCGAATGCACTTGAAGTATCTCAGGAAAGTAGATAATAACTTAAACAAGGAATTAGAAGGGCTAGAAGGAGTCATGAAAAGTCATTAGCACATGGGATTAAGGACAATCCCAAGGCTTTTTATACTTGCATAAAAAGCAAGAGAGTCACCATGGAAAGGGTTGGACCATTCAAGGACAAAGGAGGGAATCTATGTGTGGAGCCAGAAGACATAGGCTGAGGTCCTAAACTAATACTGTGTGTCAGTACACACCAAAGAGAAGGAATTGGCAGAGGGTGATCTCACGGAAGGGAGTGTCGAGGTTCTAAGCCAAGTTGATATTAAAAAGGAAGAGATGTTGTGTGTCTTAAAAAGTATTAACGTAGATAAGACCCCAGGGCCTGATGGGATCTATCCCGGAATATTGAGGGAGGCAAGAGAACAAATTGCTGGAGCGTTGACAGATATTTTTGTATCCTCTTTGGCCATAGGTGTGGTCTCAGAGGACTGGAGAATAGCCAATGTTGTCCCATTGTTTAAGAAGTGTAATAGGGCTAATCAGACAAATTACAGGCCTATGAGCCTCCCGTCGGTGGTAGGGAAATTATTGGAAAAGATTCTCAGGTACAAGATCCATACGCATTTTGAAGTAAATGGACTTACTGGCGAAAGACAGCATGACTTTGTGCACGGGAGGTCACGGCCTCACGAACTTGATTGAGTTTTTTGGGAAGTGATGTAGATGATTGATGAGGGAAAAGCAGTTGATGTCATCTAAATGGACTTCAGTCAAGCCTTTGACAAGGTCCCTCATGGCAGACTGGTACAAAACGTGAAGTCACATGGTATCGGGGTGAGCTGGCAAGATGGATACAGAACTGGCCGGTGAAAGGAGACAGAAGGTAGGGTGAAAGGAAGCTTTTCAGAATTGAGAGTTGTGACTCATGGTATTTGACAGGGATCAGTGCTGGGACCTCTGCCATTCGTAATCTACGTAAATGATTTGGAGGAAAAAGTAACTGATATAATTAGCAAGTTTGTGGATGATACAAAGATTGGTGGAGTTGCAGATAGTGAGGAGGATTATCAGAGTATACAGCAGGATATAGTTCAGTTCGAGGCTGGGCAAAAAAATGGCAGATGGAGTTTAATCTGGACAAGTGTGATGTGATGCAATGTGGAAGGTCAAGTACAGGTGGAAATTATTCAGTGAATGGCAGACCCTTAGGAATATTGATACACAGAGGGATCTGGGTGTGCAGGTCCATAGATCACCGAAGATGGCAGTGCAGGTAGATAATGTAGTAAAAAAAATTATGGCATGCTTGCCTTGATTGGAAGGGGCATTGGGTATAAGGATAGACTAGTTATGCTGCAGCTTTACAGATCTTTGGTTAGGTCACGCTTGGAATATTGTGTACAGTTCTGGTCACCACACTACCAGAAGGATGCAGATGCTTTGGACAGGGTACAAAAAAGGTTTACCAGGGTGTTGTCTAGTCTGGGGGATTTTACAATGATGAAAGGTTGGATAGACTGGATTTGTTTTCACTGGAATGCAGGAGGTTGAGGGGCAACCTGACAGAAGTTTATAAGTATGTGAATGGCATGGATAGAGTGGAAAGTATGTGGTTTTTTTCCAGGATGGAGGGGTGAATTAGAAAGGGATACATGTTCAAGGTGCAAGGGGGAAATATTAAAAGAGATGTGCGAGGCAAGATTTTCACACAAAGGGTGGTGAGAGTCTGAACACATTGCCAGAGGTGGTGGTGGAAACAGACACCATAGCAGCATTCCAGAAGCACCTGGATGAATACATGAATAGGAAGGGAATAGAGGGATATGGATCCTGTAAGTGAAGACAGTTTTAGTGCGGAAGGGCAAAATATGTTGGTGCAGGCTTGGAGAACCGAAGGGCCTGTTGCAGTGCTGTATTCCTCTTTGTTCTTTGTATCATGTAAGTGCCTGGCAATGACCACCTTCAGCAAGGGAGAATCTGAGTATCACTCCATAACATTCAACAGCATTACCATTGTTGAATCCTCCACAATCAACATCCTGGGGGCTACTATTGACCAGAAACTGAACAGGACTAACCATACAAATACAATCGATACAGGAGCAGGGTAGCGGCTAAAAATCTAGCAGCAATCAACTCACCTCCATTTACAAGACATGCCACCATTTACAAGACATAAGTCAAGTGTGATGTGGAATGGTTTCCACTTTGCCTGGAGGATTGCAACTTCAATAACACTCGAGCTTGATATCATCTGGGACAAAACAGCACATTTGGCGTCACCTTCAACATTCATTTTATTCACCATTGATACACAGTAGCAGCAAAATGTATCATCTCTCGTGTGTGACCTCCCTGTGGACAGGAAACATGTGGTGTCCACCAGTCGGCTAGGTACCTCCCACAACAAGTGGGCACCAATGTCTCATAGACACTGGGAACAACAACCTGGTTTATTCAGGAATGTTCCTTTTTGCATCTTTTAGTGTGATTGAATCATGTCTGTGAGGGGTTGTGCAATAGAGGAAAGACATTTGTCAGAAATTAGATTTTATTGTTCTGACATTTTACCCAGTACGGACAGTGATGATGTTTGTAAATAATTTCACAAGAGTGACACAAAGAAAGACATTGAAGATGGGAGAGTCAAATCCAACACTATATCAAGATCCAATAGAGTCACTCAATTCATCAGGACCTGAAGTGAAAAAATTCATCTGTGTTTGCGGGAAAAGATCTCAAACATCAGTGTAAGTGGTAACGTGCCAACACACACACACACACACTCACCCGAGTGTGAGTGTTCCAATGAACTGACTGCAGAAATTATTTAACATTATCCAGTTAACATTCTGATAAAATATCCACAGAGCAGAGAAACTGTACACATGTCATTTTTGTGGACAAGGATTCAGCAGATCATCCAACCTGGAGAGATCCCAGGAAATCGGTATCATGGAAAAACTGTGGAAATGTGTGGGTTGTGCGAAGGGATACAAATACCAGCCAATTGAAAGCTCATTGACACAGTCAGTCTGGGGAGAGACGGTTCACCTGCTCTTTGTGTGAGATTTGCTCGGTCATCCGGCTTTCTGTCACACCAGTGGGTTCACTGACAAGAGAGCTTTTAATTGCACTGACTGTGGGAAAAGCTTTAAGAGCTGTAAAGGTCTAATTCACATCGACCTATTCACACAGGGGAGAAGTCGTTCAGTTGTTCCACATGCAGGAAGGAATTCACTTGGGGATCCAGCCTAATGTCACACAAACGTCTTCACCAGGGGGAGAGAACCTATGTCTGCTCCATGTGAGGGAAGGGATACACTTTGCAGTCCAGCCTAATGCCACTCAATCAGGTTCACACTGGAGACAAATCGTCCATCTGCTCTGCGTGTGGGAGGAGTCTCATTTCAGTTCCGTCACAGTCAAGTTCACACTGGAGAGAGACCTTTTACCTGCTGTGTGTGTGTGGGAGTGCATTCACATCATCATCCAACCTAAGGTCACATAAACCATCTCGCACTGGAGAGAGACCGATCATCTGCTCTCATTGTGGGAACAACTTCAGTCAGTTATCCAGCCTCACTAAACATTGACGCGTTCACAGTGGGGAGAGGCCATTCACCTGCTCCATGTACGGGAAGGGATTCATTTGTTCTTTACACCTCACTTATCACAGGCGTGCTCATGCTGGAGAGATACTATTCATCCGCTCTGTGTGTGGGAAGGGATTTGTTCAATCAGCACAGCATCTGATACACCAGCATGGTCACACTATCAAGAGACCACACGCATGCCCTCAGTCTGGGAAGAGATTCACTTGGTGATCTGTACTCAGTGAGCACCAGCATATTCACACTGGGGAGAAACCTTTACCTGCTCCGGATGTAGGAAAGGATTCATTTGGTCCTATAATCTCAGCAGACATGGGTTTATTCACACTGATCAGAGACCGTTTAAATGCTGTGAGAAGAGCTTTAGAAGTAGGAATGATTTGACGAAACACCAGAAAATGCATTCTGGGGAGAGGCCTTTCAGCTGCGCTGTGTGGCAAGCAATTCAATGATTCATCCACACATCTGAGACACCAGCTAAGTCACGTATGATTGTATTCTGCTGTTACTGCAGCCAGAACTCAACCATGTTCACTTTGGAAGTTGGGGTTTACTTCAGTGGATGTGCATAATCTCTTGAGCCGGACTAATTTTCCATGCAACAATCGCGTCAGATACACAGAGTTTGTATCCTTGATTTCTCTCAGATTAGAGGAACTGATGAGTGTCCCATTTCTGGCCTGTTCTTGGCCCTTTTCTCCAATGTTAATGCAAGGTTTGTATTTATAAAATGACTTTCACATGTTCAGAATGACCGAATGTGCTTCACAGCACCTGAAGTCCGTGTGAAGTGTAGTCACTGTGTTAGGAGATACAGCAGCTAGAATGTGTGCAACAAACTCTCACAATCAGAAATAAGATGCTGGAAATACTCAGGAGGTCGGGCAGCATCTGTGGCAAGAGATACAGAGTTCACAACAGAAATGTGGCTATGCAGACACCCTGTTCAGTGATGACCCTTGTAGGATGCATATTGAGCAGTAAACCTGATATCTGCCCTGTTCTTTGAAATAATTTCAATGAATCTTTTATGTCCATCTGTGAGAGAAGATGTGGCTACGTCCAAAGTTTCCCTCTGAATGACAGGATCTCTGACAGTGCAGGGCTCTCTCAGTCCTACATCACAGTATCAGCTGTGATTTTATGGTGAAGGGTTTGGATGGGATGTTTGAACTCAGCATTCTGACTCAGTGATGAGATTATAATCACTGAACATTAATACCTCATCATTACTCGAGATTATTTCAGATCTGACACTTTTGAATGACAAAATTGTTATGATTTAGTAAGAGGCCATTCAGCCCATTGTATGTCCACTGGCTCTCTGAGTATTGTTCTAGCTCTTACACCTTTGGTTGTTTTCATGGACATGTTCACACAGTGGCTCTTGGTCAATGTCTGTGTTTGTTAAATAGTTAATGGTGGTTTCCAGAGTGACATGAGCTGATTCTGCAGCAGGAATTGTGGAACATTTTATGAATTCATGAAGAAAGCTATTGACATCAAAAATTACAACATGCTGACAACATACGCTAAAACGCTTTGGCTTCCAATGACTTGGCCTTAACCATTCAGGCCATTTGTTCTCATTCAACACAAAAGCGCTTGAGAACAGAAGATTTGAAAGTTACCTGTAAATTAATGGCAAGCAGTTCTGTCTGTGATGCAAAAGCATTATTTAAAACTACCAAATGTGGGATTAGGTGTTCTGAAATGTAAATTGATGTGAGTTTCTGCCTAAACCATTCAAAGAGAAATTGAGCTGGAGTTTAAAGGTTAAAAGAAGTAACAAAACCGAGGTGGTTCCTGGGTTTCAAAGAAAGGTTTGGTTTGCGGAATAATTATCTACAGATTTAGAAACAAATCTTTTTTTCTTTGAGTGTGGGCGAACAAGAAAGAAAAATCCAGGCACGATTGACTGGGATGCTGTTGAGCCATCGATGCCACATAGACATGTTCCTGCTCACAATTAGAGGGGAATGTCTAAATCCTGTTGAAAGCAGCCCATAGGCGTCGCTGTGCTCGGCGGTGACGTCCTCGGGCTCCAAGCTCAGGCCAGGCGCGCGGACACAGGAACCCCGCCTCTGCCCATCTCCCCCTCCCCCTCCCACTCCTGGAGCCAACGTTTCCAGGGCAACCGCTGCCGGCTTGGGCCGGAGCGAGAAGCTGCTGCCCCTCCCCCTCCCTCAGGCGCCTGCTCAGGAATTTGGGGAAGGGAGGACACTTGGCAAAATCTCTTCCCTTCATTTCCCTCCTCCAGTCCCGGCAAAGTCCGTGTAAACCTTTTCTGCACCCTCTCATCATTTCTCACACAGGGAAAAAACATTTTCTCCGTTCACATTCAGAGATCATGGTATTCAAGTTAAGATAAATTGAGCAAACCATCCTCTTCCCGTACCCTGTAAAATCTGTTCAGAAAAGTTATTGCTTGAAGCGGAAGGTAGAAATCAGAACACCTAAGATAACAAGCATGGGGCTGGATGAACACAGCAGGTCAAGCAGCATCAGAACACCTAAATCGTTTTGTCTCCTGATCCCCAAAATCTGTAAATCCTAGTCTCACACACTCTCCCTCCTTCCTGGGCTGAAGACCAGTCCCATCTCCCCCATTTATTTCCTCTACTCCCAGTTTTCTCCCTCTCTGCCTGTCTCCAGTTCTCCATTTCTGATGAAGGGTCTAGGCCCGAAACGTCAGCCTTCCTGCTCTTATGATGTTGCTTGGCCTGCTGTGTTCATCCAGCTCCACACCTTGTTATCTCCAGTTCTCCGGTTCCTGTCTGCAGACTGCGAATCAAATCAATGAATCAATCTTTACCTCTCCTGGTCAAATTCACAGAAGTTAGAATGTTCCCTTGTATTTCAGAACAGACATTCAGTAGGATCGGCACTGTCCCGTTTCCAAGACCAACATTGAATCATTTCCCAAGTGGCATTCCCAGTCCTTCGGGTATAAACTAATGAAGGCTTTGTACAGCTGGACAAAAAAATATTCTCTCTTTTCCATAACTTCTTGAACAGGTTGTATAGTGAGGGGAATTGGATTTTATAAATGAAGCCATTCTCGACCAGAATAAACATTACTGCTGATATTCCCCAATTTGAAAGCAAACACATAAAAATCTTGCGTTCAACTGTTCATATCATTTTGGCAGGAACATTTTATTAAATTTGACACAGTGGGTTGGGACTGCAGACAGTCGCGCACCTCTTTTGTTTTAAATTAACTCTTAGATTCCCAAGAAGTATTGGATTGTTAGGTGAAAGGGACAAAGGTGGGTGTTGGCTGTGTTGGTGGGGATAAGCAGTCGGGACAACACAGTGTGGAGCTGGAGGAACACAGCAGGTCAGGCAGTATCAGAGGAGCAGGAAAGTTGACATTTCGGGTCGGGACCCTTCTTCAGAAATGGGGGGGGGGAGGGGAAGGGCTGGAAAAAGGTATGTCGGATGGTGATAAGTGGATGCAGGTATGGAGTGGTGTAGAGTGGTCGGTGGGATGGGTAGGGCGGATGGGTGGGAGAGAAGATGGACTATCTCCGAGAAGACTTTCAAAATTAAAGTTGGCACAGACAAGATAATTTGAATTGGTTCTCACTGTGCTGTGACTTCTACTAATTCTACGGCATTCATCAACGCTAGCAAAAAAAAAGTATTGAAATGCAGCATTATTTCACAGGCGTGACGCTTGTTAATGTTGTCAGTGTAGTGCTTCTCTACTGAATTACTTTTCTCATTTTCATCACACGTAAAGCTGCTTGTTTAAACCATACAGAAACATGATCAAATGTCTGAATGTTAGAGTGAATGGAATTTTTATAGATCGTGCCATTTAGAGTTTAACTGAATGCGTTAACTGACAGGTGTGCAACATTTGCTGTTCCTCTGCTTGGAAAGAGCATTTGCTGAGACTCCAGAAAGTTCAAGTCTGTTATCAGTTTATTTCCTACTGTTAAACACTTCAAGGATAGAAACATGGTGAAGATCCTGGTGTACTTGATTGCTTAGTGATTTTAGATCCTTAATTCAAATCGTAATCAGATCATTTAAAAAGTGCTTGTTAATTACAGAACACGAGTTTTTAATCGTGGTGGTGCCACCCAGCATCCGTGGAGGATGGAATGTGCTCTGTTTTCACTGTAGGAAATCATTGCGCAGGCGCAGTGACCGTGAGAAACTAAGTAGGCGTAGTGTCAGTTTGGGAAAGGTCAGTGTTGAGCCCACGGAGAGAACGACAAAGGATCACAGACACGGAGTGTGTGAGGTAATGAGAATTGAAGCCACCGGGGGAGAGGGAACGTTTCATGAACACTTGGTGTATATCTCAGACCGTGAATAAGAAGCCTCTGCACTCCAGTGTGCATCGAATTGGCGACTACCAGCTTTTGCCCGGGATTTAGGCCCGGGTCTACAGTCGCCATCTTTGTGTGGGGCAACTGGCAGCAGAGCCGACATCCGTACGCGGGGCAGTTGGCAGTGGTGCGTATGCCCCTCCGCCACGCGCAACTTGAACAAAGACTAGAGTGAAGTGGTTAAAGTCACTGGTGCAGGCGGTGAATGTGGAAGGTGGTGGATCGGGTCAATACCTCCACTGCTTCTTGTACATGTTAGTCTTGCAGCTGTTTTGTGTCGACGATTGAGGACAATAATACTTAACATTACGATACCTTATTGCAACCTCCAGTCCATATTTAGAGTAACGTTTCGAGTCTGGTATGATTTCAGTTCTGAAAAAGAGCTACACTGGACTCTTGACGTGAACACTGTTTCTGTGAACACAGATGCTGCTAGGCCAGCTGAGTTTGTTAAATGTCCTCAATGCCTTGTTTCTAAACAAATGTGAGTTGATCAAAGGTGTTAGAATGAGCGGAGTGCCGCTACATCATTGGATTGCCAGGCTGAGGGAGGTTACAGAAATAGGGAGAACTGTGAGGCTGCAGGAGGCGACAGAGAGAAGGAAGGTTGTGAGGATGGAGGAGATGACCGAGTTAGGGAGGCGCCTTAGTGTTTCGTAAAGTGGAGCCAGGGTGACCGTGACGTGGATAAGCACAGAGGCAGAAGGGGTTCGTATGCCATCAGGACTAGAAAGAGGTGGAAACGTGGGAGGCTTTTTGGATCATCAAGTCTAGAGGTAACAAAGGCATGGATGAGAGTTTCAGCAGCAGATGAGCTGAGACCAGGGAGGAGTGGGATGATGTAACTGAGCTGGCAATAGGCAGTCTTGCTTTGGAAGTTCACCTTGGGGTGAAATATATCACGTTGATAATGAACAGTCTGGTTCAGCCTTAGAGAGTTACCAGGGAGAGGGATGGAATCAGTAGTGAGAGAGTGCTGTTTGCAGGAGAAAAAACACTGACTTCAGCATTCTAAATATTACAATGGGGGGAGCTTTCTGCTCACCCAGTACTGGATAGCAGGTGGTGTGTAACTGGGAGGTGATGGTATTTACATCCTACCTGCTCTCCTGGTTTTCCTTGTTAGTGAGTCTGAGGGTTTTGGAGATTCTATGAATCCTCTGCTTGGTTGTAGACTTATAAAATCTGTCTCCTCCTCCCTGCCTGTCCCACTGACATTCTCTGCTCCCATCGAGGGGACAGTCTTATTTAATCCCAAAAGGGTGGGAGGTTCCCTACCCTGAAGTACATCAGAGAACAGTTGGGTTTTTCTGACATTCTAGAAGCTCTAATTATCACCATTTCCTTGTCCTGGCTGTCCCTCAATCCTCTTTTTTTTTAATGCATTATATCATTTTAACAGGTTATTAGAAGGGAAGGATTTGCAGTCAGGAAACTGAAGCTAAACATCCTGTTAGGAACTGACAGACTCCCCATTTGGCACAAACTGAAGAGCATCGGATTTTGATCATGGAAGCAAAAGGATCCATTCACAGCGGGCGCAAACCATACACGTGTCCTGTTTGTGGACAAGAATTCAGCCGATCATCGGGCCTGTGGAGACATAAACACATTCACAGTGGGGAGAAGCCATGGAAATGTGGAGGGTGTGAGATTGGATTCATGTGCCTGCCTGAACTGGAAACACATCAGTGTAGTCACAATGGGGAGGGACTGCTTACCTGCTCTGAGAGTGGGAAGGGATTCACTACTTCTTCCACCATGCTGACACACCAGCAAGGTCACGCTGACAAGACACCTTTTAAATGCTCAGATTGTGGGAACTGCTATGAAAGTTCAGGGGAACTGCTGTCTCACCAATGTGTTCACACAGATGAGAGACCATTCAGGTGCTCTCACTGCGGGAAAGGGTTTACGTGTTTATCTAAGCTCACTGTACACCAGCGCCTTCACACTGGAGAGAGACCATTCACCTGCCCTGAGTGTGGAAAGGGATTCACTCAATCGTTCAGGCTGCTGAGACACCAGCGGATTCACTCTGAGGAGAAACCGTTTCAATGTCCAGACTGTGGACAGTGTTATAGAAGCTCCGAGGAACTGGTGTCCCACCAATATGTTCACACCAATGAGAGACCCTTCAGATGCTCTCTCTGTGGGACTGGATTCAAACGTGGAACTGACCTCAATAAACACCAGCGAGTTCATACTGGGGAGAAGCCATTCCGCTGTTCAGAGTGTGGGAAGGGTTTTATTAGATCATCCCAATTGTTGACACATCAGCAAGTTCACACTGGGGAGAAACCGTTTAAATGTACAGACTGTGGGAAATGCTGTAAAACTTCCGGTGAACTGATTTCCCATCAAATTCTTCACACTGATGAGAAACCATTCAAGTGCTCTCACTGTGGGTCTCAGTTCAGGCGATCATTTGAACTCACTGTCCATCAGCGAGTTCACACTGGCGAGAGGCCGTTCACCTGCTCTGAATGTGGGAAGGGATTCACTCAATCATCCAAGCTGGTGAAACATCAGCGATTTCACACTGGGGAGAAGCCGTTCAGATGTTCCGAGTGCGGGATGACATTCTCAGAGTCATCCAAGCTGGTGAAACACCAACGATTTCACACTGGGGACAGGCCATTCAGATGTTGTGAGTGTGGAAAAGGATTCACTGACTCATCCGACCTGCAGAAACACAAGCGAATCCACACAGGGGAGAGGCCATTCACTTGTGCTAAATGTGGGAAGGGATTCATTGATAGCTCTCATCTGCTGAGACACCAGCGGGCTCACACTAATGAGAGACCTTTCCAATGCCCAGAGTGTGGGAAATGGTATAAAAGTTCTGAGGACTTGATCCGTCATCAACGTGCTCACAGTGACGAGAGACCATTCAGGTGCTCTCACTGCAGCACTGGCTTTAAGACATCGTCTGAACTTGTTAGACACAAGCGCAGTCACACGGGGGAGAGGCCATACACTTGTTCTGAGTGTGGGAAGAGATTTGCTCACTCATCCAGCTTGCGGAAACATCAACGAGTTCACCAGTAATGACTGTGATAGATTTTGTTGTTCATCACATCTGGAAGTGAACCCTGTTCAATGGTGTCTGTTTCAAATAATTCTGATGTACCTCAGTCAAGTTTTATATCCTATTATCATTCAAGAAAGAAGTCAAATTAATCAATTTTGTGTTAAACACACAGCATGTCAAGTCTTCAAGGTTTCAAATACAAATTAATTCCTTTTCAAAATGCTCTTTCTCTCCCCTGTCTGTACCATCCTAACTTCCAGAATGAAGTGCAGGAGCTCATGGAGTTGCCTTGTTTCAACGTTAGTGACAATCTAATCAGCTGCCTGTGTTGCATCACTCTTCCACTAGCTGTCTGGGAACAGCTGTCTGGGAAAGCTCCCCTTGAGTCCCAAACCTACACCTTTTTTATTCACTTTCTCTCCCATCTTCCCATATTTTCAGATATTGCTCAACCTGTAGCTGGGACTGATGTCTTGCTCCCTCAAGTCCATTCCAAGTAAGTGGTCACATCACCTTCATACATTTGCTGATATTGTGGATGGTTTTCTCTCCTAAAATTCTCGCTCTCGCTCTCTCCTTCTTCCGGCCCCCCCCCCCACTGTGCCATTACCACCTCTCTGTGGAAAAACATATCAATGCCTCAAATGTCGACTACCACCCTATCTCCGATGTTCCTTTCTTCTTCTGTGTCCTTGAAAGTTTTGTCACTTCCTGAATCCCTTCTCGTCATTCCCAGAACTCCACATTCCTATTCCTCTGATCAGATTTCTGTCTATGCCACTGTCGCACAGTTCATCTTCTAAAATCCTTGTCATCTTCAAGTCAAAAGTGTGTAAACCAGTCTCAGCGAGTGTGGTAAACCTGGTGTAGTAGTAATACTGACATCTTCCCAAATATATGGGAAAATTGCCCAGAAGTTTTTATTTCTTCTGCCTTGAAACAAAGCAGGCCAAATCCAATCTAATCAAATGCCAATTATCAACAAACCAGGGACGGTACTGTCAAGTAGCGCTTACACAGTAGTCAGCTGTTACTAATTCCCACTTTGGGTTCTGCCAGGAAAGCCTTCGACTATAGAATGATACAGATGAGCTGAACTGTGGCAAATGGAATCTAATCCTGCAAAGTGTTAGGTGATGAGATTTAAGGGGACTAACAAGGCAAGACAGTATATGATGAATTGTTTAGGCTGCTAGCCTTGAATTAGAAACTTCTGCTTCCAAGTTTGCAGCAAACAGCTATAGGCCCCAGACAGTGTCAGGCCGAAGTTATTGCCACTGTCTTTAATATGAGCAACTTTTTGCGAGACTAGTGCCACCATTTTTATAGGGGACAATGTGCAGCAGGGTACAAAATCCTGGAACTCAATTGGTCACAGCATTGTTTCTGTTCCTACTTCCCAACGGTTATCACAGTCCAAGAGGCAGCTCACCATCACATTCTGCAGGGCAACCAGCAATGGAACATGGAGATTCCCAAACACCATCCACATCACGTGAATGAATAAAATAAATTGTCTGATTTTGAAATTGTATTTGAGTTCAATTGCACAGCTACCTCTGATTTTCCAAACTGTAATTTACAGTTAATGGTAATTTGAATTAATATAATTTTTAACAGAATAATTTCCGACTTTGCTGCTTTTATTCACACTAACAGAAACATTAGTGGGTCAGGCAACATTTTTGGAAAGATCAAAAGCTGAGAAATAGATCACGGGCACCAAACCTTCCTCTAGCCATTAGCTGGAAGAAGACTGGATCATGAAAAGCGCAGAAAAGAAATTAAAGAACAGTGGCACTGGGCACAGAGAAAGCTGGTATGAGAAACTACTGAATTACTTATGTTCCAAAATTTCTTTCATTGTGACACCCAGTTGTACATTTTAATTGGAGGGTTCTCCCTGTCACTCTGGTCATCTTACAGTCTGCTGTTTTGAGCCCATCCCCCCCCGCCCCAAGATATTATGAGTTTGGACAGAATCACTGATGACTGAAAATGAAATCCCTATCCTACAATATTGTTATTTTAATTGACAGCCATGTGTAGATTTCCTGTGCTTTCAGTTCATTCTTAATGGCTCAATCTCAGATGCATTTCATTTTAGAAAGGTTTATGTTTAAATGAATGATGAATATCAACAAAATGCTTTACTAATGGATCCACTTCTTGTTTGTAAAGGTTTGAACACCCCTCTACTATGGAAGTACAATGCAGACACTGCCTTGCAAAAGCATTTTCTGTTCTACTCTTTTCCATGTGTCCACTTTACTGAAAATGAGTCGCACCAGACTCGAAATGTTAACTTTGTTTCTTTCTCCACAAATGTGGCCAAACCCACTAGGTTTTTCCAGCACTCACTCTGTTCTTAATTTTGTTAGTTTTAGCCCTAACAATTTTTAACTTCATAGTTTATTCATCTTATCAACAAGAGAGAGAGAGTTGGGCCCCCTAAAGATCAACAAGGTTGTCTTTGTGTTGAACTTCAGGTGGCAGGAGAGATATGAAATGAATATTTCATGTCAGTTTTTCCTGTGGAGAAAGAAACAGCGGCTGGAGAACTCGGGGAAATCCATACTGATGTTTTGAAATTAATTCATATTTGCAGAAGAGGAAGTGATGGAGGCCTTAGAAAACATAAAGGTGGATAAATCTCCGGGACCTGATCAAGTGTATCCTATTACATTGTGAGAAGCTAGGGAGGAAATTGTGAGGACCTTAACAGGAATACTTGTATCATCCACAGCCGTGGGTGAGGTGGTGGAGGCCTGGAAGATGGCTAATATTGTTCTTTATTTCAGAAAGACTGCCAGAAGAAGCCTGGGAATAATACACCTTTGAATCTGACATGGGTGGAGGGTAAGTTGTCAGAGCTGATTCTGAAAGATAGGATTAACTTGCATTTGGAGAGGCAAGGAATGATTAGGCATTGTCAGCGTGGCTTTGTGCAAGGGAACTCATGTCACACAAACTTATTGAGGTTTTTCGGGAAGTAACCAAAAAGCTTGAGGCCAGAGCAGTAGACATTATTTACTTGGACTTTAGTAAAACCTTTGATAAAGTTCCTCATTGTAGACTAATTAGTGAAATTAGGTCACATGGGATTCAGGGTGAGCTTGCTCAATGGATACAAAATTGGTTTGACTGTAGGAGACAGACTGGTGGTGGAGACTTGTTTTTCAACCTGGAGGCCTGTGACCAGCAGTCTTACACAGGGATTGGTACTGGGTCCATTTTGCTCTGTCATTTATATAAATGATTTGGGTGAGAATATCGGAGACATGGTTAGTGAGTTTTAGATGACACCAAAATTGGTGGTATAGTAGACAGTGAAGAAGGTTATCTGAGATTACAAAGAGATCTTGATTAAATGGGTCAATGTGCTAAAAAAGTAGCAGATGGAGTTTAATTTGGATAAAACAAACAATGGCAGGACTCATACAATTAATGGTGGGGCACTGAGTAATGTTGTGGAACAGAGACACCTCGAGCTTCAGGTACATAATTCTTTGAAATCTTCATCACAGGTGGACAGAGTGGTGAAGAAGGCATTTAGCATGCTTGCCTTCATTGCTCAGACCTTTTGAGTTTCGGAGTTGGAATGTCATGTTGAGGTTGTATAGGACATTGGTGTTCCTGTTCTGGAGTAGTGTGTGCAGTTCTGGTCGCTCTGTGAAGGGAAGGATGTTATTAAACTGGGGAGGGTTCAAAAAAGATTTACCATGATGTTGCCTGGCATGGATATGCTAGGACATTTTTCACTGAAGTTTGGGAGGTTGAGGCGGACCTTTATAGAGGTTTATAAAATCATAAGGGGCATAAATAAGGCAAATAGCAAAGGTCTTTTTCTTCGGTGGAGGAGTTCAAAACTAGGCAGCATATTTTTAAGGTGAGAGGAGAAAGATTTTAAAAAGGACACGAGGGGAAATTTCTTTCTGCAGAGAGTGGTTAGTGTATAAAATGAACTGCCAGAGGAAGTGGTGGATGCAGGTCGAGTGACAATGTTCCAAAGACATTTGGATAAGTTCATGAATAGGAAAGGCTTGGAGGGATATAGGCCAAATGCAGGCAGGTGGGACTAGTTTAATCTGTGAACAATGGTTGGCATGGACTCATTGGACTGTTGGGTCTGTTTTCATGTTGTATGACTCTGTAACTCTGTAACTTTCAAAATTAGTGAGTAATCAGACAAGGTATTGACTAGAATCTTCCTCTCTCTCCTGTTCATTTCCTCTGCATCTTATCCTTTGCTTGTGAATTCTTTATTCCTTCCAATTTAGGAAACCGTTTACTTTTAGGATTCATCCTTTTTCACTTCTGTGTTTAATTTCACTGGATAGGTTGCCATCCCATTCAAATTATAGAATGATGATAGACAAACAAGACTTGGTGTGCATCTGCACAGGAGCAGTGGAGTTTTGGATGACCTTGAGATTACGGGTCGGTTGAATGTTGGAGGCCGACTGAGAGTGTGTTAGGATAGTTATGCAGAGTCAACAAAGGAAAAATCAGCATTCCCAGTTGGGAGAAACCCAAACCCATCAAGGACAATGCAGTAAGCTTGAATGCTATCCCATCCAACAGCTTCAATGTTCAGTCCCTTCACAGTGAATCGCAGAATATACCATCTATGGGATGTATAACAGTAACTCAAAAATGCTCCTTTGACAGCACTTTCCATACTCATAACTTCTCTCATCGATTAGGACAAGTGCATGCAATCAGAGGCACACCTTCACTTACGACTACCTCTCATCCCAAGTCTCACACTACCTTGACTTGGAACTATATTTTTTGTCATTACTCACTTGTGGGATGTAGGTATCATGAACTGGCCAACATTTAATGCCTGGCCTAGCACTGCTCGCTAAGCCATTTCAGGTGGCAATTGAGAGTCACCCACATTGTTCTAGGTCTAGAGTCACATATAAGCCAGACCAGGTGAAGAGGGAGGTTTCCTTTGCTGAAGCTGGGATCTTACAACACTCAGCAATAGTTTCATGGTCATTTGTAGATGTTCACTTCCAGATTTTCTTAAATTGATTTCAAATTCCACTCTGCTATGGTGGGATTTGAATACAGGTCCCCAGAACGTTATCTGAGTTACTGGATTAATAATCTAGCTATAGTACCGGTAAGCCATCACCTCCCCATTGCCATTGTATATTGCAAATAACTCCCTGTCAAGGGGATAAAGTGCCAAAACACCCCTCCTGAATGCATTGTGGGTGTACCTACATCATGTCTGATGCAACATTCCAAGAAGCAGTATATCATCACCTTCTTCAGGACAAGTAAAGATAGGCAATAAATATTAATGTATACAGACCAGATGCCATGAATGAAGAACACTTAGCGGTTTTCTGATATGTGGCATGCTTGTAGAAGCTTGGACAATTCTCTTTGGAGCTTAGAAAGTTATCATTTTGTCCACGTATAAATTTATGTCACCTGCAGAGACGGAGAAATTATTTACAACAACAAAAACAGAAGTTGCTAAAAGAAGCTCAGCAGGTCTGGCAGCATCGGTGAAGAAAAAAATCACAGTTAACATTTTGGGTCTGGTGACCCTTCCTCAGAATTGATTCTGAGAAACCAGAATGTTCGGTAACCATACAGTTCAGCTTTCAGATAACTCACATATAATGTGGGGTGAAGATGTGGAGGTTATTTTACTCAATGAGTTCTAGGGATCTGGAACAGACTGAATGATAAGTGTAAGCGGACTCAGCTGTCATTCTTAATACTGATTTGGAATGTAACTTAATAAGGAATGGTTTGGAGGTTACATTATACAAAGAACTGCGGTGCTGGACGTCTGAAACAATCAAATTACTCCAGCAACTTTGCAGGTCTTGCAGCATCTGTGATTTGACAAGATAGATAATGTTTCGAATACAGTGACCGTTCGTCGGATCTGAAAGCAGCTAGGAAATGGTGGTATATATGCTGATTAGTGGATGAGTTGGGGGTTTGGTGAGAGGGACACCGATGAATGAAAAAGGAGCCCAGGTACACAGATTTGGAGGATTCTGCGCAGATAATAGGGGAATTGGAATAGGTTTGCAATGTTTCTAGGATGAGAAAGTGCAGCTCCAATGGGCTGAATGGCCACCTGCCCCCACTGCTGTCATTCAGGACAGAGAGAGGGAAGCCGCAGCTTCTCATCTCACGACCCGGCCGATTCTGAAGAAGGGTCTAGGCCCGAAACGTCAACTTTCCTGCTCCTCTGATGCTGCTTGGCCTGCTGTGTTCATCCAGTTCTACACCTTGTTATCTCTGGAAAAGCACAGCAGGTTGGACAGCATCAGAGGAGTGGGGAAGTCAACGTTCTGTGCCGAAACCCTTGGTCAGGACTGGGGAGGGTGAGTGGAGCCTAGAAATAAATAGAGGGAGTGGGGTGGGGCTGGAGGAAGGGTAGGTGAGATGGCGATACGTGGATGCAGGTAGAGGGTGATTGTGGTTGGTCAGTGGGAAGGGTGGAGTGGATAGGTGAGTAGGAAGATGGATAGGTTTGGGGAAGAGAGATTTTGAAGGTGGTGAAGTCAATATTCAGGCCATTGGGTTGTAAGCTTCCAAGGAGAAATATGAGGTGTTGTTCCTCCAGTTTCCATTTGGCCTCATTCGGATCGTGGAGGATGATGGACATGTCACTAGGGGAGTGGGAGGGTGAGTTAAAGTGGATGGCAACCAGAAGTGGGGTTCGTTGGTTGGTTTTGTGCGTGCAGAGCGCAGATACTCTGCAATCTGGTCCCAGAGCCTGATTCTGGAAGGTTGCGTACCTGTTGCAGACACATCTTTTATTTCTTTCCCAGCCCCAACTACATTCCCAGTGGCCACAGACTGCAAGGAACATGGTTCACTCTTGAATTTAATTATTAGTAAAATGCAATCACTGTAGTTAGTTGTGAACTCTGGTGACTCAGCAGATGCTTGTGTGAATCCCTTCCCACAATTGGAGCAGGCGAATGGCTTCTCCCTAGTGTGAATGTGCTGGTACCTCAGTAGGTGGGATGACTGACTGAGAGAAGACCTTCCCACAGTCAGAGCAGGTGAAAGACTTCTCCCTAGTGTGAACACAATGGTGCACAGTGAGGCAAGATTATAATCTAAATACAGCGCCACAGTCAGAGCACCTGAATGGTTGCTCATCTGTGCGAACAAATTATTGAACATCAAATCCCCAGAACTTTTACAGCATAGAAACATCAAAGACAGAAGCAGGAAAAGGACACTTGGCCCTTCAAGGCTGCTCCATTATTCTTCACAATCATGGCCGATCATCCAACTTAATAGCCTAATCCTGCTTTCTCCCATTTGCCTTAAGTGCTATGTCTAGTTGCCCCTTGAATACATTCAATGTTTCAGCATCAACTACTTCCTGTGGTAATGAATTCCACAGGCTCACCACTCTTTGGGTGAAGAAATCTCTCCTTATCTCCATCCTAAATTGTCTACCCTGAATCCTCATACTGTGACCCCTTGTTCTGGACAAACCCACCACTGGGAACATCCTCCCTGCATCTACCCTGTCCAGTCCTGTTAGAATTTTATAAGTGTCTATGAGATACGCCCTCATTCATCTGAACTCCAGCAAAAACAATCCCAAACTAGTCAATCTCTCCTCTAATGTAAGCCATGGACCGGACATTCAAAAGGTCTCCTGTCAGTGTGAACTCGCTGGTGTGTCACCAGGTTTAATGAATTAGTAAATTTCTTCCCATACTCTGTGCAGATGAATGGTTTCTCCCCAGTGTGAACTCTCTGGTGTATCAATGCGATAGATGACTGAGTGAATCCATCCTGACACTCAGAACAGACGAATGGCCTCTCCCCAGCTGACCACACTGATGAATTTTCAGCTTTAATGGATGAAAGAATTCTTTCCTTGGTCACAACATTTTCATAGCTACTCATCAGTATGAACGTGTTGATGTTCTGACATGCCAGTTGATTGGTTGAAGCCTTGTCCACACACACAACCAGTGTACAGTTTCTCCCTGCTGTGAATGGTGCTTTCTCCTTCCATGTTCAACATTCAGTGACATTCAGGTTATGATACGTTTGGTAACTATCTCAGATCCTGATGTAATGTTTGGTTTCCGTTTCTTGACTGCAAAACCTCCTCTTCTAAAACCCTGTGAAACTGATTTAGGCAGAACAAAGGGACTGAGAAAGAAAACACAAAGTGAAAAATGTATGTCATGAAATGTGAACTGGACAAAGCTCGTAATTTGCAGATTAAAAGTTAACAGCAGTGCAGTAAGAACAATTTCTGGCCATTAACTATTCTGTGGAAAGGTAAAGCTGTGAAGTCAGCAGCACATGGTGAGGGGATAGGCAGTGGTGAAAACCTAATTTGGGCACAATTAGCAGAAGTAACAATAAGACACAAAATAAGTTAAAATATAACCATTATCAGGTACTGAGGAAGATAGACAATGACAGCTAGGAGATCTAGGAGGGCAGATGTGAAATGGAGCAATAGATTGACATGGATTCAGATCCAGAGTAAAGGAGCCACACTAGCTCTAGACCATGCAATCTCTCATAGATAACAAAATACAGCATGAAAAGCTCAAACTTGCTCCTGAATAATCAAAAATGCTTAGCTCTAAAACAATTTCACTGCTTTCAATATGAGAGTCTCATAGTGGAACTTGCAACCTAAAAGATGTCAGAAGCATTGGAAACAGAGGATCCAATTCGACACATTAGCCTATATCCCATGCGTTTTTACTTTTGACCAGTATGCCATGTGGGATCTTGTCAAATACCTAAATAATATCCATGTAGACAACATCCATTTCACTACCCACATCGATCCTCGTTGTCAATTCCTCAAAGAATTCAATCAAATTTGTTAAGCATGGCCTTCCTTTAACAAAGTAACGCTGACTTTCTAAGACTGGTACGTACATTTTTAAGTGACAGTTCATCTCATTTTCCGGGAGTCATTTTTACAATTTGCCCACCACCAAAGTAAGATTGACTAGCCTATAGCTGTTTGGCATTTCCTTTGTACCCTTTTAAATAACAAAACCACATAGGGATTCCTTGATCCCTCCGTCACCTCACCTGTGTCTAGAGTCATAGAGTCATAGAGCTGTATAGCATGGAAACTGACCCTTTAGTCCAACTTGTCCATGCCGACTAGATATCCTAAATAGTCCCTTTTGCCAGCATTTGGCCCATATCCCTCGAAACCCTTCCTATTCATATAGCCATCCAGATGCCTATTAAATGTTGATATTCTACCAGACTCCACCACTACCTCTGACAGTTCATTCCATATATGCTTCACCCTCTGCAGTAAGAAGTTGATCCTTAGATCTCTTTTTAATCTTTCCCCTCTCACCTTAAACTTATGCCCTTTAGTTTTGGACTCTGCTACCCTAGGAAAAGACTTTCACTGTTCACCCGATCAATGCCCCTCATGATTTTACAATGGTCACCCTTCAGCCTCCAATGTTCTGGGGAAAATAGCCAGCCTATTCTGCCTCCCCCTACAGCTCAAACTCTCCAAAACTGGCAAAATATTTGTAAATCTTTTCAGAATATTTCCAAGTTTCACAGCATTCTTCCTACAGCAGGGAGACCGGAACTGAAGGCAGTATTCCAAAAGTGCCGAACCAATGTCCTATACAGCTGTAACATGACCTTCCAACTCCTATACTCAATGCACTTACCAGTAAAGGCAAGCATACCAAACCTTCTTCACTAACTTGTCTACCTGTGACTCTATCTTCAAAGAACTGTGAACCTGCACTTCAAGGTACTTTGTCTGGCAGCACTCCCCCGGCAATTAATATCATGTATATAAGTCCTGCCTTGATTTTCCTTGTCAAAATGCAGTACTGCACATTTATCGAAATTAATCTCCATCTACCACTCCTCAGCTCATCTATCCATCTGATCAAGGTGCAGTTGGACTGTGAGGTAACTTCCTTCGCTGTCCATTACACAGCACATTTGGTGTCATCTGCAAACTTACTAATGATACCACCTGTGTTCACATCCAAAACATTTATATAAATGTCAAAAAAAAACAGTAGGCCCAGCACCGATCCTTGTGACACACCACTGATAACAGGCTTCCAGTGTTTTGAAGATTGGAAAATAATCCTCACAAAATCTGCTATTTCCTCCTTGACCTCCTTCAAGATCCCAGGGGACAATTCATCTGGCCGTTGTGACTTATTCACTTTCAATGATTCCAGCTCCTTTAATACTTCGTCTCTCATTATGATTATTTTGTGTAATATTTCGCACTGCTCCTCTCAGCTGACTTTATCCACATCATCCTTTTCTTTTGCGAGCCCTGCAGTGACAGCGTCTAAACCAAACAGTGCCACCAGACTGTGTGTTGCTCTGCAAAAGGGGAACAGAGTGCGAGGGAGGGAACATCACCCACTTCCCATTATGAACAAATTGTTAAGTAGTTGTAAACAAGTAACATCTCTAAATTTGACTTAAAACATGGATGAAGCTGCTGGAGCTTCCTCCTGATTCTTGCACAGTGGTAAACTTTGTCCTTCATTGTGGACTTCACCAATACAAGAGATTGCTGTTTGTCTGCATCACGAATAATGTTTCTTCATGAAGAAGACCAAACTTGCACATAGACTCCAGGTGTGGCTTCACAAAACCCTGCACAGCAACTGTAAGATCTCTTGTCCTCAAACCTTCTTGCAATGAAGGACAGAGTTCCATTTGCCTTCCTAACTGCTTGCTGCACCTACATACTTGCTTTGAATGACTGGTGTCCACACATACCCAGATCCCTTTGTACATCAACGGTTCCAAATCTACCACTATATAAATAATACATTGCCATTGTGAATTTTCTACCAAAGTGGATAACTTCACAATGATACTGCATCTGTCATGTATTTGCCACTCACTCAAATTGACTGAATCGCTCTGAAGACTGTTTGTGTACTGCTCACTCACAATCTCCCTAGTTTTGTGTCAACAAACTTGGAAATATTACATTGGATTCCCTCATCCAAATCATTGATGTATGCTTTGAATAGCTGGGGTCCAAAGACATTCTCGCAGTGCCATACTTGTCAAAGCCTTATACTTCTGAAAAAGATTCATTTATTTCTCCTGTGTGTTTCTTGTCTGCTAATGCTTCAGTATACCTTTTAAACATGATTTCACCCATCTGAAATTGACAAACTGCAGCTCCAGGACAATATCCTTTGTCTTACACAGTCCCCTTCACACTGGGCAGTCAAAAATCACAGCCATGCTCCATGGCAGCACTTTCTCCAGGATACGTGAGACGGGTACTCAGTGCTGATCCAGGCAGCATTGTCCACATCCCAAGAATAAATATATATATAAAAAAACTAAAGCTCCTTGTTCGCCATGCCTCATTTTTAAAACTCCCATCCTTGTTTTCAAATTCCTCTGTTGCCTTTTCTCTCTATTTCTATGTGCTTCATATCTCTCCCTACAGGCAGAACAGAGAAATCTCAATTCTTCCCAGTCAAAGACTGAACATATTCACCTTCTGTTTCATCAAACAACTCTTTCAGTACTTGAACAAAGAACAAAGAACAAAGAACAAAGAAAACTTACAGCCCAGGAACAGGCCCTTCGGCCCTCCAAGCCTGTGCCGATCCAAATCCACTGTCTAAACCTATCGCCCAATTCCTAAGGATCTGTATCCCTCTACTCCCCACCTACTCATGCATCTGTCCAGACGCACCTTAAATGAATCTACCGTGCCTGCCTCTACTACCTCTGCTGGCAACGCGTTCCAGGCACCTACCACCCTCTGTGTAAAGTACTTTCCGCGTGTATCCCCCTTAAACTTTTCTCCACTCACCTTGAACGCGTGACCCCTCGTTATTGAATCCCTCACCCTGGGAAAAAGCTTATCTCTATCAACCCTGTCTATACCCTTCACGATTTTGAAGACCTCAATCAGGTCCCCCCCTCAATCTCCTTTTTTCTAATGAAAACAATCCTAACCTACTCAACCTCTCTTCATAGCTAGCACCTTCCATACCAGGCAACATCCTCGTAAACCTTCTCTGTACCCTCTCCAAAGCTTCCACATCCTTTTGGTAATGTGGCGACCAGAACTGTACACAGTATTCTAATTGCGGCCGAACCAAAGTCTTGTACAATTTTAACATGACCTGCCAGCTCTTATACTCGATACCCCGTCCGATGAAGGCAAGCATACCATATGCCTTCTTGACCACTCTATCCACCTGTGCAGCCACCTTCAGGGTACAATGGACCTGAACTCCCAGATCTCTCTGCACATCGACTTTTCCCAAGGCTCTTCCGTTTACTTGGTCCAGTTCTTCTTTCTGAAGAAAATTAACAAATTCTGTAGTGTATTGCATACAGTTCTGGTCACCACACTACCAGAAGGATGTGGAAGCTTTGGAGAAGGAACAGAAAACGTTTACCAGGATGTTGCCTGGCGTTGGGGCATCTAGCTATGAAGAGAGGTTAGATAGACTGGGTTTGTTTCCACTGGGACACAGAAGGTTGAGGGGAAACCTGATAAAAAGTTTATACGATTATGGAGTGCATGGATAGAGTCGAAAGTATGAGGTTTTTTTCTCCGAAGGTGGTATGATCAATTATTAAGAGACACAAGTTCAAGGTGTGAATGGAGAAGTTTAAAAGACATGCTAAATTGCAAGTAATGTTCAGAGATGTGTAGCTTAGGTGGGTTGTTGGGAGATGGGTCTGGGTGGAATACTCCGAGGGTCAGTGTGGACTTGTTGGGCCAAAGGGCCTGTTTCCACATTGTAGGGATTTTATGATTCATGATTCAAACATGTGTGAGGCAAGTTTTTGAAACAAAAGACAAATGGTGGTGAGTGCCTGCAGCGTGCTGCCAGAGGAGGTGGTATAAGCAGATGCAATAGCAGCATTCAGGAAGTGCCTGGATGAATACATGAATAGGAAGGGAATAGAGGGATAAGGATCCTGACAGTTTTAGTATGGAAGGGCAAAATATGTCATCGCAGGCCTTATGGGTCTTAGGACCTGTTCCTGTGCTGTATTGTTCTTTGTTGTATAACCTGGAAGAAAATGAAAGGAAGAGGTTTTCTAAATTGTTCTCCACTCCCCAATCCCTCACTTGGGTGGCAGCGCAAGCGCAGTGTGGGCCCGCTGTCCGGAACAAGCACGGTACAGCTGCTGGCAGTGGACGGGGCTCGAACAGTCTCTTTGTGGAGCAGCAGCCTCTGGAGAAAGGTGGAGGGGCAGCGCCCTGAGCGGCTTCTCACTCTGGCTCTAGCCGGCTGCCAGTTGCCCTGGAAAGCTTGGCTCCAGGAGGGGGAGGGGGAAAAGTGAGTAGGTGCGTTGCTCCATTCCCCGCACACTTGACCTGCAGCCTGGAACCCCTGGACACCAACGATGAGCTCAGTGATCCTTATTGGCTGCTTCAGGCAAGGCCCGTCCCAGTTTCGTTCAAAGTGAGACTCCCTCCTCTGTGCAACATCTGGAGCAAAGCAATGTCTCCCCCTTTCCATTTCTTTTCTCATCCTGGGAATACTGTTCACTTGCAGCAACTGAAGGGAGAGGAACTGATTCCAGGGTGGGAGCATACTCTGGAAATGATATGTCTCTTAAATTTATTATCATTATTTGTTGTCTCAGCTTCGCACATTTATTTGCTTGCCTAACAGGGTGGTATCTTTCCTTCTTACAGGATTTCTATCAGAGGTGGTCAGGAGTTAAGGGGCAGTAAATCAGAAATAATGCACTGCATACAAAACAGATACATGATGCCCTGATAAATACATACACATTTAGGGTGGGAGCCAGCATGAAGATTTTCAGGACTGTGTGTCCTGGACATCAAGTACTGAGCAGTTAAACTGAAAGAATTGAGGATGCTGGAAATCAGAACAAAAAGAAATTTCGAGAAAAGCTCAGCAGGTCTGGCTGCATCTGTGGAGAGAAATCAGAGTTAACATTTCAGATCCAGTGACCTTTCTTCAGGACTAAGTACTGAGCAGAGATCTGTTGATTAACACGAATTTTTGCCTTCTGGAGAATGAGTGTGAGAAGGAAGGCAGGGTTTGTGGGAATGTGACTGCCAGCATTTGGAATTAATCAAGGGTTAAGCAAGGGGATTAAACAAGAACAGTCAGCATGCATTTTTCCAAGGGGAGTTCATATCTGATCAACTTGATTTAGTTTTTTGATGAGGTATCCAGTTGTACCAATGAGGGCAACACTTTTAATATAGTCTTGTTGGACATTGGCAAGGCATTTAGTCAGGTCCTGCATAGGAGACCGATAACAAAGGTACGAGCCCATGGGTTTCATTGAAATTTGGCAAATTGGATCCACAATTCTCTGCATGGCAGGAAGCAGCGGGTGATAGTTGAGGACATTTTTCCGGTTGGAAGTCTGTTCCAGTGGGGTCCCATAGTGGTCAGTGTTGAGCCCTTGTTGTTTATGGTTTATATAAATTATTTAGACTTGAATGTAGAACGGTTGATCAGTTAGTTTGCAAATGGTACAAAGTAAATAGTGAGGAGGATAGCCTTGGCTTTCCACGTACTAACAGTTGGGTCAGATGGGCTGATCAGTGAGAAGCAACGCATTTGGACAGGTTAATTTGTCATTGCATTCGGCTGTTAACGAAAAGATTAGTGGTTAATTGACAGGCCAGGGAAGGAAGCCGATTTCTTTTTCCCATCAGCGTAATTTGTGAGACAGTCCTGGATTGTCAGTGGGAATTTTGGCTGCAAAATAATTTTGCCCAAAAGCTGCTCACTCCAGTTATCTTGTGGCTCCCAAACAGACAGCTTCTAACGCTTCTGAATTAATTCTGTCCCTCCGAATTTCGTTCAATAGTTTCCCCACCAACAAGGTGAGACTGACTGGCTTAGTTTCTTGATTTGTCCCTTGCTCCCTTCTTGAATAAAAGCTCCACTTTGACTATTCTTCAGTCCTCTAGCATCTTTCTTGTGGTCAGAGGGGAACTGAAAAAATTTGCAAGCGTTCCTGCTCTTTGGTCCCAACAACGTAGAATACTGACTTTGGAGGTTTATCTGCATTTAAGCCAGTCAGTGGACTCAAAACCTTCTTGCTCTCTATGCTAATTTATTTAAGGACCACAGCAGTAATGTGTGTGTGGAACCAGAGGATGTCGGCTAAGTTCGAAATGCACACTGTGTCAATGCTCATTAGTGAGACACCAATCAGGGAGAAGTATGTGATTGAATTTAATTAGCCTTACTCTTTCCCCTGTTATCCTTTAACCTTTAAAGTAGCTGTAAAACAACTGAGCAATTTTCCTTGATTTTACCTGGCTGCATCAATTCATGTTCTCCAATTCATAGCCCTCCATATCTCCCCATTTAAATTCCCTCTTGCACATTTCTCCGATAGAATCTGCTCCCTCCCTGTGCACTCTGGCCAAATCATATCTGGTCTTATTAAAATCAACCAATTTAGAACTTTGATTGAAGGCCAATCCTTGTCCTTTTCCAGATCAATCCTTAATCTTTTTAAAAGAGTTATGATAACTGTCTGCAAAATCCTCCCCCACTGATACTTCAACCACTTGTCCATTTTTGTTACCTAAAATTAATTCCAGGAGCTCCCCTTTCCTTGTTGGGACTTCTACATACTGGCTTCAAAAGCTGTCCTGGATTTATTTTAAAAGATCCTCTAAACCTTTCACACTGTGCCGACCACAGTAAATGTGGGGGAGTTGAACCTCCCCACTATCATGACCCTGTAACTTTTATGCTTCTCTGAAATCTGCCTCCTTACGAGCTCTACTTGTTCTACCCTTACAGGTTTATCTAAGGAATCTTATAAGACATTATTTCTCCTTATCGCTGTAATAAATTCTCTGATAGACCTTGTATCTTTCAAAAAGAGTCAGCGATGCAGGGCGCACTCAAAATATGACCTTTTATTTGCTTAGTTACAGCTCAGTCAGTGTATAGCAAAAAAACAGACACAAAGTCATGAAGGTACAAAAAAAATGTCCACAGACTTGAGAATATCTTGCTTTTAGAGCACTCACCACCATCCCCCCCCACCCCCACCATTATTATTGTTCAGCAGAATTGAGTTGGTACTTTGTGATTGGCTCTCTTGTACATCATTTTCACTGAGATGGACAGGCTTGTCGCTCAATCATGGTAACAATAATGTTTTTGAAACTTTTCACAATAATTACTGTCCGAATAATATTTGCCAGAACTGCCAATTAATTAGAAATTTCTCATTACAAGGAAAACAAAAGAATATTGACTTTGATCAGTTCCACAAAGTTATGAGCTTTAGCACATTCCAATTAAATTCCAATATCTTAAGTGTGTGTGTGTGAGAGAGAGAGAGAGAGAAAGGAGAAATCTATTGCGCTGGGCTTGCTTAACTAATTGTTAACCATTTGTGGTCTGGTTTAATTCCTTTTATGAACTAAATTGGATCTATAATATTGGTTAACCACCTAATTAGTGTGAGGTAATCAAATGTGTCTAATGTTATTATCTTATGTGTTAGCTGCAAATATTAATCACCTTATCTACAGCTTACAGGAGTTGTAAACGTTGTTCTTAAAATGTTCTATGTCTTCTATTATTTAAATGTTGGTATCTTGTGTTAGCTCCAAATGTTAATTGTTTTATCTATGGCTTACAGTGTGGAATCAAATGACAAATGCTGTTAGTTGCAACCGTGCGAAAATGTTGCTGTCAGCAATAGTTGTGGCCAGCCATAACAATCTTATTTTGTGCTCAGTTACGGGCAACAGTAACATTCCCTGAACACAGCTATGACACTTCCTCTTCCTTTGCATCCTTCACTGTCTGACATGAAGACCGTGCATCTTGGAGTTTTGGGCTTCCAAACCGACCTCTCTCTCAACCATGTCTCAGTGACAGCAATGTCATAATACACCATTTTTAATTTGTATCCTCAACTCATCTGCCTTGTTTGTCACACGTGTAAGCATTAAAAATCAATGCCATTCAACCATGTCAAACTCCCTTGTACCCGAACTGGCCTGTAATGTCAATGCCTTCCTGACTCACTTGTTGATTCCTCTCTTCTTAGCCTTTTGGATGTGCTTTCTGGATCCCACCCCCTTGCTAAGTTATGTTGCATGTGCACCAACAACACTTGGAACTAAATTTCCAGCACTTCAGGCTATATCTCACTCTGGACGTGCCTTCCCCCAACTGCTCATGTGAAGGGTACTGATTATCTTATCTCTAAGGCACTCAGAATTAGACAAACAGTTGATGCAACTTGGTTTTAATAAACAGCTGATTTGTATTACTTTTATTCCAAATAGGTAACTGAACCTGTAGTGTTCATAAACATTGTCAGAAATAGGGCCAGAAAGCATGGTTTGGAATTGGATAGCAATACCATCAAAATCCAATGCTGATGGATATGAGGGAACTTGTTTAACCAATTCTGATGAACCTCAAATACACTTTGCAAACAATAAGCAGCTGGATACTCGTTATAGAGCATTAATGTGTTGAAATAATGACATTGTGCTTATTTTCAAAACCTATTCTAGAGACACAACTGTATTAATGTGTTATCCTCAATATCAGCCCCTTTAATAGATTAGTAACATCAATACAAATGGTCCAATGACCAAGGTTTATTCCTTGGTATGTGAATAAAAGCAAAATCTTTCACCTGTGGTTCTTTGTGAATTTGCTTGTGCATTAGCAAACAGCAAAGCCTTTTACATGAACAGAGCAGGTGAATGGGATCCACCTGGTATCATTTCACTGGTGTGGTAACATTTTAAAATCCCTTCCCACATGCAGAACAAGTGAACTGTCTCTCCATCGAGTGAACAGGCTGGTGTATCAGCCAGTGAGTTGACTGAGTGAATGCTTTTCCCCAGTGTGAACTCGCTGATGTCTCAGCAGAATGGTTGACTGACCGAATGTTTTCCCACAATCAGAGCAGATGAACGGCTTCTCTCCAGTATGTACTCGCTGGTGTGTCAGAAGTCTCGATGAGCAATTGAATGCTTTTCCACATTCAGAACAGGTGAATGGTCTCTCCCCGCTGTGAATTCGCTGGTGTATCAACAGATTACATGAACGATTGAATCCTTTTCCACATTCAGAACAGGTGAATGGTTTCTCCCCAGTGTGAATTCGTTGGTGTATCAGCAGTTTAGAAGAGTAATGGAATCCTTTTCCACATTCAGAACACGTGAACGGTCTCTCCCCAGTATGAATTCGCTGGTGTTTCAGCAGGCTGGACGACGAAGTGAATCCCTTCCCACAGTCAAAGCAAGTGAATGGCTTCTCCCCAGTGTGAATACGCTGATGTATCCGCAGGTCAGATGACTGAGCGTATGCTTTCCCACACACTGAGCAGGTGAATGGTCTCTCTCCAGTGTGGACCCGCTGGTGTATCCGCAGGTGGGATGACTGCGTGAATCCCATTCCACAATCAGAGCAGGTAAATGGCTTCTCCCCAGTGTGGCTGCGTTGGTGAGTTTCCAGCTCAGATGGGTAAAGAAATCCCTTCCCACAATCCTCACATTTCCACAGTCTCTCCCCAGTGTGACTGCGTTGGTGAGTTTCTAGCTGGGATGGGTAAAGAAATCCCTTCCCGCAATCCCCACATATCCACCGTCTCTCCCCAGTGCGACTGCGTTGGCGTTTGGACATTACAGATGAATCTTGCACACACAGACGATACGTGTTTTTCCCTGGGGTGAATGGTGCTTTTTCCTTCAACGTTCAAAATTCTGAGATAATTAGGTTATGATAAACGGAGTGACTGTCAGATCTGGATCTGGTTTCATTTGAAGTCTCTAATTGCAAATCACCATTTCAAACATAAAACAAGTTAGGAGAATGAGAAGAAAATGCAAGTTGTGAAACAGAGATCAATTAACCTGGTCGGTTGTGGAGATGACAAAGGGAAAATGCTGGATTATCATTAAAACTGAACTGTCCTTCAGGGAAGGGAACCAGTCATGTTTGCTCAAAACTGCAGAAAGAGATAGAGGTGGGAGAGGCAGCATGAAGAAGTACTTGAGAGATCTACAACTCAACCCTGTTCTGTTTTCTCCCCATACCTTCAGTCCCTCCAAAAGGATAACAAATGCATAGTTCCTTGAAAGGGGAGTTGCAGGCAGCCAGGATAGTGAGTAGGAATTTGGAATACTTGTCTTTGTTGGTCAATGCATTGAGTACAGGATTCGGGAGGTCATGTTCTGGCTTTTTTAGACATTTGTTAGGTGAATTTTAGAAGACTGCATTCTGTTCTGGTCTCCCTGCTGTCAGAAAGATGTTAAACTTGAAAACATTCAGAAAAGATCAACAAAGTTGTTGCTGGGATTGTAGAGTTGAACTATAGGGAGAGGCTGAATAGGCTGGGTTTTCTTTTCCTCTGGAGTATCGGAGGCTGAGGAATGATCTTACAGAGGTTTGTACAATCATGAGGGACATGGATAGACTGAGTAGGAAGGTCTTTTTCCCAGAGTAGGAGAGTTCAAAACTAGTGGGCATGGGTTTAAGGTGGGAGGGGAAAGATTTTAAAGGGACCCAAGGGGCAATCTTTTTACACAGAGGGTGTTACATGTATGTAACGAGGTACCAGAGGAAGTAGTGGAGACAGGTGACAACGTTTAAACTGCATCTACGTGGATGCATGGATAGGAAGTGTTTATAGGGATACGAGTCAATTGCTGGAAAAATGGGACAAGATCAGGTTAGGACATCTAGTTAGCATGGATGAGTTGGACCAAAGAGTCTGTTTCCACACTGTATCACTCTGTGACGCTAAGTGCTTAAACAAAATGGTGGAAATGTGAAATAAAATCAGGAAATGCTGGAGACATTCAGTAGGCGTGGCAGCATCTAAAATGGTGGCAGATGCAGGAACCATTGCAACCATAAAGAAATGTTTAGATGATCCTACATGCCACTATGATATAGGTTACATGCTGAGTGCTGGAAAATGAGTTTAGAATAAATAGGTGCTTGATGATCAGCATGGATGTGATGGGGAGATTGTGTTCAACAATTTTATATCTGAGACTCTGATCCCATTTTCTTCCGTGCTTCTCTGTCAGTCTCTCTTTCAGTAAGGAGGCCGGAGTGGCAGGCACTGAAGAGTGCAAATGATATGTTGACTTTCATAGTGAGAGGATTTGAGTACAGGAGCAGGGATGTCTTTCTGTAAAGGTATTGGTGAGACCACACCTGGAGAATTGTGTGCACCTTTGTACTCCTTTTTCAAGGAAGGATGGCCTGGCTGTATAGAAAATGTAAAGAAGGTTTACCAGACTGATTCCTGGGGTATCAGGGCTGACATATGAAGAAAGACTCGATCCTCATTTAATCCTCCTTTCGTTAGTTTCTCTGAGCCACTGACTAACTAATAATCTGCCTGCCAATTCCCAATTTGAATCTGACCCATCTAAGCCCACACTTTGGTTTCCACTCCCCTGCCATACTAGTTTAAACCCTCAAAGGAACTATCAAAAGCCTTCATGAGAATTGTTTCAGCTCTGCCTAGGGCCAACCAGTCAGCCTTGTACAGGTCCCAATGTCCACAGAAATGGTCCCAATGCCCCAAGAATCTAAACTCTTCGCTGGTGCGCCATTTCTCTAGCTACATGTTCATCTGATCTATTCTCGTATTCCTGCTCTCACTAGCATATGGCACTGGGAGTGAGTTTGACATTATTACATTTGAGGTCCTGGATTTTAATGTATCTCGTATCTTCCTATAGTCAGCTTTCAGATCTTCATCCTTTGTTTAGCTGTGTCGTTGGTACCTATGAATTCCACAACAACTGGCTATTCAACCTCCAGCTCCAGAATGTCTTGCAGCTGCTCCACAGTATTCCTGATCCTGGCACCAGGGAGGCCACATACCATCCTGGATACATGTCTACTGTCTCAGGAGTGGCTATCTGTATCTCTGACTGTTGAATCCCCAATCACTACAGGATTGCCATTCTTTTTCCTCCGTTCTGTGCAGCAGACCTACCCATGGTGCCTTGAACTTGGCTGTTGCCGAATTCCCCTGAGGCCACCCCCGACCAGCCCCAAAGTATCAAAATCAGCATATCTGTTTGAGGGGAGGATGATCACTAGGGACTCCTGCACTTCCTTCCTGAGCATTTGTCTTTATCTGATGGCCATTCATTCCCTTTCTGCCTGTGTAATTCTCACCTGTGGTGTAACCAACTCAATAAATATGTTGCCCATGACATTCTCAGTGTTGCGGATGCTATGGAGTGATTCCACCCACCAGTCCAGCTCCCAAAAGCGGTTAGCCAGTAGCTGCAGATAGACACACGTACTGTACACGTAGCCATCAGCAACACTGGAAGTTTTCCTTAATTCCCACGTTGCCAGAGGAACACACCAGGGGTCTGAGATCTCCTGTCATGACTTCTTTGTAAATTAAGTTAGTTACTCCCTTTAAGAGAATTTAATTGAGCTAAGGATTTTCTTTCTTTGCAAACATTTCTATTATAATCGAAAGCCCATTACAAAAGCTCATATTCTTCAAAACTGTAAGAAAATACTTTGTAGGTACTACTGATGGTTCTTTCGACTGGGACTGTATCGCTTTCTGAACTGCCCCAACTAAGACGGAGCACCACTGTCAATTTTCAGCTTCACCTCCTTGTCTACCTCACTGTCTGTTTTCACCCAACTCCAAAGCACTCTCATTCAAAGTGCAACCTTATCATATTAACAGTCTTCACATCTACATTGACTGCAGCCTACTTTATTATTCCAGTGCACCTCACTGGGAGTTTAGGCAGCAGCATCTCAACTTTCCTTTCAGCTCTTTATAACCCTCCAGAATCAACAAGGACTTCAACAAAGATTTGTTAGGACCTGGAACATTCCACCTGAAAGGATGCTGGAATTCAACTCCACAGTGAATTTTAAAAGGAAGGTTGCAGGTATTTGAGAATAGGAAATGTATAGGTTAAAATCATTAAGTGGGCGATTGAGATGAAATATGACAGTTCGTTCAAAGAGTCAAGGTACTATTTGGATAAATCTGTGCCCCTTCTCAGGTCAATATCTATCTCCTTCCTCAGCTGCAGGGCCCAGAACTGAGCACATACCCCAGGATGATCAAACAACAGATTTGAATATCTTAGCTGCTTTTCGAGTTAAAAGCATATTGGAGACATTTTCCCACAGACAGAACAGACAAACCTTTTTCCTTCCACAGTGAAATGCCAATGACATTCAGACCCTGATGACTGCTGATTGTCAGAACTTGTTTTGAGATCCCAGTCTGCAAAATATTCTCAGTTAATATCCTGTAAAACGAATTCAAAAAGAAGAATCACTCTCAGTCTAGAATAGAAATCGAGAAAACAAAATCATTTCTCTTGGTTTCAGTTTGTTCTGTAAATGCTACCCTTCAAGTCGCCCCGCCCCCATCCCCATCCCGGAAGAAGCAAGCGCAAGCGCACTATTGCATCTGGCCTCCAACAAAGATGGCGGCGGTAACACGGGGCCTATCACCGCCTGAGGCCCACAGCCGTTTTCCCGTTTCTACAAACGCGGGACTGGAAATTTTTAATTCAGGTCTAGTAGCCTACATCCGGTGCTGACACAACCTCCCAATCGAGACTGATGGCATTTTCCTCCCGACGTCCACTAAATCTCCCGCTTTCTCGTCTCCGCCTCCCGGACTCGCTCAGGCACCAAGTATAGCAACAATCCGCTGGCAGCGTTGATGGTCACGTGATACCTTGATCAACCCGCCCCACATTGATTCCCACTGGTTGGAGGTATAGCCGCTACCGTCTGGTCCGCCAGCCCCGCCCACCATCCTCCTATTGGTCAATGCTATGCCGTCAATCAGCCAGAGCCCAATACGAGATAACAAGCGTGGGGCTGGATGAACGCAGCAGGTCAAGCAGCATCAGAGGAGCCGGAAAACCTGACGTTTGGGGCCTAGACCCTTCATCAGAAACGTTTAATCCCATTCGCCACAAGCGCTATATCTAAGTTAACCAGGTGTAGAGCTGCATCAGAGATCAACTTCCCCTCCACAGTGGTCGAGAACGCCCTCGACCGTGTCTCCCGCATTTCCCGTAACTCATCCCTCACACCCCGTCCCCGCAATAATAACCAAAAAAGAATCCCCCTCGTCCTCACATACCACCCCACCAACCTCCAGATCCAACGCATCATCCTCCGACACTTCCGCCATCTGCAATCAGATCCCACCACCAAAGACATTTTTCCCTCCCCACCCTTATCTGCTTTCCGGAGGGACCACTCCCTCCGTGACTCCCTTGTCCGCTCCACACTCCCCTCCAGCCCCACCACACTCGGCACTTTTCCCTGCAACCGCAGGAAGTGCTACACCTGCCCCCACACCTCCTCCCTCACCCCAATCCCAGGCCCCAAGAAGACTTTCCACATCAGGCAGATGTTCACTTGCACATCTACCAATGTGGTATACTGCATCCGCTGTACCCGTTGTGGCTTCCTCTACATCGGGGAAACCAAGCGGAGGCTTGGGGACCGCTTTGCAGAACACCTGTGCTCAGTTCGCAACAAACAACTGCACCTCCCAGTCGCGAACCATTTCAACTCCCCCTCCCATTCCTCAGACGACATGTCCATCCTGGGCCTCCTACAATGCCACAGTGATGCCACCCGAAGGCTGCAGGAACAGCAAATCATATTCAGCCTGGGAACCCTGCAGCCCAATGGTATCAATGTGGATTTCGCAAGCTTCAAAATCTCCCCTCCCCCAACCGCATCCCAAAACCAGCCCAGCTCATCTCCGCCTCCCTAACCTGTCCTTCCTCTCACCTATCCCCTCCTCCCACCTCAAGCCCCACCCCCATCTCCTATCTACTAACATCATCCCGCCCCCTTGACCTGTCCGTCCTCCCTGGACTGACATATCTCCTCCCTACCCCCCCCACCTACACTCACCTTTACTGGCTCCATCCCCGCCTCTTCGACTTGTCTGCCTCCTCTCCACTTATCCTCTCCTCTATCCATCTTCTATCCGTCTCGCCGTCTCTCCCTATTTATTTCAGAACCCTCTTCCCCTCCCCCATTTCTGATGAAGGGTCTAAGCCCGAAACGTCAAGCTTTCCTGCTCCTGTGATGCTGCTTGGCCTGCTGTGTTCATCCAGCCCCACACCTTGTTATCAAGGTGTGGAGCTGGATGAACACAGCAGGCCAAGCAGCATCAGAGGAGCAGGAAAGCTGACGTTTTGGGTCTGGACCCTTCTACCTGCTCCCCTGATGTTGCTTGGCCTGCTGTGTTCATCCAGCTCTACACCTTGTTATCTCAGATTCTCCAGCATCGGCATTTCCTACTACCTCTGAATAAGTGCTAGATCTAGTCGTGTCTTGAATACACTAACTGCCTTGGCATCAACTACTTCCTGTGGTCATGAATTCCATAAGGCTTACCACTCTTTGGGTGAAGAAATGTCTCCTCATCTCCATCCTAAATCGTCTACCCCGAATCCTCATACCGTGACCCCTAGTTCTGGATGCACCCACCATCGGGAACATCCTCCCTGCCCCGACCCTGTCCAGTACTGTTACAACTTTAAAAGTCTCTATGAAATCCCCTCCTCATTCGTCTGAACAATATCACAGAGCACACGGGTTGGTGGCTATTCGTACTCGAGAAATGCTGCAAATTTATCCCAATTCTGCACCCCCTCCCCCATCCATAGCCAATATCTTGCCTTAAAAAGTTAAATTCCAAATTTACATTACGAATAACTGTTGAATATGCGTCAAGCTGCTGTTCAGACTATTCCAGATCCTCAGAACTTGCTGAGTAAAACAATTTTAACATTTTCACGCTGCATTATTTGCCAATTGCCTGAAAGCTGTGTTCTGTGGTGACCAAAGATTGTGACAGTGTTAATAATTTCTCTCTCTCTGCTAATGAAATATCTTGAAAACAAATCGACACCTCGACTAGATCACTGCTTAATATTCTCAGATCCGAGGAGAATGATATGATCTTCTGCTGCCTCTCTAAAAACCAAAAATATATCTTAATTTTAAGTTGTTTTTGGAGTATGGTTTTTGCTGCCCAGACCAGTATTTATGCATGTAAAAATGGTACAGCAATTATCATGGGGGATTTTAATCTACATATCGATTGGTCAAACCAGGTCGGTCATGGCAGCCTTGAGGAGGGGTTCATAGAATGCATCCGTGATAATTTTCTTGAACAATATGTAATGGAACTTACAAGGGAGCAAGCTATCCTAGACCTAGTCCTGTGTAATGAGACAGGAATAATTAATGATCTCACAGTTAGGGACCCTCTTGGAAGGAGTGATCACAGGATGGTCGAATTTAAAATACAGTTGGAGTGTGAGAAGGTTAAATCCAGCACCATTGTCCTGTGCTTAAACAAAGGAGACTATGATGGGATGAGGGAGGAGTTAGCTAAGGTAAATTGGGAGCAAAAACTTTATGGTGGGTCAATTGAAGAACAGTGGAGGACTTTCAAAACGATTTTTCACTGTGCTCAACAGAAGTATATTCCAGTAATAAGGAAGAATGTAGGAAAAGAAATAGTCAGCCATTGATGTCTAAGGAAATAAAGGAAAGTATCAGATTTTAAAAAAAATACAAAAAGCAAAGAGTAGTGGGAAACTAGCAGACTGGGAAATCTCTAAAGGCCAACAGAAAGACACAAAAAAAGTTATAAAGAAAAGTAAGATAGATTATGAGAGTAAACCAGCTCAGAATATAAAAACAGGCAGCAAAAGTTTCTATAAATATTTAAGTCATGAAAGAATGGCGAAGGTAAATATTGGTCCTTTAGAGGATGAGAAGGCCAATTTAATAACTGGGAATGAGGAAATAGCTGAGGCATTAAACAGTTATTTTGTGTCAGTCTTCACAGTGGAAGACACAAATAACATGCCGAAAACTAATGGCAAGAAGGTTATAGCAGATGAGGACCTAGAAACTATCATTATCACTAAGGAGGCAGTGCTGGGCAAGCTAATTGGGCTAAAGGTAGACAAGCCTCCTGGCCCTGATGAAATGCATCCCAGGGTACTAAAAGAGGTGATGGGGGAAATAGCAAATGCACTAGTAATTATGTACCAAAATTGACTGGACTCTGGGGTGGTTCCCGCAGATTGGAAAACAGCCAATGTGACACCACTGTTTAAAATAGGAAGTAGACAAAAAGCAGGTAACTGTAGGGCAGTTAGCTTCACTTCGATTGTGGGGAAAATGCTTGAATCTATCAATAAGGAAGAAATAGCAAGACATCTGGATATAAGTTCTCCCATTGGGAACATCCAGCAAGGGGTTCATGAGGGTAGGTCATGTTTAACCAATTTGGTGGAATTTTTTGAGGACATTACTTGCATGGTGGACAGTGGGGAACCTGTGGATGTAGTGTATCTGGATTTCCATAAGGCATTTGACAAGGTGCCACACCAAAGGCTGCTACATAAGACAAAGTTGCACGGTATTACAGGTAATGTATTGGCATGGATAGAGGATTGGTTGACTAGTAGAAAGCAAAGAGTAGGGGTAAATGGGTGTTTTTCTGGTTGGCGGTCAGTGGCTAGTGTTGTGCCTCAGTGATCAGTGTTGGGACCGCAATTGTTTACAATTTACATAGATGATTTAGAGTTGGGGACTAAGTGTGGTGTGTCAAAATTTGCAGATGACACTAAGATGAGTGGTAGAGCAAAGTGTGCAGAAGACACTGAAAGTCTACAGATGGATCTAGATAGTCTAAGTGAGTGGGCAAAGGTCTGGCAGATGGAGTACAATGTTGATAAGTGTGAGGTCGTCTATTTTGGTAGAAATAACAGCAAAATAGACTCTGTTTTAAATGGTAAAAATTGCAGCACGCTGCTGTGCAGAGGGACTTGGGTGTTTTTGTGCATGAATTGCTAAAAATCAGATTGCAGGTGCAGCAGGTAATTAAAAAGGCAAATGGAATTTTGCCTGTCATTGCTAGAGGGATGGAGTTTAAAAGCAGGAGGCTATGCTGCAGCTGTCTAGGGTCCTGGTGAGGCCACACCTGGAGTACTGTGTGCAGGTTTGGTCTCCTTACTTGAGAAGGGATGTACGAGCACTGGAGGGGGTGCAGAGGAGATCCACTCAGTTGATTCCAGAGTTGAGAGGGTTCGATTATGAGGAAAGACTGACTAGGCTGGGATTATACTCATTGGAATTCAGAGGAATGAGGGGAGATCTGATAGAAACATATAAGATTATGAAGGGAATAGATAAGGTGGAGGCAGGGAGTTGTTTTCACTAGCAGGCGAAACTATAGGATTAGGGGGCGTAGCCTCAAAATAAAGGGAAGCAGATGTAGGACTGATGTCAGGAGGAATTTCTTCACCCAAAGGGTAGTGAATCTGTGGAATTCCCTGCCCAGTGAAGCAGCTGAAGCTACCTCGCTGGATGTGTTTAAGGCAAGGCTAGATAAATTTTTGAATTAAGGAATTAAGGCATGTCCTGTGCGGGTGAGTAAGTGGAGCTGAGTCTCTAAAAGATCAGCAATGATCTTATTTAATGGCAGGGCAGGCTCGAGGGGCTGGATGGCCTACTCCTGCTCCTAGTTCTTATGTTCTTACGTTCTTATGTTATCCTGTATGCCTCAAGGTTTTTTTCACCCTATGATCTGTATGTCCTTGCTTACTATATTTTCTCTGTACTACTCATAAACAAAGCTTTTCACTGTACTTAGGGGCATGTATAATAAATCAATAAATCAATCAATATTGTCCATCTTTACTTGACTTGGAGAGAATGGATAGAGAGAGAGAGATAGAGAAAGAGCAAGGGAAAGAGGAGAAAGACAGTGGGAGGGATAAAGAGCAGGAGAGAGAGAGAGTGATTCCCTGTGACTGATCTGTTGGAGATGATGGAACGATTTTGTTTCTGGCAGAGAGGATACATCCACTTCTGAGGGTTGGACAGAGAAGGACACAACATCATCAACAGAGAGAGAGTGAGAGAGTGAGTATCTGTGAGAGAGTGAGTGCCTGTGAGAGACAGTGAATTCCTGTGAGAGAGCATGCATTCCTGTGAGAGACAGTGAGTGCCTGTGAGAGAAAACATGAGTGTCTATGAGAGAGAGAGAGAGAGGGGGGGTGTGTGTGTATGTGTGTGTGTGTGTGTGAGAGAGAGAGAGAGAGACAGAGAGAGACAAAGAGAGAGACAAAGAGAGAGAGAGTCTCCAAATATGGGAGGCTTTTAGACAATTTAATTTCGTTAACTTACCATTGAACATTCGATGGCCAGTTTGTATATCCAGCTGTCATTTGATATTCAGTTTGTCTGGAAATATCAGCAAGAATTAGATTAAATATAATCCCTCAGCACTGACCATCTGACAGCGTCTGCTACCTCAACACTGACCCTTCAACAGTAAACAGTCCCTCGACACTGATCCTTTGAGAGTGAACATATCCCAAGCATTGAGCCTTCCATAGCGCCCATTCCCTCAGCCCTGACTCTCTCACAGTGCCCGGTCTCTTGGTATTCTGGTTAAGGCCTGGTTCCCAGTTCACTGTTGTACTCACTTGCAGTGTTAGATCTCATAGTTTTCAACGAGAGTCTAAGTCTGGTGGAAGGTTCAGGCAACCTTGATTGTGACACATATATAAGTTACAACACAGCAAAAGGACGCAAAACAGTTTCTAAACTGCTTATTTTATACAACTCCGGCTCAAAGCGCGCACACCCACCCCTACCACCCCCACCCCCGTTGTTTGCTATTCGTGAGCAGCGCTGAGTTGTTCCTTTGTAACTGAACTGTTTTGTCCTTAACCCGAAGGAAGTATTGCCACACTCAGCAATTTAAATGTATACACTGTATTCAAGTACATTCCTTTCCAAGAATTTGCCAGCTGCACCATGTTAGCTGCCAGTTAATTGAATACTTACCTATCACTGAAATGCATTTTAAATTCCTTGTTAACCTCACTGTAGGAAATCCAAAATAATATTAATTTTCACTAATTGTTATAACATCAGTTCCAACAAAGTTATGTGGTAACACCTAGTGTTAGAATTCTTTCACTAACAAGTTGTGAACGGACTGATTAAATAATTCAAGAGAGATTGCTGTGAAATGTTCTTATCTACGTCTTATGTGTTAGACACTGCAGCTGACCTTGTGTCAACAGAGCTATTATTGTTCTCCTTGTGAAGATGACATTAAGCAAATATCTTCCCAAGCTCTCGTACTACTGTCAGCTATATCCTTCTGCATTAGCCACGGACAGCCATCGGCCATTTGTGCGGCTCAGTCATAGGCAGTCCTAACAGACAGATATCTTTTCTCCTTCATCACGACTGGGTGAAAATCCTGGAATTCTTCAAACAACAACTTTTTTTAAAAAATTCGTTCATAGGATGTGAGCATCACTGGCTAAGCCATCCTTTATTGTCCATTTTTCTTTGCACTTCGAGAAGGTGGTGATGAGCTGCCCTCTTGAACCACTGCAGTCTTGGGTGCAGGGACATTCACAGTAAATCATGGAATCCCTACAGTACAAATAGAGGCCATTCAGTCCACTGAGTCTGCACCAACCATCTGAAGAGCATTCCACTATAGCCCCATAACCTCACATTCACCATTCACCACAGTTAATCTACCTAACCTGAACATCCCCGGCAATTTAGCATGGCCAATCCACTGAGCCTGCATATCTTTGGACTGTGGGAAGAAACTGGAGCACCAGTTGGAAACCCACACAGACACAAGGGAAAAAAAATGTAAATCTACGCAGACAGTCACCTGTGGCTGGAATCAAATCTGGGTCCCTGGCGCTGTCAGGCAGCAATGCTATTGTGTCACCATGAAATTATGGAGGAACTCCAGGATTTTGGCATTGAATGAGAAATTGTAGACATAAAGTACCAGACTGAGTGAGATCGGGGTCAGACTGAGGTCATAGAAGGGTTAAGGAATGCTGAGGGTGATGAATGCTATGTTTGAGGTGTGGCGGGGCGAAGGGGCAGCTGTGGTAAGAGCTGAGTGAATATGACTGAGAGAGGGGCTGGTTGATGCTAGGACAGGAGTGAGGCTGGAGCACGGGGGAGGCTGGGAGGTGTGTGGGACTTGTGGCCAAGACTATTTGAGGGAATCAGGCAGTTGATGACTGGGAAAATGAGGCTGGGAATTCGGAGAGAGATCCAAAAACACAATGGACGAATTGATTGGGAGATGGAAAGAAAAGTATCAATCACATGTTCAAAATTCTCATGGCAATCAGTTTAGTTCCCAATTAAACAAATCACCAAATTGCTGCAATATAGTTCTAAATTCCTTTGGTGACAATTTTGAAGCTTGAGCAATTAAATAAGATATTTTTTAAAAATCGTTTTGGAATTGTATATTGCAGATCTCCATGTTTGATTAGTGACAAAGAAGATCCATCAGCTTCTCTCATTTATTGGGAAAACACTTCAAATTATATGTTAAAAAAGACCCTAGTTTAACAAAACTTTGATTTATTTGACATTATACAGTTTATTAACACCATTACCTTCGCTGGAGGTAATTGACTTCAGCAGAAATAGTCTCCAGTCACTATAGTTCAGCCCTAGGTGAAATAAATAGCAACATGGAATTGCTGCAGTTTTTGGTGAACTCGCTGGTGATTCAGCAGGATTGATAAAGTCTTCAATGCTTTTTCAGACTAGGAGCAGGGGAACAGCCTCTACCCAGTGGCATCTCGCTGATATGACCTCAGGGTGGATCAGTGAGCAAACCCCTTCTCACAAACAGAGCAGATAAAAGGCTTCTTCCCAGTATGAATACGTTGGTGTGTCATCGGTGCAGATGACATCAATGAACCACTTTCCATACTCGGGACAGCTGACCGGTTTCTCCCCCGTATGGATTTGCTGACGTCTCAGCAGATGTGCTGAATGAATGAATCCTTTCCCACACTCGGGGCAGGAGAATGGTCTGTCTTGAGGGTGAACATGCTGGTGTTGCAATAGGTTGGATAAGTGAACGAAACCTTTCCCAAAGCCAGGGAAGGAGAATGGCCTCTCCCTGTCTGCCTGCATTGACGAGTTTCCAGCTCAGAGGAGAATCAGAATGCCTCCTCGCGGTCTTGGCATTTCCATGGTTTACGTCCATTGTGAACAGCACTTTTTCTTTTCATATTAAAAATCCAATGATATGGTGTTACGATGAATTGTATCAGAATCTGATGTGATGTATTGTTTTAGCTTTCTGGCTGCAAATCATCTCTTTCAAATACACTGTAAAATTGATCTAAAACAGGAGAAAATGGATTGAGAGAGACCAACAAAAAAAAAAACACAAAGGCAAATTTTAAGCTACAACTGAATGAATCTGCTCATTTGTGCAGCCAGCAGGAGGACATAGTGACATAAAAACTTTAGGATTGTAATAAACGAACTGAGGTCCTGATGTCCTTCAGGAAAGGGAAGCTGCCACCCATCTGGCCAATAACAGAGTCTGGCCTTTCTAGGAGGAGGCATGAAGATAGGGAGAGAGGCAGAGAGAGAAAAGCTGTTTTGAAGCTAAACTTGTTCAAGCCGATCAAATGTCATCTTGTAGGCATTCAAATCCAAGAATAGTATGTGTACAAAATTGATTGATAGCATCTTCAGCAATACTTGTCCTTAAAACAATACCCTGTTACTTTATATGAAGGATGTCAATTCAGTAAACTGAACTCCCCTATTATTTCTCTCCCGTCACCAATTTTGCGTTGGATATTGCATGACCCAACTTGATTCCAAAGTCTTTGGGGCTAACTCCAGCAGCTTTTCTTCCATCTCCACCCCAGCTGAAACTGATGGAACAAAGATTTTCAAAAAGGAACTGCATGAGCTCCTAAATTGCGGGACTACATGGAGAGGGCAAGGAATAGGGAAAATCAGATTCACACATGCAGAAAACCAACATGGGCATGATAGGCGAAATGAACTCCTACAACACAGAAGGAAGCCATCAGTTCTGTGACTCAATGATAAAAGACCAACAGTGCAACTATATATAGACAGCTAAAAAGGTTAAAAACGCATTCAGCACATTTGTCTTTATTGCTCAGTCTTTTGAGTTTAGGAGTTGGAAAGTCATGTTGATGTTGTAAAGGACATTCGTGAGGTCTCTTCTGGAATGCAGTTCTGGTCGCCCCGTTAAATGAAGAGTATTATTAAGCTGGATAGTGCTCAGAAGAGATTTACCAAGATGTTGCCGGGTATGACAGTTTTGAGTTATAAAGGAAGAGTGGATAGGCTGGGGCTGTTTTCACTGGAGCACAGGAGGTTGAGACCTTATAGAAGTTTATAAAACAACGAGGAAAACAGATAGAGTTAAGGGGTTGTCTTTTCCCTTGAAGGGGGGACTTCAAGACTAGGGTGCACATGTTTAAAATGAGAGGAGAGAGATTTAAAAACGGTATGAGGTGCATTTTTTTTACACAGACGGTGATTCAAGTGTGGAATGCACTTCCTGAGGATGTGGTGGACGACGGTATAATTACAACATTTAAAAGACATTTGGGTAAGTACACAAATAGGAAAGGTTTGGAGGGATATGGGCAAGAAACAGGCAGATTGGACTAGTTTAGTTTGGGATTATGTTCAACATGGACTGAAGAGTCTACTTCCGTGCTATATGATTCTAGAGACCAACCTCTACAACAAACACCCACCTGGATACAAAGCCCCTGGAATGTCTGGAGTTTCCAAACTCTGTCCTGTGAGCCCATGTGATACAATAATAACAACTGTAGATGTTGGAAATCTACCATGCAAAAATCCTGAAAATAGTCAGCAAGTCAGGCAGTGGAGAAAGAAACAGAGCTAATATTTCATGGAGTGTAGAATATATTGTAGAGAATATTAATCACGCAGAATTTGATAGTCAATAACCTCAGAAGTGGATGAAAATGGGCTACAGCCCAGGAGAGAAAAAAGTCTAACTTTTGAAAGATCATGTGGGAAGGTCCAGCTGGTAAATCAGCAGCATATTGTCAGTTGATAGGCAACCATGGAAATCTGACCAAGAAAACTTGGGTAAAATAGTTCCACTGTTAGAGACAGAATAAGTTATACAATGTCAGAGAGGTGATCAGGGAGGGCAGAGGTGAAACTGAGCAATGGATAGACATGGATTCAGATTCACAGAAATGTTTTCACATCAGCCCCAGACCCATTGATTCTGTCTCAGATAACAGAGCACAGCACTCAAAGCCCTACATTGTACATGAATAGTTAAAAAATACTCACCTCTAAGAAGCTGTCATGTTCCATATTAAAATCTGTCGCTGGAACCCGCAGCTGCGAACAGGTCAGAGACACTGGACTCAGGGACAAGTTGAGGAAATACCAGGGAGTGGATGATATCATTGCACAATGGTTGGTGCAGTACCTGGTAATAAGGAAGAGGTGTTCCTGCTCAAGTCTGACCTGGTGCGATGATATTTCAAGGGGTCGAGAGGAAATTTTGAAGACTCTCAGGGAAGTTCAATCCTAGTGTAGACCACTGTGCTGTTCCCTCTGCTGTGTCTATCCTGCTGTTGGGATTCCTTTTTTAGAGGCTTGTTGAGCCATTTCATAGGGCAGTTAACGGTCAGTCACATGTAACTTGTGGGTCTGGAGTTATCCTTTCAGTAAGGATGGCAGAATTAAATCCCTAAGGAGCATTAGTCTTTCTAACAATGTTGGCTTTGAAGTCCAGATTTTTACTGCATTAAAATGTCACTCTTTATCAGCGCAAATAGTCTTCCTGGTTATCAGGGTGAATGCACACTGACAGCCTAAAGAATAAACGTCCAGATTGTTGCTGGCCTCAGCATTGTATTCAATTCCATTGCCTTTTTCTAGAATAAAACATAAAACATACAAGATTGTGTAAAATATTGTACGTTAACTGTGAGGGAGGTAATCTCAGTTTTAACACTGGGCGAAAAGAGCTAAACTGTAAAAAGTAATTTCGGTCACAAACCTTTGTTTAAAAATAGAAAGCTTTAGGAAAGTTTGGCGCTATCTCAGGTAAAAAAAAAAAGAGTTTGCATCGGTGAACAGTCTTTCTGCCTTTCAATTTTCCACTGGCGATATTTGGTGCTTTTTTTCATCCATTCATACAAGATATCAAGAATAAATTTTAAGTATTGTTACTTTGGAGCTGCCCTTTTAAGTAAGTACGTTTGACAAATTTCTGAGAGAAAGAGGAGAGATAAAATGGTTTACTAGGTTTGATGTTATGCCACAAGATTGGATTCTGTAATCACCTCAGGAAGCAGTAATCATCTTGTGAATTCTGCACTTGTTCTGAGTTCACAAAGAGTGTCTTAAGACTGGTATTATTAAATTAAGTAAGAACAAATATGAAGGCGTGAAAATAGAACTAATTAAAGTCAGCTGGTAAATCATTGAAAGGAATAATTAATAACGTTGCATTAACAGATATTTAAGGAGATATTTCAGAATATGCCGCATAGGTAATTTCTGTAAAGTGATGAAACAAAACCCAAGGGAAAGAGTCACAACCCATGATTAAAAATAGAATAATAGCGTCAAACTGAACGTTAATTTATATCATTGCACACGGTTAGGTGAGAAGTCAGATGATTGGACAGTGTAGATAAAAGTTGAAGAATAAAAGTTTAAGAAGGAAGAACGTATCAGAGTAAAAGTAGAAGTTAGCTAGCAAGGTAAAACAGATAAGTTAGAGATAATATTGATATACTTTAAAACACAGTTAAGAAGAAGGACGTCTTATCTGTGGAAATTGAGTCAGTGAAAGCAGTAACCATAATGAGATGGATAGTTAACTGAACAGGTACTTATACTACAGTCCTCTCAGTAGATGATATAAGTAACACATCAGAAATAGCTAGTAAATAAGGAAAATGAATTGACGTTAAGATAGCAATGAAACTACAATCATCAGTTTTCCTGAAGTGTTCTTGAGCAAGTAACTGGAGGTCCATTTTGACATTCCGGGGTCGTTGTGAAATGCATGTTAGGGCAGTGCAGACGTGATTTGTAAAGTATTTCATGCGTTGGCTTTTATCTACCAAAATTCCTGAGATTCAGGGATTGTTCCAGTAGACTGGAAAAGTATGAAACGGAACCCTTGATTAAAAAGAGGTAACACAGAAAGCAGTAAACTACTTGCCAATTAACTCCCACTCCTTGGACGTCATGTCTATCCTAGGCCTCCTCCAATGCCAGAACGATGCCACCCGAAGGCTGGAGGAACAGCACCTCATATTTCGCTTGGGAACGCTGCAGCTCAATGGTCTCAATGTGGACTTCACAAGCTTCAAAATCTCCCCACCACCGACCTCATTCCAACGCCAGCCCAGTTCGTCCCGGCCTCCTTAACCTGTCCGTCGTTTCTCCCACCTATCTGCCCCTCCCTCCCAATTGACCAACCCCCATCCCAAATCCCTCCCTACACTCACCTTTGCTGCCTCCAACCCCCCCCCTCCTTGACCTGCTCATCTTCTCTCACCTATCTGCTCCTCTATCCATCTTCCATCATCGCCTCCCCCTCTCCCTATTTATTTCAGAATCCCCTTGCCCGCTCCTCTGATGCTTCCTGGCCTGGTGTGTTCATTCAGCTCTACACTTTGTTATCTCAGACTCTAGCATTGGCAGTTCCTACTATCTCTGCCAATTAACTTAACATCTTGCATAAGTAATATTTCAGAAAATATTATTACAAACTATGAAGGTAATCAGGTGGATTAAATATTTTTGGAATGGGAAAATCATGCCGACAATTCACTGTGGATTTTTGACGAACTGCAACATGTGCAGTTAATAAATGAGAAGTGTGTTGGCTGAAGCATCTACTATCAGTCCTCACTTCCATCTGCTGGAGAAGAACTGCCATTGCATCTACTGTGAGAATGTGAGCAACAGGTATCGGACATATTACCTGTGGAGAAAGCAATTCTGCTGTTTTTCTGGCTTATCGCCGTCTGCTGGCCGTCCCAGATTTTATGAAGCAACTAACCCAAAGTGGACCAGGTTAATTAGCACCAGATCAAGGTCAACATTTGAACAAAATGTGTCAATTCCTAGTCATGTAATTTTGCTCATCCCTTTTGAAAGGCGGCACGGTGGCTCAGTGGTTAGCGCTGCTGCCTCCCAGCGCCAGGGACCCAAGCTCGATTCCAGCCTCGGGTGACTGTCGGTGTGGTGTTTACACATTCACCCTGTGTCTGCGTGGGTTTCCTCCCACGGTCCAAAGATGTGCAGGTTAGGTGGATCGGCCGTGCTAAATTGACTGTAGTGTTCAGGGATGTGTAGATTGGATGGGTTACAAGGGGACGGGTGTGGATGGGATGCTTCGAGGTTCAGTGTGGACTTGTTCGGCCGAAGGGCCTGTTTCCACACTGTAGGGGTTCTAGAAGCTGTCCAGAGAAGATTGTTGCCACAGTTAGTGCTTTCCTACTTGGCTCAAAGTATCGTTCATCATCTCATCTGAAAGACATTGTGGAGCCACCACTGTGTTAAATTTTAATGACACAGAGCCTCCCAGGAGTCAAGAAGCGATGGTTCCAGTATGGTTTTGCTCATTATCAACACAAGATACCATTTTGTTCTGTGATAAAAGGTACTGCAGATGCTGGAGAATCCGAGATAACCAGCATGGGGCTGGATGAACACAGCAGGTCAAGCAGCATCATAGGAGCAGGAAAACTTGACGTTTCGGGCCTAAACCCTTCGGCCCGAA
>JAHRHZ010000282.1:648400-804584 GCA_024137785.1 Ginglymostoma cirratum | reverse complement strand
ATGATGCTGCTTGACCTGCTGTGTTCATCCAGCCCCATGCTTGTTATCTCGGATTCTCCAGCATCTGCAGTACCTTTTATCTCTCATGTAAAGAATGACATATGTTTTCCGATTAATGAGACAGAACGGGGCAGACATGGAAAGGTACAAGGATACAGAGGGAGATACAAAGAGCAAGGTCGGGGGGCGGGGTTGTGGTGGGGAGAGAGAGAGAGAGATAGAGAAAGAGACAGAGATAGGTAGAAGAACGATACGTAATTTATTTCCACAAGAGTAGATGAAATAAATTTGTTCAAAAATTTTGAACCGTTGAGTAATTTTAAAAAGTGGTCTTGCAAAGTCTGGAATTAATGTATCAAGTACGTTTCGATTAAAAAGAATAAATTTTCTAGAGTTTAACAGAACAGATAAGAAGATTTAGGAGCAGCATTAGGCCAGTCTGTCCATCGAGTCTACTCTGCCATTCAATCGTGGTCTAAAATGAACGGATAAAAGAACTCCACCTTTTTTTTTGCCACAGCGATATTGTGATGAGTTACAGCAATCCCCGGAAATTGCTTACCATCTCCTTCTCAAAATATACACATTTCACACCTTTGAATAATGGAATTTTAGAGTACAAAAGGAAGTTATTCTACCCATTGTGTCTGCACTGGCTCCCGAAAAAGTGACCTAGCTACCCCATAGCTCACTCAATTCATCACTTTCAAATATGTACCCAGCTCACTTTTGAAACCTCCTCTGGAATCCACTTCCACCACACTCCCTAGGCAGCACATTCCAAATCTTAACAACTCTCTGAGTAAATACATTTCTCCTAGCTGTCTTGCTGACAACATTGAAATTGTGGTCCATAGTCACTGACCTTGAGAGACGTGCACCTGTTAATGGTTTTCTCTATTTCGTTGCTCATTTCTAAGCAGAAATGTTAAATATATGGTTTTTGTAATGCAGTCGCTTACAATTCCATATCTTTTAATCTCTGAAAACCTGCATTAATTTACATTGAAATCACAAAGTAGGACAAGATTTTTTTAAAAAGTTGAATCAGATGTGTTCTTTCCCTCTCTCTTACTCTCTATTCTTCACCATCTTTAGAGTTTTCTCTCTTTGTCTATTTTACTCTGACTCTGTGTAGCAGATGGTCTTTTTCAGAAACCAGTGTTAATCTTTGCAGGATCTGTTCTGCTTGTTTATGTTTCAAGAAATTTTGCTGCCCTTTTATCTCTATCTTCCTCTCTATTTAGAATTGATTTCCTTTAGCCTTTTTCTCCCTACGTTGCTGAAAATTGAATAGTTCTCAGATGCCTTTCTGTATTGGTTGATACATTATTTCTGGATGCAGTCGCAGGCTGGAAACTGACGGTTTCAAATTCTGGTGCCACCACGGATGACACAGCAATCTTCATAAGTAGACTTGTCACCACAGAGGTTATAATCCAGTTCACTGATAAATTGTGCATGTAGCCTGTATCAATTTGTTTCATTGTGAATATTCAGCTCAGAGCACTCTTGCCCAGCTGTATACCTTGCAGGTTTAACCTGAAGAAACAATCTGATGCGAGACGTAATGAAGAGAATCCGCTCCCCGTACTCTCTGCTCTCTGCCCTTCTCATTCATATTTACATTTGATTACAAGCTCCAGTGCCTCGCCGTTCTTTGTCAATACCAAAGCAGATATGTCGGCAGCTGTCCATAGACAGTAACCGGGGAAAAACCATGCGTTCTTTTTCCCAGCACTACACTGATGCAGGTTGCTGAACTACGTCAGAATAAAGCAGAGTTTCAATTGAAAGTAAACAAAAAGAAGCTGTTTAGATATAGAATAAAAAAATCGACCCCCCATGCTCTTTTTATGGAGCTTTGAGCATGCATTTCCTTCGAGTATTCATTAACTTCCCTTCAAACTGTTAGAATTAGTATGAAATACGATCGTATATGATAGAAGCTGCAGCAGAGCATACGACATCAGCATTAATAAGATCATAGATGATATGTTTACGTTTCAAATTCCACATTCCCATTTCCTAGCGATAACTTTTGATTCTATTCACCAACAAGAATTTGTCTGCCTACTTCTTCAAGTACTTAGTGTTTCTGCTTCTGCTATCTCCTGAATCAAAGTTCGAACATTGAACAACTACCTGAGAAATAAAATCCTCCTTGCCTCTGTCCTACAGCAGTAACTACCAATTTGAAAATAGTGGTCCGTATTTACGTACTGACCAAGAAGTCAAAATATCCTTTCTGTGTAAACCTTGTAAGATCATTCAGGCACGTGGAAACTTAAATCAAGTCACCACTCACTTTTATCAGCTTCACTGGAAATTATTCTATGGCTCTGTAAACTCACCGTTCCAACCTATCCAGATAAGAAACTGTACTCTCTTCAGGTCTAAATCTCCCATGAACCATTTACATTTACAACCTTCATTAAAAATGGAGACCAAAGCTCCACACAGTTCTTCTGTCACAGTCTCATCAATGCCCTGTAGAACTAAATTATATCATTCTTACCTTTATGTTCAACCTCGTCCGGCAATAAAAGATAGCATCTCATCTGCCTTCGTGATTACTGCACGTAACTGAATGCTGATTCGTGCACGTGAACACTTAAATTCCTCTGCAACTTCGCATTCTTCAGTCGTTCTCCATTCTGCAACTTCTGAAAGTGTGTTCACTTCAGATTTTCCTGCACATTTTGGCATTGTCTGCGAACTTAACTATCATACCTTTGCCCCCCCTCATCTATGTCATGTATTTAAATTGTAAATCGTTGATGTCCCAACATAGAACCCAGCAAGATTCCATTTGTCCCATCCTGCCAATTAGAAAAATACCCAATTATGCTTTGGTCTGCTTTCATCCAGCCAGCCACTCTTTTATTCAAGCTAATATCTATTCCCTAAAGCAAGAGCTTTGATTTACTGGGCATTAGCCTCTGAAAGTCTGAGTGTGGTACGTCCGCAGGTTCTCTTTTTATCCAAGACTCATGTTGCTACTTCATGAAGTCAAACAAATGGTTAAACATAATTTCCTTTTGTTGAAACCACGTTGAATCTTCCCAAGTACTTTGATTCTTGCCTAAGTGCACAGGTATAACAAATTAAAGAAATGCGGACGCTGGACATCTGAAATGAAAACATAAGTTGATGGAGAAACTGAGCAGGTCTGGCAGCATTTGTGGGGAGGAAATGGACTCAATGGTTTGAGTCCGGTGATTCTTTACAATAACTCAGTTTTGATGAATAGTCACTGGACTTGAAACGCTAATGCTGCCTTCTTCCCGCAAATGCTGCCAGATGTGCTAAGCTTCTGCAGCAATTTCTGCAAAACTACAATCTCATTAACGATCAATTACAGCACCGTCCCATGACAGAAGTTAATCTTTATATTTTCTGCCTCCCTCTTTTCTTGATTGTTAAATTTGTATTTGTTGCTATCCAGTTAAATGGATCATTTCCTGAATCAAAAGAATTTTGGAATATAAACATCAGCAGATCAGCTGGCTTTTCATCAACTTCTTTTAAAATTCATGCCCTGTAAAATTGAAACACCATAGAATTCTTAATGGAGCTGAAAAATTGGTGTTGGTGCTGTGGTTCACCCAGCAGGAAAGTTTCTCACACAAGGGTAGAGTATTAGAACGGTTCCAACATTTAGGACAGAAGTAAGATGAATTTTTTCGCTAAATGGTTGTCACTCTGTAGGTTATGATATCTCAGACGGTTGTAGGAGACCAGCAGCAGAATCAATTCAAGGCAGGGATCAACAGACATTCATATACTAGGGAATAAACATGGGAATAGTATAGGAAATTGACCTTGATATAGATTAACTATGACCTATTTGAAATGGAGAATGCTTGAAATTTGCAATGGCCTACACCTACTCTTTATTATGTTATCAACCTTGATTTCTAACAATCGTAAAACAAAGCATGAACAATAATACACTTCTTTCCAGAATGTTGAAACAGACTGACTTCTCTTTGGAAAATGAAATGGAAAGACCATGTTTCTTTTTGTTTTTCCGTGCTCTTTTCCTGTACGGAGTTACAAGATTTCTGTGCACCCTGTCTGCTTGATTTTTGCCCAACAGTTGACGAGAGTCTGGCACTTCTGACAGGACAACAGCCCCTTTGTACCAGAGTTCCAGCTGTTCAGTTCAGTGTTCAGGAATTGTCATCTGATTCAGCGATGAAAGTGATCATACGGTTAAAAAATGTGATTGCATCATGACAATATTCTCACGTTCACATAAAGCATACGTTAGTGGCCTAGTGATGCAGATGTTGGAATGAACATGCCAGAATCATGAGATGGAATAACGATACAGTAGGCGGGAAATATAGACTCCGCTGATGAATGGATCTGAATTATTTTCAAAAATACAGAGAACGTGGTTGCCAATAGTACCCAGGAAGTGACCAGTTTGTTGTTTACTCCTCATTGGTTGCTTCTATCATTTTACGCCACGCAATCCACCAGCTACATTGTGTGGTCTATCTTCGATCGTACTGCAATTGAAACATGATAGAATAATAACTGCCCTCTGAAATGCCTTCTTGAACAATTCACAATTATTGATGGCCTTATACATGACCGTCTCATCTGTTAGATATAATTCAGGTGACAAGGAACACTTGCCAGGTCTAGCATCGACTATAACAGCACACGCATATTATCAAAGTGAAATCTGCTCAACAACAACAGAGCCACTTCTGCCTGACCGTACAATGTCTCATTAATTTGATTTTGCATGCATTTACATCAACATGACACTTTCAAAATTTAGCTTGTAAATATACAAGGCTTGCATCATGATTGAAGAATAAATTAAAAATTATGAAAGAAGTTTGTAGTATTGATGTGAAATATATGCTCCACCTTCATGTGCGTTGAAAACGACAAGGAATAAAGAAAATATATTCATTGACAAGGCACCAAGAGATTTATTAATATGCCGAGCTGTTAGAACGGGTACAAACATGGATTAACTGAGTAATTCTCGTAGACATGATTAAATAAAGCTAAATAAAATGTTTGAAAGAGAAAGAAACAAAAAGTATACGAATAGTTTTAGATGACGTAATGCGGGAGGAGACTTGCTTAGAGAGTGAACACCAGCATCCACCAGTTACAGTTTCTGTGCAAGACGTTCTCTGCAGCACAATTCCAGAAATCGGCAGTTGCAGGCAATGATGATGATAAGCTTCGTTAGGTAACCTAGCAATGAAATGTATCGTTATGAGTAATGCAATGCTTAATCTTTGTAAATAAAGTGAATGTTTTTCAGGACCAGCCTTTTGAACTGTGGTCTCTCTTATTAATGTCACTGTGAGTGCCTGGATTACGCAGTAAAATACTACAGAATCCAACGTTGTTGTTCTTCTGAACACGAAGTAGCCTCTCCTTTCGGTTATTTCAAGCATAATCTCCCATCGTCCGACTACATTCTTCCCGCTTTCGGTGCTGGTCATGACCCACTCCAGCCGTCCATTTGCATTCAGCTTGTACCATTGAAAGTCTGATATCTTCAAGCTGTTGAATTTGCAATCAAACTGCGCTGGTTCTCCCAGCTCGACTGTTCTGGAAATGGGCCATCGTAATACTTCATTTCCAAGGCCACTGCCTGAGGAAACATGAAAAATATCCATGTTCAAGTAAACAAGAAACAAAGAGGTCGGGCTGCCGTTGTACAAAAAAATTGTAGATCAACAACAGCCAAAAGACATAGTGTATTTTTCCTGTTATGAAACCACGTTATTTCTTAAATATGCAACATTTAATTGTCACAATACAATATTTTGAAATCCATAATTTCAATGCTGACTTCCGCAATGATTAATTTCTTCAAGGGATAACGTTTGCGCAACTTCATACATCCAGTAGCATATTAGAGATCGCTTCAGAATCGTTTTATATAGATAATATAGACGGTATATAATACCCAGTTCCTGGAATGGACTATAAAATACTCACATGAGGTAAGCAGGAAGAATAAATGCATGGCACCCATGACCGAATTTCTTATTATTAGTGAGATGACAGGTTATAGTTTTTTTTCGTGAAGCTGATGATGGTTCTATCAGCGACTTCCACAGGTGCCTTGTAAACATGGATCCAGCGTCGCCACCTCTTATCCGATACGTTTCACGGTTACAGAAAGAGCAGGAGAGAAACAAAGCAAGAAATACAAGATGTATATCAAAAACAAATATTTCATTATCTAAAAAAAATGTTGCAGCAAATAAAAGAGGTGCGTCCAAGAAAAAAAAAGCGTATTTCATATTATGATGAAAACTGCATGGAAAAAGTTGTCCTGTACATACTTGAGTTATTTAAATTGCAGGTGCTTGCCAAAGAGAACGTAAAAAAGCCGGCTGGAATCTATGGTCAATCGACAAGTTATTTGAATCTTTCGTTTTTAGGTTTTACAGTTAAATAAATTTAGATCACAAATTCTGACTTTCATTTTGATACAGTTATTACTCTTCAACCAGTGTCTTAGATTTTAAGATGTTGCTTTCTGTCAGAGATGACATCTACGCTGTTGTCAATTCTTACACTTGATCTATGGTTTGTCGTCTTTGCAGCCATTATCACAGTTTCTAACATGTTAGAATATTGAAATCTTTGGTTTCAGTCTCAATCACCACCTTTTATTTGTTGAGCATGCCTTCAGTTTCAGCTTCCCTCCCCTGTTTAACAGTATGGAAACTACTACTATACTACCTCTTTTTGTTTTCTCAGGAGAATTAAGTTGGACTGGAAACGTTAATTCTATTTCTTTTTTCTCTTTATCTCCATAGATATTGCAGATCTGCAGAGACTTCCGGTGTCTTCCTATTTTTATATCTGATCTCCAGCACCCGCTGTTTGTTAGTCTTGGTCAGAATTGGCTCTGGCTCACTTATGGTGGGAGACCAAGTCCCTGTTATTGCTCCACAAGTCTTTTGAACAATGGATAAAATACAAACAACCAAGCGAGTTAGAAATCCGAGCAAGCTGAGTTATGAGGAAGGGTCACTGAGCCCGAAACTTTAACTCTGTTTTTTTCTTCACAGATGCTGCAAGACCTGCTGAGCTTTTCCAGCAACTTTGTTTTTTTGTAGGAATCCAAGCATGTCGTTCAGTCACTCTAGCCTGCTCAGTCGTTTGCTAAGGTGATGGTTGATCTGACTGTAACCTCAACTCCGCATTTCTGCCTAACTCTGATAACCACGGACTCACAGCTGAGCCAGGATCGCTCATCAAAGCATTGAGAATTCCATGGTTTATACAGGATGCCTTTTCTTCAGTTATTGTAGCATGAACTCCGAAATCAGTTTATCGTATATTCGGCATCTCCTTAAAAATGACTACAGTGTATTAAGTGTTCCTTTACATTTCACAACAGCTACTATTTGCATCACTGACCATACAAAATTCTGTCAATAATAACGTTGGCTGTATTTTTATTATTGTGACACTGCACGGTGTTTCTTTTTATTCCTAATAGATCCAGTCTCGTTACCGAATTATGTGTAAGTCAATACTATGCCGTATCATATCATTATTTATATCACACAAGATTGTGAACTGGTAAATACTATAACAGACTCTCCCTCAATTTATTTGTACTACATATTTCTTTTTTATTACAATAATTAACGTATCTCTTTATATTGCAGGTGGAGGTGTGTTTCATAGAAACAAAGAAAAGCATAGAAAAGAGCGATAGGAATAGATCATTTGAACCTTCGAGCTTGCTGTGCCATTCAATACAATCATTGCTGATCAGCCAACTCAACAACCTGTTCATACTTTCGAACTATGCCCGGTAATACCATTAATCCTAACTCGGTTTGAAAACTTTCATTACTTGCACTTCAACCACATTTCGTGCAAAGAATTCTACTGGGTCACCATTCTCTGCATGTGGAAATTTCTACCAATCTCGGTCCTCAGCCCGACTCCATATCCTCAGGCTGTGGTCTCTGGTTCTGATCTCCTGGCCATCGGGAACATCTTCCTGTGCTTACCCTGTCAAGTCTTATGAGCATTTTATAGGTTTCAATGAGATCTCTCCCCTCTCCCTAGCATTCTTTTGAACCCATGTGAATGCAGTCATAACTGCTTCAGGTGCAATTCATACACCTGGCAAAACAGGAATCAGCTCAGTAAATCTCAACAGCCAGAACTTTTATTTTCTAATGAGGAATCTAAACCTGCACAGAATACTCCTGATACGGTCTCACCAAGGCCCTGTAAAATTGCAGCAAGACACCCGGCTTACAGCACTCGAACCCCTCACTATGAAGCCAACGTATAATTTGCATTCTTCACCATCTTCTTCACCTACACAATTACTTGCAGCGACCACTGTATGAGGAACTAGCAAAACTGGCTGAAAGTCAGCATTCAGTAGTGCATTGCTGTTGATCTATTTTTTTACTGGAGCGACTCCTCAAGCAGTGGAATAGGCTCAGACCTGGATCAAACGCCCGATAATACTTTACATAGAACAGTATAGCACAGTACAGGCCCTTCGGCCCACGATATTGTGCCGACCTATTATCCTACTCTGAGATCAAACTACCCTGCATACCCTACATTTTACTATCATCCACGTGCCTATCCAAGGGTAGCTTAAATGTCCGTAATGTATCTGACTCCACTACCACCGCTGGCAGCACATTCCACTCACGCACCACTATCGATCTAAAGAACCTACCTCAGACATCTCCTCTTTATCTTCCTCCAATCATCTTAAAATTATGTCCCCTCGTAATAATCATTTCTGCCCTGGGGGGAAAAAACCCTCTGTGTCTCCACTCTATCAACGCCTCTCATCACCTTGCACACATTTATCAAGTCACTTCTCATCCTTCTTTGCTCCAATGAGAAAAGCCCTAGCTCCCTCAACCTATCCTCGTAAGACCTGCCCTCCAGTCCAGGCATCATCCTGGTAAATTTCCTTTGCACCCTCTCTAAAGTTTCCACATCCTTCCTATAATGAGGCGACTAGAATTGAACACAATATTCCAAGGATGTTCTAACCAGGGCTATATAGAACTGCAGCATAACCTCACGGCTCCTAAACTCAATTCCCCTGCCAATGAAAGCCAACACACCATAAGCCTTCTTAACAACTTTATCAACTTCGGTAGCAACTTTGAGGAATCAATGGACGTGGACCCCAAGATGCCGCTGTTCCTCCACACCGCCAAGAATCCTGCCATTAACGCTGTATTCTGCATTCAAATTCGACCTTCCAGAATAAATCACTTCAGACTTTACCGGTTAGAATTCCATCTGCACCTTCTTTGCCCAGCTCTGCATCCTGTCAATGTCCCATTGCAAATGCCAACAGCCGTCCACACTACCCACAACTTCACCAAACTTCATGTCATCGGCAAACTTCCTAACCCCCCATTCCACTTCCTTATCCAAGTCATTTATAAAGATCACAAAGAGCAGGGATCCCAGGACAGATCCCTGCAAAACACCACTGGTCGCCGAGCTCCAGACTGAATACTTTCCATCTCCTAACACCCTCTGTCTTCTATTGGACTGCCAATCCTGCATCCAGACAGCCAAATTTCCCTGACTCCCATGCCTCCATACTTTCTGAATGAATCTAACATCCAGATACACCACATCCACTGCTCGACTTTTATCAATGTGTTTTGTCACATCCTCAAAGAATTCAATAAGGCTTGTGAGTCATGACCAGCCCCTCACAAAGCCATACTGACTATTTCTAATCAAACTGTGCTTTTCCAAATAGTCATAAATATTATATCTCAGAATCCTCTCCAATAATTTGCCCACTACAGAAGTAAGACTCACTGGTCTGTAATTCCCAGGATTATCCATATTCCCTTTCTAGAGCAAGGGAATAACATTTGCCAACCTCCAATCATCTGGTACTACTCCAGAGAACAGCGAGGACGCAAAGATCATCGCCAAAGGCGCAGCAATCTCCTCCCTTTCTTCCCGTAGTAACCTTTTGGTATATCCCGTCTGGCCCAGGGGACTCATCTATCCTCATGTTTTTCAAAATTTCTAAACATCAACCTGTTCGAGCATATTAGCCTGTTTCACGCTGTCCTCACATCCGTGAAGGTCCCTTTCATGGGTGAATACTGAATCAAAGTATTCGTTAAGGACCTCCCCTACCTCCTCCGACTCCACACACAAGTTCCCTCCACTGTCTCTGATGGGCCCTACCGTCACTCTGGCCATCCTCTTGTTCTTCACATAAGTAAAAAAACAAGCCCCTTGGGCTTTTCCTTCATGCTACCCGCCAAGGCTTTATCATACCCCTCTTCTAGCTCTCCTAAGTCCATTCTTCAGTTCCTTCCTGGCTACCTTGTAGCTCTCTAGAACACTGGCTGATCCTTAATTCATCAACCTTAAGCAAGCTTTCTTCTTCCTGTTGACTAGATGTTCCGCATGTCTTGTCATCCAAGGTTCCTTCACCTTACCACCCCTTCCTTGCCCCAGTGAGAGAAACCCATCCAGTACTCGTAGCATTTGCTCCCTCAACAACCTCTACATCTCTTTCGTGCATTTCCCTGAGAAAATCTGTTCCCAATTTACGCTTCGAAGTTCTTGCCTCATAACATTTTAATTCCCCCTCCACTAATTAAATACTTTCCCATATCGTCTGACCCTATCCATTTCCATGACTTTAGTAAAGGTTCAGGGAGTTGTGGTCACTATTGTCGAAATGCTCTCCCACCGAGAGATCTGACACCTAGTCTGGTTCTTTGCCAAGCACCAAATCCAATATGGACTCCCCTCTAGTCGGTCTATCTATATTTTGAGATAGAAATCCTTCCTTGATCCACCTGACAAATAGTGGTCCATCCAAACTATTTTCACTAAAGATGTTCCAGTCTACACGAGGGAAGTTGAAGTCACCCATGACAACAATGCTATTACTTCTGCACCTTTCCAAAATCTGCCTCCCAGTCTGTTCCTCAGTGTCTCTGTTGATATTGTGGGGTCTGTACAAAACTCCCAATAAAGTGACTGCTCCTTTCCTGTTTCTGACTTCTACCCATACCTCCCTTTCTGCAGCTGTGATGCCATCCCTGACGAACAAAGCCACTCCCTCACCTCTTTTACCACCTTCCCTATTTCTTTTGAAACATCGAAACACTGGAACATTTGATTTGAACATCTAACTTGATGAAAATTCTCCCGCCCAATCGTCAAATGCTAAGGATTAACATCTTAATAACACAAAGAAATATCTATAGCGGTGAGGTCTTAATAGGCATTTGGACGTCATACTGAAACCTACGCTGCTAAATGTCGTTCACGAAGGGGTAAGCATCTTGAGGAAATCACAGAGGCTGGTGTGGAGTGCAGAGAGAATTTATTATTGTGCCTTACTGCACATGTACACATTTCTGCAGCAATTACTTAGTGATATCCCTTTGAAGGTCGTTATAACCTCTTGTTGTGTGGATAAAACGTTTGAATTGTTCGTCTGTGGCATTACCAACACGAAAAATTTGCTTTTGTAGTTCCAGTTAGAACGGCGGATTGTCACAGAGTCTCCGAAGATTCTATATTCTTTCATTTCAGTAGATTCTCCCGCTTGGAGTAATGACTGATGCGATTGGCTGATCACAATATCTTGACGCACACATTTCGATAGGAAAAGTGCAGAAATATATTTTAATACTGGAAGTTTTTATCCAACAGATGTTGACCTAAAATTAAACCTGTGAACATACCAATTCAATTCATTGCATTTTCCTAGTATCTCCGCTCGGTGATCAGGAGTACCACTGGAGGATTGGTTTCATTGGGTGTTTTTGGGATGTACAATCCAGGCATTATTTTCTGTTGAATGTATTACGTGCCTTCAACAAGCAAACAATCCACGCTGATCACTAGACCTCATGACTGGGACCTGGGGTCAAATTCAGACGCATACAAATACTGACATTTCACGCTCCTAAATGTGATGGAACGTTGTACGGACACATAGACTAGAAATGTTTTGGATCTGATGGGTCTGAGTTGATTTTAGTGCAGCTGTTTTGCTGTGTTTCCTTACAGCCCAGGAAATGAATAATGTTCGTAATTGATCATTGATATAAATGTAAGAGTGCGTGAGATCCATTGTGAGGGGTAATCGTGCCTTCAATTGCAGAATATTGGTTAATCTCAGAAATAAAACTGGCAGGACCACCTGACATTGATATGGGTACCAGAAATGACAAGGGTGGCCGGACAAAATCTTTCTTACTAACATCGGGGGATGCTTCCCTAACGGTTTTGTTGGTTAAATTAGATCACACGGGATGGAGCGCTTCCAGAAGACAGCTTAACACCAGCTTCTTGACAGCAGCTCTGGATGGCAATAATTGTGATCCCAGCCAGCGATGCCTATGTTCCACGACAGAATAAGAAAACTCGCAATCTAAAATCTGTAACTGGCGCTGAACCAAGTATATTCTCCTGGAAGTGGATTGAAGAATAACATTTGCATATATTCAATGAAATGAAAAATTACCATAGACGAACGCAGAACCAAGCACATTTGTGTCTTGAATTAGTCCTTCGGGAAGAACCGGGTGTATACGTATTTAGAGATGAAGAGGCATACGGAAAGACAATTTGGTAAAGACCCAGGCATGTGCTGTGGAAGAGGCAATGATTTAAATGAGACTGACACAGATGGGGAGGGTATTAAGTGAACATACATCAAGGAGTCAACGGCAGCAACACGAAAACGAAGACAATTAACAAATGGAGGAAAATAAATTAAGAACAAAGAAACATGGAGTGAATGAGAGAGAAAGATCTTGAGAGCAATTAAGGCATATTTCACACAAGATGCTGAGGCGTTAACATTGATACAAAGAGTAATTCAAATGACGTAGATATTTCGACACAGAGGTTAATAAATGAATACAGAATGACTGAGCTCATTACATAAAGATAAAATGAAAGAAGAAGCTTGCAGGTAGTACAGATTGAGAAACAAACTGTAAGAAATGAACAGACAATGAGAAAGAAAGTGGAAGAAGTAAAGAAATAACAGTCGAAGCAAGGGCTCCTTGAAGGGGTAGAAAATACATGAATATATCAGAGCATGTGGCACGAATCGGGTGAGTTTTGGGAGCCACTAGTCCTCCTAGAAGAACATGGGCTCACCATAACCGTGCAACTTGCAGACTGCATACAGCAATGTGAGAGCTCTATCTGCTGATGATCTGAAATCCACGTCCAATTGCTGAAATATCATCGAATCCTCAAATGAACGAAGGATGTTGATGTATCATTATGTCACATTGGCCTTGTTGTCACAGTTTCTATATATTCTAATACAGAGAGGCATTAAAATGAGAAGATAAGTCAAACTAGTTGGACGGAACACGGTTTTAGCAGTATGAAATCACAAAGCTGCAGTGAGATGACAACTGTTAACTGCCGACACTTGCAAACAATGTAAATATGCACCCTCATTTAATTAAATCCAATCTACTCTAAAGTTTTGAATGGCGTTTTCTATTTAACCTTGCTATTAACGTGATTATAATTTGTCTACTATAGCTGCTCCCACCAATGGAGAAATTTGCTTTATTCAACGAAACTGAAGTGGTGTTGGAAGATCTCTGACTTTCAATGCTCTGAACTTTCAGATGACATTTGAAAAGGAGAAATAGCATTAATGCCTGAATTTAAAAAAGAAACTGTTGATAAGACCATTTTTCTGTTTGTAGATTGATAAAGGCTTCGACGTGTTCGACAATGAAACAATTCTTTTTATAAGGACACTGTCTGTATCTGTCTCAAGGTGTTTCCATTCACTGGTTGTCAGCTGACTGGAACTGGTCTCATAGTGCTATTGGGAGCACGAGGAGTGGAAGTCAGATCAAGCTAACATACAACAGCAGGTTGGTGAGGTTGGGGAACAGAACGAGCTTGTTAACATTTCCACCTCCACCTCCATAAATTAGAGATCAAGGCTGCAACTGACCAGTGTCTGACTTGTCAGGGGAGCATTTCTGACAGGTAATTACAGACAAAACACGTTTCAAATTGAACAATGTTTTAATTTAAATTTTGAACACCAGTCTATCTGATATTTTTCCGATTAAACATTTTCAAATCTGAGCATGGAATTTCCGTCACTCAGCCTCAGATGTTAAGACAAAACAAATACTAACTTTAACCTGTGCCTTCGAAACTACATGGATTAGCTATTATGTCCCATGGTATGAGCAACGGCTCACAGTCTGAGTTTGTATTCTCTGAATGCTCGAACGGTGGTGCACGAAAGCAGAATTTTCTAAAATCCGTTTCTCTGCTGAGATCTCAAGAAAATACACCTGTTTAACGATCTCGGGTCTGCAACAAAAATAAAGAAAAAGAAAGGAAGAAAGAAAGGAAGAAAGAAAGAAAGAAAGAAAGAAAGGAAGGAAGGAAGGAAGAAAGAAATTATACACATTCCTACTGTGATGCAAAAAAAAAGTGGCATCAGCCGTGCAGAGGTAAAGTCCAGTACTTCAGAACAGTAATCACAAAAATAAGCAGAAATCAGATTTTTTGTTTACTGTTAACACAGAAACATACAAAACATGAGGGGAAAATAGGCTATATCTCTTCTAATCTGCTCAGTGCCCTGTCCCTGCTTTCTACATGAAGGATAAATATTGACTCAGAACTATGGAGATAACTCGTGTTATTATTTAATGAAACGACGAGGTGCATTTTATGTTCCATTCAGAAGTTGGACAGAAGTTCCACCCAGAAAAGCATGAACTCTGGTCATTCAGAATTTCTTCAGCATTTTGTTTAGTGCACTGACGCGCCTTGAGAGTTTTTATCTTATATTTCTCTACTCTTGCGGTTTAAATCTACTACTTACTACTTGTAAAATGAAAGTGTTATATTCTCGGGCACACTGACACTGATGGTCATCAGTAGATTCGGTATGGTGATTTGGTGTTTTTTTTTAACATTTGAAGCATCCAGTTAGAGTGGTGAAAGGACACATCAGCACTCTTTTTAGCTCCTCTCGAAACTTTTTCTGAGTTACCGCATAGATGAAGACATTGTTGCAGGAACTGATTATCTGGAGCATGTTGGTTGTTTCTTGAAGGATGTACTGTGGATCTTTGAAGTTCAGGCTGCTGATGTACCCCTCATGTGCCAGCAATCGATAGAGGAAGCGACCAATATAGGTGGCCCACAGGAGGAGGAAGCTGAGAGAGATTGCAAAGAGCAGGGCTATGGACCTCTTGCGGTTTGCAATCTCTGGATCTTCACAATTCTCAGTACCTCGGAGCCTCTTGCGTGCTCTGCTGGCCAATACAATGTGTCTGACTGTCAGAGCATTGAGCATAAGAATGAGAAGGAATGGGAGAAATGGGGCTAAGACTCGGTCGAGCCAGTGCAAAGCCTGCCAGGCAGGTGAAGTGTGGAACGTGGGCTTGATATCACAGAACCAGGGCATCCCTTCGAGGAAAAACATGGGCTGATAAATGAAATAGAAAGGGGTGTTCTTGACACAGCTTAGGGCACAGGCTACTCCTAAGACCAGCGATGCAAATTTCTTAGTACAGTATAGGTTCTTCAATCTCTGGCAACAGATGGCCACAAAACGGTCAGTTGTGAAGGCTACTGTCAGCCAGACAGAGCAATCCCGGGCTGCATACACCAGCACCGCATTTAGACTGCAGCTAGGGGTAGTGGAAAGAATATTGTAGCTAAAATAAATACGACCAATTCTGTTAAGAATCCCACCTGTGATGATGACAAGGAAATCACTCACTGCTATGGCCACCAGGTAGTAAGTGATGCACTCCGAGAGCCCGCACTGCCCTTTGGATAGAATTATAATCGCTAACAAGTTGGCTGTGAAAGATAACAAGGGAGGAATATATCATAAGGTGAATTCGAAACACAAGCTACAGCCTCATGAAATCTTATTGCAGAACCCCTCCAGATGCATCCAGTGGTATCTCCACGGATTAACTATTCCAAAGCCTTTGGTAGTTGCTCTGGAGCCAATGTTGGGAGCAAACATTTCTCCACAGATGAGAAATCCCCAACCCTTCCAGAGACAAACGCATTTATATGACCACTGAGACGACACGAACAGCTTCCTACCCAATCTAAACACATTTGAGCCATTTGCTGTCTGATCTGTTATTCATAACAAGTCTCGTACATTCATGACATCAATACTTCCTGGTCTACATTGGCATTTCATCCAGCAACTTCAGGGTTATAATAGTCTCATGCATCCTGATTTTGAAATAATGGTGCAATCTTCCCACTATCATCCGTAAAATTGTACAGCCATCTGTGATCACTGTAACTGTAATTCTGGTATGATACCAATACTTAACTCAGCAGCAGTTGTGAATTTACATGTAGAAGTTCAGATCTCCATTATTCACTTCCTCAACTACTCTCGCCCGCCAGTCTATTTCGGGACATACTTTATAATATCTCTTAGATCAAGGATCTGGGTATCAAAATCGATATCTCCTTCCGTACTTCATAGTCAAATTTATTTGTAATACATGCTAAGCGGCATCCCCACCAAACATACGGCAAGAACTGAAGATACAAACAAACTCTATTATGAAGTTAATCTCCTTGCTAGAACGAGCAACAGCCGCCTAAGGATGAAAAAGTTTAATTAATAAAATTAAAAGCAAAATTTACAACACCTATCAGGACAAAGCAAAAGTATAATCTGTAGAAGTTCTTGCACTGCCAGTCACATTCAAAAGTCTCCAGGATTAATTTCGCTGACCACATCAACATGTTAAATATTCATGCAATATGTTACTAATATTATTCTTAACAAGAAACATTAAACACGCTAGATGAGTTTTTTGCTACATGGAGATAATATCTAATTATAATCGAATTGAGCATATTTCATTCATGATGATTCATATTTCAGCAATCTAATATGCGATATTTTTATAATCATGTTGCATAATACGTTGAAAAATTTCGTTTCATGTTCCATACCACAAGTGCAAATAATGTTCTATAACTTGCCACCGTACCATCTAGTCACATAGTAGAGCACGGAATGTTGGAAAAAATTCGGATTGATCCTAAAAGTGGAGAAACTAAATTAATAAATATTCATAAAATGACTTACTGAGATCAGTTACTGACCTGGTGCACCAATAAAGGCGAGAATGGGGTAGCAAATGGCAAACAACAGCCCATTCGCTGGTCCGTGCATCTTTTCCAGGAACAAAAACAACTTCAGAAACTGCAAACCTTATTTCTCTGACACATTGAAATCGGTCCTTATTTATCCCAACAGAGAGTCACCAGAAACATTATAAAAACACAGCATGCATATTAGTTACAGTTCAGCAAACAAACAGACGAATTCGCGGTTTATTGCTTGGGTGAATGCCGAATTATATCTGTATGTGAACTGATAAATGCAAGGTTTGCATTTGTCCTTTCCTAAAAAAGAATGCATTTCTGCCTCCATCAACTGAAGCCACTAATTGTTAAGACTGAAATGACATACTATCTCTAATCTAAAACAGCTTCATTTTATTAAGGAATATAGGAAAATAGGAACGGGAATAGGCAATTCAGTTCCTCGAGCATCGTTCAATGAGATTGTGGCTGATCTGTAGTGTAACTCCAGGTAGCCACCTTTGGCCAATATCCCTTAACGCTTTGGTTTCACTAAAATAAAACATTTACCTTGTATTTAAAATTAAAAACTAATCCTTTGTTCAATCTCATTTGTGAAAGAGAGTTCCAAACATCCACCAATTTATGTGTGTAGAAGTGCTTCCAAACATCTCTTCTTGAATATCTGGCCCTAATTGTCGTACGATGCCGCCATTTTTTAGAACTCCCAAGCAGATGGAATAGTTTATCTACAGAACCTGTTTATTCCTACTAATACATTTGGACTTCAATCAGATCATCCCTTAAACTTCCAAATTGTATGGAAACAGGCCTAATTTACATAATATCACTTTATAAATTAAACCAGGAAGTTCAAGCTTCTAACCACTAAAACTGCTTTGTACTCCCTCCGAAGCCAATATATCTTTCCAAAGATATGGTGCCCCTTCCTGCTCACAATGCTCCAAGTATGGGCTAACCCGGACTTTCTATAACTGCAGAATATCAGTACAACCTTGTAATCCAGTCCACCCTATATGAAGACCAGTATTTCATTAGTTCTCTTGATTATTTTCAAAAATTTTAATGATCTGTGCAGCTAAGCCGTAAGTCTCATTGTACATGGACTGTTTTTAACTTCATACCATTTAGAACGTGCCTTAAATATTTAGTTAATGACCCTACAATGTGCTCCCCTGCTTCCTTTAACACATTTGAATGGAGTCCATTAGGCCCCGGTGACTTGACCCATTGTATTTCCATTAATTTCCTCATTTCCAATGTTTTGCTTACTTTAATTTTGTTCAGTACTTGTTTCTGAGCCAGTTCTGGCAAACTATCCTTCTTTCTACTGTAAACACTGAGACATAATAATCACTGAACATGCTGGCATTTCCACACAATAACCCCACTTGCTGTTTTAGTGAGCTAACATTGCTGCTGACCACCTCTTTCTCTTTACTGAAATATAAATTATTCGCTTCAGTTCAAATAATTTCTGTTTAATTTTATACCCGACAATCGTCCCTTTTCTTATTTTAATCTCCAAGACATCATTAAGAAATGAAACATTTACAGAATAACATGAAAAATTGCATAGTCAGTGGAGGACTGAGGATAGGAAGTGGGGGGAAGGGAACGAGGGATTGTATCATGGTTTTGTGGTTGGTCTAGTAATCAAGAAGGCCAGGCTAATGTTTTGGGTACACAGCAGTTGTTGGAACGTCAACTCATTCATAGTTAATCTCGTATTAAGTCGACCAAGTAATGATGGTCGTGAAACTGTCATCGATTGTTGTAAAAGCCCATTGGCTCTTTGCAACCTAATAGGAATGGAAATCTGCCACTGTTAACTGTTCTGGGATTCATTTAACAACAGATCGTGAGCCTTTTGAAATAACTGAGCAAGTCACTCAGACAAAGAGCTATCGCTGGCTTTTTCTGCAATGCCTACATTCCATAAGGGAACAGAAAGAAAAACGTGAATTAATTACCCACAGATTACATCAGTATTTCATTCTTCTGAGTCCTGTCTATCTCGCAACATTTTAAGTGCGGCTTTTATTTTAAACTTGTCTTCCACTTCCTGAACATATTCTTGAAATAGCTCAACTGTAATGATTACCGGAACCCTTTTTTCCTCTGTCTTATTTGATATTGTGCAGTTCATTTTCTGTATTTTTGAAAGTGAAACAAACCAGTGTTCTTTTCAACAAACATCGGACTTTGGCTGCATTGCATTTGAGCAATTGTGAACCGATTTTCTCTCCATCATGTAAGAATACGAAAGTGACACGAAACGCACAAAAATATTTACAGCGATGATCTCAGTATTAAGGGACAATGCATTTGAAACAGATTACATAAACGGACATTTTTCTTCCCTCAAGTAACGATAAAATCGTGTTTACACTGATGAAGATTTCTTGGCAGGATAATCGTAAAGATAATGTTTTGGACTGGGGAAGATTCCAAAAACTGCGATTCTTAAGTGTAAGAGTAAAAAAAGAACTAAAAGAAACAGTAACAGAATCCTAAGTACGCTTCAGACGACGGAACACACTGGCGCCAAGGGCGGTTGAATCAAATCCATAGATTCATGAAAGAGGCGTCAGGTAAATAAGTGAAAGCGAGATGGAAATAAGGACATGCAGATAGAAACAGAAGAAGGCGAAAGGGCATTTCTTCTTTGAAGTGATAACACGGATATAGACCAGTTCTTCTGATGTTATATTGAGGTATAAATTCCTGTATAATCTCATGTCACACTGAATAAGACTTTTTTTGTACACTAATTCAAGTTAAGTTTTATTAAATGATTTCCTCTTTCTTCAGCCTTGCGTTTCGGATCTTGGCGATAGAATTTCTGTTTCTCAGCGGGAGCCCTCCCTCAGACTGACAGAGGGAGAATATGTCACTTTAACTGCACCTACGCTGACCAAGCGTATTCCTTATTCTGGTCCCATCAGCACCCATGCTGTCAACCCGAGCTTGCAGTCCGGAGGTACAAGAGCGGTGGTCCGAAATTGAAGGTGGATTTCACTCAGAACAGTTTTTTTTGATACAGTCCAGCAGTCAGACAAGTTGTACCAATTGACAATCTCGGGTCTACCGCTGTCTGATATCACGCTCTATTAATGTGCTATGAGTCTCACAGCATTGGGAGCGAGCAATGGCAATCGTTGCCACTGGTTTCTGGATCACAGCTGCTACCTGTTGAGGGCTGTGCATAACAGCGGGCCACTCACTGATAATTCAGTATATTCTTGTGAGGGCATACTCAGAGCATAGTCCACATAAATATCATTTAAAATCATTCACATCAATTGCTGATACTGACACTGTGTGAGGGAGGTTGCTGTTTATTTGAGAATCGCTGGAAAGAGGCGACTACGATGAAGAATGCAAAACTTGAAGTGGCTTGGAATGAAGTATTTCCCAGTCCAGCCGTTCCCGAAATATCTCATTCAAAGGAACAAATAATTTTGACACAAAATATCAATTTGCAGTGGGCACCAAAGCCTGTCGAATGAAAGTCCAAACAATTGTAGCAACCTGATTACAGATTCTTCAATGTTAAAGATACTGACACATATTAATACCAAGCATCTTCAATGTTAACAAGTGCAACCTCATTGTTATCAAGACAGAATTAGAAGCTAATGAACAAAGACCAATACAACAATAATCTGTAATAGAGGAATAGCTGTAGGCTTCTGACATGTTAATGGATGATCAGAAACCAGACCGAGGGCAACAATCGAATTGAAATATGCCAGGAAGAATGATGGAATTGCTTTTGGACATCTAAACACATCATACAGGGCTTGATGTAAGTCAAGATTCAGTTTTCATTTTATTGCGTATTGCACGGGGTTCTGAAGTTGTTGTTTCATGTTCTGTTGTGTGCACCTCCCTCACTGGCTGGAGCACAACGCTGAGCTGATCTTACTGATGCTGATCTCACCTAACGCACGCCCTGTTTAATGTAGCCTCTATGCCTTTGCCGAAGTCTTTTTGATCTGTACATCCTTTGTTTACTCTGACCTGCCTATACCGCTCGTAGATTTTCACCGTATTTCAGTACACATGACATTAAATAAATCAATTAGTCAATCAGAGACAAGAGCAGCGGCAATATTTAAAGGAACATTTTACTTTTCACTGTCCCAGGTCGCAGAAAATCTGTCGGAGAAATCTGGCAACTTATCTCTTTGTTTCTTGTCGAACCTTCTCAATAGATATCCCTGAGCTTCCTCGGCATGCTGAATGCACCAGAAGAGCATTGGAAAATGGATTGTGCTGTGTCATTGCAGTTCAAAGAACAAAGAATGATACAGCACAGAACTTCGGACCTCCAAGCCTGCGCCGCTACATTTTGACCTTCCAGACCAAAACTGTCTTAAATTATAGGGTTAATATCCCTCTATTCCATTCCTATTCATGTATCGTCCAGGTGCTTCTTGAATGCAGCTATTTTGTCTGCTTCCGCCAACCCCTCTGTCAATGCTTTCCAGGCACTCATCACTCTTTCTCTGTACCTTCTCCAAAACGTTTACATCCTTTTGCTGGAGTGGTGACCATAACTGTATGCATTGTCATAGCTAGTAGCTGCAGCAAAAACCGAGTAAGTACAGGGTATTGCCGAATATTCGTCCTTTATTACTTCTGACTGGGTCATTGAGTGTCCATTACTCACCTCTGAAATTAAACAGTGGATGTAAAGCGGGTTAAAGAGAGGATGAGAAAGAAGTATCCCCCTGCAGATGACACTGGTAAATAATTGAGTGTTTAGTTTGGATGTTCTGTACGACTTACTTGTGACCAGGAGAATAACAACAGTCAGGCGGAGATAGTTATGACTGTCTGTACCTGATCTGGATGTTATGCAATCGCTGCGGGTTTCATCACCCCGCCCATTTTTATTTCTTCAAGCAACGACTTTAAGTCAGAAGGGAAATGTCCAGAGAGCGACCTCCTGTGGCCGGCAGAACGGCTTCTGAAAAGCTCTTTGGCGCAGTGACAAAAGCGACTGAGAATCAGACATACACATACACACAGATACACACACAAACACAGAACCAGACACATACACGAAAAGACAGAAAGACAATATGGAGGATTATTAATTCATCTCTCAAGGGAGGACAGAAGTCTAATCTCCAGAAGATTTACTAGGACGTTTAACCTGAAGCCATGACACTTCATAAGATCCAGAGATAATGATGAGGACTCCACTGTGTCGCCAGCTCTGCTGGGTCTGTCTGCGGGTGGGATGGGACATATCCAGAGATGGTGACGTTGTGTCTGTGGTCTTGTCAGTCAGATTTGATTCCATAGGTATGAGTATGTAAGGCTTTTGCTTGGCTAGTCTCTGAGACAGTTCTCCAAAATTTGGCACTACTTTTCCTGATGTTTGTAAGGACAACTTTGCAGGGTCCACAAGACTGTTTCTGCAGTTTATCATTCCTGTGGCTAGGTCGATGCCAGGTGGTCCGTCCAATTTCATTTCTTTGTTGAGACTTCAGAGAGATTGATACAATTGAGAGGCTTGGTCGGCCATTGATGTGGGCGTGGTGTCACATGTGGAGCAGACCAGATGAAAATAGAAGATTTCCTTCCCTGAAGGACATTAGTGAGCCAGATAGGGTTTCACATCAATCGACAATGAGATTCTTAATTCCACATGTTTTATTGTGTTCAATTCAAACTCCACCATCCACTTCAGCATCATTCAAATCCAGGATCCCAGAGCATTAACTCACTCTATGGATTAATCATCTAGCGATAATACGAGCAGGCTGTCAGGTCCCACGTTTATGATATTTCCCCAAAGCTTTACGTTTCAACTTTACTTCTCATTTCCTTTTGAAAGCTCTGATGGAAATTATTTCCAACATCCTTTCAGGTAATGCATTCCAACTCATTTTTACTCGCCAGTTTGGATGATGCATATTTCAAAGGAAAGTGCATCGGAAGCAGAAAGCAGGGCAAGACGCAATTATTGGAAACAATGCAAGTCCATCTTTATCTAGGAGTGAATCTACCTCCATCTGCACTTTTAGTACAGATTTTATTTGTTATATTTAAATGTAATTTTGTCATTACGTTAGTATGGTAACTCAAACAGGTTCAAATGTTGGAGAATTATCAAATGCCATTTGGAAACTGGAAACATAAACTTTTGTCTTTGCCTTCAGTCAGGAATAGGTGACAAACATATACTTCTATGTGTTTCAGATCCCCAGCATCCGCAGTTGCGTTTTATATTATGAAACAGATCACAATCTTCCTGTGAAGATAATTTTAACTACTCAAGAAGATTGACAAAGCATTCACAGAAGGGAGATACTGTGCTCAATCTGTATGTAGTTAAGGCTTCAAGTGGTCACCCCTCTTGAAGAGGTACAAAGAAGATATCACCATGGAGAAACCATGGAAACGTGAGCTCTGCGGCACGGGATGCAATTACCCATCATCACTGGACATCCTTCGACGAATGCATGGCGGGATGCATTTCTTGAGTTTGTACTGAACATTTCTGAAGCAGAACATTGAAGGACCAAATAATCTAAAGCCTTTTGTAAAGCAATTAATAAGCTTGCTGTGAAGAAGTTTTGTAGAATAGGACTATAAGACTGGGATTTTTAATCAAGTTTCAAAGTGGCATAGTTTATTCTGGGATTAGGGTCTGAAATCTAAACAATGGAAATTATGAAGATTGGAGTGGCAGATCGGCTGTGATGGCTTGCCAAAATAGGAAAATGATTTGAAAGTAGACAAGTAGCAGCGAATGGTTGCATGTATGATTATTCATTACACGGAAACAGAAATATACAGCTGGAAAATTAATCAATTACGGCTGACAGAAGTACTGAAAGATTACATTAGATTAAAAATAGCTTGTAAGGCTGCAAGGGAAAGTGTTAAGCCAAAAGATTGAGGGTGATTCAGAATTCAACAAAGATAGTCAAGAACCGTGTTAAACAGGAAAATAGAAGATGCATGGATATTCAGAGGAATCATAAAGGTGGACTGTAAAGATCGCTTACATAAATGAAAAGTAGAACATACAAAAATCTGCTGGGTTGTCACCCAAATCATCAGCTTCAACGTTTACTACCTCATCACTGATGCACAAATACAGTGGTGTGGCCACAAGATGCACTGCCATGACTCACCAAATGTCCTGCAACGGAACCTTTTCACGCCGACCACCACTGAGAAAGACAATGACAGTAGATGCATGGAAACACCACTTATTGCAACTTACTCCTAGGGCATCCTCCGTAGTGACATTCTTTCACTATCAGATGGTCAAGGCCCCGAAACTCTTTTCCTAACTACAATGTGGGTGCACCAACACACCAAAGGATGTCGATGTCAAGAAGGTAGCTGACCACCACCTTCTCCCAGGAAGTAAGGATTGTTTGAAGTTTCTCTCCCTATTTCTCCGCGCTGAAATTGATATAATGCCATTCTTTGCTGGCGGCTCGACGCCACTGCACAGATACGGTGTGAAAATCGTTCGGGATTAAGTCAGAGGAAGGACAGAGATGCGCAACACCTTTAAAATTGACAGCTTGCTCCATCTGTACCCAAGAATAACAGGGTGAGAGTGGTTCATTGCATTGATCAGTTTCAACTGATCAACTTATATATCATCAGTTCATAATTGTTTATCTGCATCTGGAATCTATTCGTTCACAATAATTACTAATTCATGAACAAAAACCGAAGTTGCTGGTAAAGCTCAGCAGGTCTGGCAGCATCTGTGAAGAAAAAAAATCAGAGTTAATATTTCGGCTCTGGTGACCCTTCCTGAGAACTGATCACTAATCCATGTTACATACAGAAACCTGGTCCGTGCTTTCTGTTAATTTGGATCCAAAAGCCAGGCAAAACAGGGATTCTGTGAACTTTTCGCAAGTATTCTGGCCCCTTTCAGGTGCAAGCTATCAATCGATTTCCCGATTGCTCCACTTTTGTCAAATTCAATTTCTTTGCAAGCAGCAGTTTAATGAATACATTGCATCTTCTAGTAAAGGGAAATTTTGGAAGATGTTTGTGTGGTTTGGGAGCCAATCCATCAGACAATGATAGCTGAAGGTGTGCATTCATACGTGTGTGTGTGTGTGTGTGTGTGTGTGTGTGTGTATGTGTGTGTGTGAGAGAGAGAGAGAAAGAGAGGGAGAGAGAGATTTCAGAAAAAATCTGGTTGACGGTTATATGATAACGAGTTACCAAGTTTGCTCTTCGTGTTTCCTGTTTGCATTGTGCACACAATGGAAATGAATGTTCAGATCGCACGACTCTGAGGAAACACATAACTTTCAATCACAAACGAAGATTTTAGGATTAATGCTGAGACAGTTCTCTTGTTACACTGAGGCTTATCAGTGTACAGAATAAAGTTTCAGTACAATGTGTGAAGTAAATTCCCTGAAATCATTGGGTGCCGCAGTTGAAGGAGGAAGTGTAGAGTATCCTCGGATATCAATGCTATTCCAGGAGGGGAGATATATCTGTTTTGATTGAGCACGATCCAGTGAACTCAATTTGCGGTGAGAAAATTTACATCGCAATTTCCAGAAGTCGCCACTGGAGGGCACTGTGAATCTGGGCTATAAGTTGAAAGTGAGGGGAGAGCGACACTACAGACTGTGTGAGCAGCTGTTGGTGTGAAGGCTTGGTACTAAAAGAGAAACACCAAGACACAGTTTCTTTCATAACTTTGAAAGAAGGCGGCTCGGAATTAGACTTGAAGGGAGCGTTTTTGTAACTATTAACTCGTGTTTCTCAACGGAATTCCATGAATCTTACTTTTCGTGTAAGTTGCCAATGTCTCAAATTTACAGATTTCTTTTGTTGCTTGCCACTCTGATCTACACAGAAGTGACCGGAGAAGATGAAGTAATGCAACTTCCCCAGTGGACAATTGTTAGCGAAACAGGAATCGCTTCCATGAACTGCTCTACAACCACAAGATTTACCGTGGTGCTTTGGTACCGACAACTCGCGAATCATCCACCCCAGCATCTGGTGACGGCGAAGACAGAAACTGATCAAGGCGAGAGGATCACCGCTTCAATCAGTGCAGACTACAAACACAGTGCCCTAAGGGTGACAGACGCCAGACTGAACGACACTGCCACCTATCTCTGTGCTGCTGATGGCACAGTGTTACAAATAGAGGGAGAGGCTATACTAAAACCTCCACCGACTGGGAGGGAAACGATGTTGAATTTGAAGTATCAAACTTACTAATTTAGGTCTCTATAATTCAATATTAACGGGAATAAAGACAAAAAATATGTAAAGTGTATTATAAGTGAAGAGAATTAGAAATCTGGGCGAAGATAAAGTAAGAGTATACATGTACTAATATCAGTGAAAGAAAAGTATAGAGAAAAAGCAGAAATAAAGTGACAATACCTGTAGAGGACTGAATGGCGAGAAACTATTGAAAGAAAAATGGAAGCAAGTGCAAAATACGAGCGTGATGCAAAGAGGTAAAATATTAATTCAGATTAAATCATAAGTCAACCATAAAGGAAGTAAAGTGGCATTTCTTTTAACACAATTCACATTTCCATAATAGTTAGAAAATCCAATTGTGTCAAAAACGTTTCCTAAAAGCTGATAATTGGATGTCATCCCATTCACCGAGTTGTTCATTTCCTTGTGGTGTAACGTTACTAGATATCCTGCCAGTGGATGCTATAGTCCCACTCACATCAACTCTTGCAGCCTTTTTGTGTCATGCTCACCACTTGCCTTCCCATTTATTTTTGTGCCATTCATAAACTTCACAAAGTAATTCTTTTCTTTCAGGATTCGTGTTAATGCATATCTCTGCTGTCTCACCATTCCCATTCAAACTTTGAGAAAAACTGCACAATAACGTCTTCCTTAAAATTTTCATTTGTGGAATTTGGGTGTCGCAGGAAATTCTGGCATCCAGTTGTAATACTCAATGAAACTGTGGCAGTGAACCGTTTTTTTCAGATGCTGCAAAGTATCTAGTATAGATACTGTAGTTACATTTGCATGGCAGAAAGCAAAATTAGAGAAACGTCGGTTGCTATGAATCTTACCAGAAAATGCAGCAAAACGACATTCCCGTCTACAGTTTAAGTAATTGAAATTCTGGTTGTTTACTGACCTCGTCATTGTGCCCAAACCTCTCACCCCTACTGACCGTCTGCATGTACTGAGTGGAGCTGTCAAAATTAGAGGCCAGCTCTGTTATCTGGGGAGCTCCAGTTTTGATACTCGAACATGAACTGTGTTTCTTCTCTGATTTTAGCTACAGACAAATAAAACTATTAAATGTCAAAATTTGTTTGATGTTTGTCTAAAACCCCGTGGTATGGTGAATAAATTCATTGTGCTCCTTTCTGTCCTGGCCATATGAAGTGGAGGTCAATGGAACTTGATTGATTGAATTGAAGAACAAAGGCGTTCAAACATCATTGGCTGTCGCCTGATGTCTATGTCAACAATGAAGCAATTGGCAGAGATACAGAAATTACTTAACCCCTTTCCGATTCTTGACTAAAACAAATTCAGCTTCAACGAGTTCTGCTCTCACTCACTGCGATCTCTGTGCAACAATGTTGCATGGAGCACTGTGTTTATTCCTCACATCTGCAGGTGTTCTAACTGGTGAGTTGATAACTTGCGGAACTCGTGGTTTCAGATCATCAGTTGCAATTACATTTACACAAGCAGTTCCACCAAAACAGAGTCAGCAATGCATTCTCTCCGAATTAGAACAATCATCTGGAGCCAAACTTGTCCTAATACCCAGCACTGTGTTCAAGTGAATGATAATGGAAGACTTAGGCTGAGAAATCAAACAGGGCTGAATCCATTGAGATGATTTGGCAGAGGCGACAGTTTTAAACTCACGGGCCGTTTGCAATTTTCCTCTCAAACTTCAGTTGAAATGGAAAATGTCCTCGTTAGAAGGTGTGATCTGTTTATTAAAGAACATTATATTTAATCTGTCAAGCCCTTTCCCGTTACAGCCGCTGAGTTGGATGAAATGGAGTTTTGTTTATCTTCTCTGACTTATTTCTCAGATTATAGTTCAAGGTGATAGGATGAGTCTGGGCAAAAAGAGTAATGGAGCATTTTCCGTAATTTCCTGATTCTCCTGGGTCTTGCTGGACTTTGTCAAGGAGATTCTGTCTCACAGAGACGAGCATCAATCGCACTGGATTGGGATGGGGGATGATATCCAGTTGTTCTGTATTTACACTCGATCAAGCAGCGATCCTCAACATTCTGGTACCGTCAAAATTCTAGTGACTCCATGGATTTTCTGACATGGAGAAGCCAATACATCGGGAACATAGAGAGATTTCCAGAGACAGAATTTCCTCAGTGTTTGTTAACAGCACTATCAAGTTGAAAGGGGTGACAACAAGATGACAGACCGTACAGTGTGTCACTGCGTACTGAGCCACAAAATTGGGTTGCCCCTGTATAAAAACTGTCAGAGTGTCACTGAACATGACAGCGTGTCAGGCAGGCAATGAGATCAGAAGTGGATCTGATGCGCTTCCCGAATTCACAATGATATCCGATATTTTTCATTCGAATACATATCTTTATTCGTTTTAAACATATTGTTGAATTAAACTGAACCTGTTAGTTCAGTGAATGCAAAGCAAATAATTTATTTCGTGACTTTTGAACTAACTCAAAATGTTCCACATTTTAAGCGATGAAATAATGTAGAAAATGCAGCAACCAATTACGTTCAATGAAAGATTTAGATCTTGTTCAAGAAACAATAATCTGTCGCATGATTCTAATAACGAACTACTAGAGCAACCTGAATAACGTCAAGCATTTTCTGTGTTATTCAATACTGCCCTAGCAGCTGCATGTCAACAGTTCCAGAATGGCGAATGATAGATTCACTGGTTCAGGATAATGTAAACTTGCTTTAAAATATCAACCAGAAAGTGGGATGTAACTCACGTTGGAAGAGCAAGAACGAAATGAATATGTCCAGTAGCGGCTGATTAATGAGTCAGAGCCACCATTGAAAGTCTCAATGACAAGTGGTCCCTGCTGTTGGGCTATCTAGAATTGAATATTCTTCACCGACGACCTACGTTTGTTGATTTCTTGACAGTGGTTCATATCTGGATATGTAAATTTCACAAATACCAACGGATTCCTTTTATTCCTCTGGTGACGTTTGAGAGAAGCCATCTCCTGTTGTAACCCCAGTTTTCCTTAGAGAAGGCGACGATGATCTACTTCCTGAACAGTTGAATGGTTGGGATGCAAGGACAGCCACAATGCTGTCAGCAAGACAGTTCCAAGATTTTGAGCCAGCGGCAATGAAGGAATATATACTGTTCAAAGTCAGGAAGGTGACTGAATAACAGGGAAAGTTAGAGATGGTATTGTAATCCAGAAGCTCTGGATTTCGGTTGGATATGGTTTATTGTAGGTCAATGGGTCCTCTAGAATTCGGTTAATCTGACTGCCTGGACACTTCTCAGTGACTCCACCTAGGTTACACTAGTGGGTAAAGTAACTACAGAACTGATACTGATACCCCATTTCCCCAGATCGATCTAAGATCCCTTGTCTTATAACAATGAAATCTGTCGTTTCTGGACAAACAATTATAGAAAAGCAACTCTTCCTGTTATTGTAACCGAATTATGAGCCACAATTCGAATAGCATTTGTGTCTAAAATGTTGTTCTGGTTCTACCTGATGGTCTTTACTCTTCTTTCTGCCTGACAGAAGTATATTAAACGATCCCTAATCTTCAGAATTTGGCATGTGCAGTCAGAGAGAACAGACAGTGCGGCACCGATACTTTTTACTCCATTAGCTGTTCATTTGTTCACTGTCCTTGGGAAGAGAACGACGGGAGGTTTTTCAAAACTTCCAGGATGAGGTGTGGACAGTTCCCATTAACAGGAGTTCATCATCAACAGTGCAGAAAAACAGTCTTTACCCCGCCCTATTGCTGTATACTGAACAGGACTTTGTATAGCTGCAGCAAACCTTTCCCTCTTTCCTGTCGCGTTCTCTGTAACACGTTGTATAGCAAGGGGAATGAGATTGTAGATACACTCTGATATAAATTAGGGTGGTTTGGGTCAGTTTGAACGTTTTATTTAAAGAAAAAAAAGGGTAACATCATGTTCTAAAGTAAGAATTTGTATTCCAAAATCCTTTTAAGAATGAAATGCCCAATTACTGATACCATTGACTGAGGCACAGTGTGCGCAGGCCCTGACGAAACTCCAGAATCTCGTCCATGATTGTATTTCTTAAGTTAGTGCCACCAGAGGGGAACTGGGTAATGTCTGAAAGGGGATAATTCATGGAGAATTCAGCGCTAATAAGAGGATAGGTAGTGAATGTGAACAAGGTTGATGTTAGGATGGAGGATGTGCTACAAATTTTGAAAAAATAGAAGATGGATAAGCCCACTAGGCCAGGCAATATATGACCAATGTTACATGGCAAGCGAGGGAAGGGATTGCCGTGTCTTTGGCGATGATCTTTGCGTCCTCACGGTCCACTGGAGCAGTACCAGATGATTGCAGGGTGGCAAATGTTATTCCCTTGTTCAAGAAAGGGAATTGGGATAATCATTGAAATTACAGACCAGCCAGTCTTACTTCTGGGTGGGCAAATTATTGGAGTGAATTCTGAAAGATAGTATTTATGATTACTTGGAAAAGCACAGTTTGATTAGAAATAATGAGCATGGCTTTGTGAGGGGCCCGTCATGCCGACAATCCTTATTGAATTCTTTGAGGGTGTGACAAAACACCTTGAGGAATGTTGAGCAGTGGATATGGTGTATATGGATTTTCACAAAGCATTTGATAAGGTTCTCCATGGTAGGCTCATTCAGAAAGTTTGGAGGCATGAGATTCAGGGAAATTTGGCTGTCTAGATACAGAACTGTCTGTCCTCTAGAAGCTCAGAGGGTGGTAGTAGATAGAAAGTCTTCAGCCTGGGACTCAGTGAACATTTGTGTTCCGCAGGAATCTGTTCTGGGATCCCTGCTCTTTGTGATCTTTATAAACGACTTGGATGAGGAAGTAGAAGTGTGTGTTAATAAGTTTGTCGATGAAACAAACGTTGGTGGAGTTGTGGATGGGTGTGGAGGGCTGTTGTAAGTTGCGTCAGGACATTGACAGGATGCAGCGCTGGGCAAAGAAGTTGCAGATGGAATTCAAACCGGTAAAGTGTGAAGTGATTCATTTTGGAAGGTCATTTTGGATTCATTTTGAATGCAGAATACAGGGTTAATGGTAGGATTCTTGGCAGTGTGGAGGAACAGAGGGATCTTAGGGTCCATGTCCATATTTCCCTCAAAGTTGCTACCCAAGTTGATAGGCTTGTTAAGAATGTGCATGGTATGATGGCTTTCATCGGCAGGGGAATTGAGTTTAAGAGCCATGAGGCTATGCTGCAGCTCTATATATATCCCTGGTGAGACTACACTTGGAATATTGTGTTCAGTTCTAGTCGCCTCATTATTGGAAGGATGTGGAAGCTTCAGAGGGGGTGTACAGGAGATTTACCAGAATGCTGCCTGGACTGGAGGGCAGGTCATGTGACGAAAGATTGAGGGAGCTAGGGATTTTCTCATTGGAGCAAAGGATGATGAGAGGTGGCTTGATAGAGGTGTATTGGATGAGGAGAGGCATAGATTGAGTGGATACCCACAGACGTTTCCCCAGGGTGGAAATGACGATTACGAGGGGACATAATTTTAAAGTGATTGGAAGAAAGTTCAGGGGAGATGCCTGAGGTAGGTTCTTTACACAGATTGGTGAGTGCTTGCAATGCACTGCCGGTGGTGGTAATGGAGTCAGATATATTAGGGACATTTAAGCGACTCTTGGGTAGGCACATGGAGGATAGTAAAATGTAGAGTATGCACCACAGTTAGATCTTAGAGTAAGATAATAGGTCAGCACTACATCGTGGGCCGAAGAGCCTGTCCTGTGTTGTACTGTTCTATGTTCTATGTAACCACTGAACATTTGGACGTCCGGGAACTGCTACACACAGGCATTGATTCATTCCACAATGCCCTCCTTTTGGACCTTTCAATCTTTTTTTTTTAGTTTCCCTCTCTGTAGCCTTTCCGTATTCCTCACGTAGTTCCTGCACAGCAAACTTCTTCGTATTTAAATTAAAGCACCACCCGCAGTCCCGACCCACTGTCCCCCTGTCTGAATGATGACCTGTGAACCACTGCTCCTATCTGTTTTCCATATATTTGTCTGAAAAGAAAACATACACAAACAGAAATTTATGGAAACAGTTTACAGAATATATTCAACATGGTGCTCAGTTACGAGTTGTATACCACAAAGATCTGTTCTGGGTCCTCTTCTATTTGTGATTTTTGTAAATGATTTGGATGAAGGAGTGGAAGGGTGGATTATCAAGTTCGCGGACGATACGAAGGTGGGTCACGTTGTGAACAGTGCGGAGGGCTGTTCTACATTACAAAGGGACATTGATAGAATGCAGAACTGGGCTGAGAGGTGACAGATGTAGTTTAACCCTGAAAAGTGTGGGGTGATTCATTTTGGAAGGGCAAACTTGAAAGCAGAATATAGGTTTAACGGAAAGATTCTTGCCAGTGTGGAGGAGCAGAGGGATCTTGGGGTGCATGTTCACAGTTCCCTGAGAGCTGCCACCCAGGTGGATAGAGTTGTTAAGAAGGCGTATGGTGTGTTAGCTTTCATTAATAGAGGGATTGAGTTCAAGAGCCGTGAAGTTATGCTCCAGCTATACAAAACCCTAGTTCGGCCACATCTGGAGTATTGTGTCCAGTCCTGGTCACCTCATTACAGGAAAGATGTGGAAGATTTAGAAAAGGTGCAGAGGAGATTTACCAGGATATTGCCTGGAATGGAGGGAAGGTCTTACGAGGAAAGGTTGAGAGAGCTTGGGCTTTTCTCTTTAGAACGACGAAGGATGAGAGGTGACTTGATAGAAGTGTACAAAATGATCAGAGGTGTAGATAGAGTAGACAGCCAGAGACTTTTTCCTAGAATGGAGGTAGCTTTTACGAGGGGACATAGTTTTAAAGTGAAAGGAGGTCGATCTCAAAGTTAGACGTCAGAGGTAGGTTCTTTACTCAGAGAGTGGTAGGGGCGTGGAATGCATTGCCAGAGAGGGCAGTGGAGTCGGCCTCATTAGGGGTATTTAAGCGGCTATTAGATAGGCAGATGGATTATAGTATAACGTAGCGGTGGAGGTTAGATAGACCTTAGGTTTGGAATAAAAGTTCGGCACAACATCGTGGCCTGAAGGGCCTGTACTGTGTTGTACTATTCTATGTTCTCGAAATTTCTGGCGAAACTCGGCAGGTATGGCAGCGTCTGTGGAGAGAAACAGATTTGACATTTCTGGAGGAAAATATTAGGTTCATTTTTCGAATCAGCATTTTTATCAAACACTCACTCCTTCATTAGATTACAACAATCAAAGTTACAGTTTTACACGGACTAATCTGCTCCAATGTTCCTTCCATTGCCCTGGTGTGATACAAGGCTCAGTTGAAATGCCTGTCTTTTTTTCTGTCCGTTGACAGTTTTCACTGTGTACCATGGCACATAGATCATTCTGAATCCATCAGCCAAAATGGCTCTCTGTCATATGTTTCCCTCTGCGCGTCTCACCGTAGTTCAATTGCGTGCAGGTATAAAGACATTTTTAAGTTTCTGCAGTTTAATTATGCAGCTTCATATTGAGAATATAAGAAGTGAGAGCAAACGTAGGCCATTCAACCCATCGAGCCTGCTCCACCATTCAATGTTATCATGGCTAATCCAAAAGTACTCAACTCCATTTTCCTGCCTTTCCCCAGAGCCCTCCAGTTCATTACTGATTAAAAATCTGTCTATTACATCATTGTATATACTTAATGAACCAGCCTCTATCGACTCGGCAGTAAAGAACTCGACAGAATCACAAGTCTGAGAAAGAAGAAATTCCTCCTCATCTCTGCCATAATGTGCAACTCTAATACTGAGAATATGCCTTTCTTGTCTAAGATTATCACAGAAAAGGAAACAAATTTTACAAATTTTACAAAGGTATGTCAAGGCTCCTCAGATCTTGTGTGTTTAAGTGAGGCACGGTGTATAGTACTGCATCCAGTATTTAGGACCAACTGAATACTTAGGTGCAGAGGAATATGCCTTAGGGTATTTACCTAAACTCGATCTGTTCCCTGAATTTGTATTCACGCGAGTTGACAAAGGTGGTGCTGTTACCTTCATGCAGATTTATCACTACGTTGTAGAGGCTGAGTGCCAGGTTTCAGATACTTCCTCCTTTTTCTTCCTGGATCATGACACCATCTTGCAACATCAGGCTACCGTCTCCAACTTCATTCCATCCGGTAACCTCCCCACAACTTCCTCCAAAATCATAGTCTCCTAAATAACACAACTCGGTTTTACTGCCTTACCAAAATCCACAAACAGACTGTTGGGCAGACCCATTGTTTTGCCTCTCCTGCCCCGCAGAACTTATCTCTTTCTTCAACAACTCGTTGTTGTTCTCCACTCGTGCAGTCCCTTCCCGGTTACGTCTGCAATTCCTCTGATGCTTTATGTCAATCTCAGAATTTCCAGTTTGGAGGGTGCAACAACCTCATTTTTCTCATTGACTTGCAATCCCTGGAATACATCCAGATCCATCAGGGCGGTTTCGAGGTTCTCCGCTTTCTCCTGGGAGAAAGGCCTGCGCCGTCCCAATGAGCCATTATTCTCCTCCGCCTGACTGAGCCAGTCTCACTTTGAACAACTTCACTTTGAACATCTCTCACTTTCTTCAGATAAAATATGTGGCCATGGGTATCTGCAAGGATCTCAGTTACACATGTCTCTTTGTGAGGTACGTGGAAGATTTCTTGTTACACTCTTATTAAGCCCCTCACACTGCTATTCCTCCAACATATAGATTATGTCATGAGTGCTGCTTCCCTCCCTTGTTCGAAATTGGAAAGCTTTATCAATTTTGCTTCAAATTTCCAACCCGGTCTCGCTTTCACTTGGCCCACTTCTTATTCTCCCTTTCGTTCCTTGACATATTTGCTTCTATTTCTTGTGATACGCTGGTCACCAATATCCACAACAAACCAATCGACACCTAGAGGTGTCTTGACTATACTTCGTCACACATTGCTTCCTGCAAAGATCTCCTCCATTCTCGCAGTTCCTCTGTCTTCTCTGCATCTGTTTTGATGATGGCAATTTCGATAGGAATGTCGACGAAATGTCGACCTTCTTCCTCAAACGACGTTTTCCGAGCACTGTAGTTGACAGGGCCCGAAGTTGGATTCGACCAATCCCGTGCACTTCAGTTCTCCTTCACTTTGTTCTCTCTGATAAAAGCAATAGGGTCCCCTTATCCACAACTACCATCCCACAAGCATCCATATCCAGAAGATTATTACATGCCATTTCCACCACATCCAGCGGGGTGCCACCACCAGGGACATATTCTGCTCCCCTCTGTTGTCAGCTTTCTTCAAGGACCATTCCATCTGAAACACGATAATCCACTTGCTCTTCAAACACGTCGCCTACCGCGGCCCCACGGCATCTTCCCATTCATTCCGCAGGTTTACTTCCTTTCTTCTCAATGTCCCAGGGCCCAATGGACCTCCCAGGTGAACGAACACTTTACCTGTATTTCACTTAATCTGGCTTGCTGCATTCACGGTACTCTACATTGGGGTGATGAAGCATACATTGAGAGACTTCTTCTCAGTACACCTACGTTATGTCCGCAAAAAAGACCCTGAACATGCCGTTATCTGCCACTTCAACACACCACCTTGTCACCGGCAAACATCTCTGTCTCAGTGCTCCAGTGACACTCAGCTCAAGCTGGAAGAACAGCACATCGTTTGATTTTTAGAACCGTACAGTCTTCTGGACTAAATATCGACTCCAACAAGTTTGGGGCTTCAGCTCTTTCGCCACGCTGTCCTCCATCCCACACATCAGGTCTTGTTATCATTGAATCAAAGTCTTGCGGCACAGCAACAGTCCCTGCCAAACATAATCACAGCAAAACTAGTCTCATCTGCCTGGTTATGACCCATATCCGTCCTAACCTCTTGTCCATGTAATTATCAAAATGTTTTTTAAATGTCGTAATTGTGAACACGTCCACCATTTACATTGTTACGCACCAATAGTTCCCATTTGCAACCATTCATTCCCCGAGGTTGATAGTTACTCCAATTGTCTTTCACTTTCTTTTGGAACCATCTCAACTTATAGTTTATTCATTACACCCGAATCCCCTCTCTAGCTTCTGCATAAAACCAACAGTTTCCTCACTACCATCAGTTCTAAAGAAGGATCACTGAATCCAAACTGTTAATTCTCATTTATCTTCACAGATGCTGCCAAATCTGTTGTGAATTTGCAGCAATTTCTGTTTTTGTTACAGAAGAATTTCTTAATAGGTCCCAGCTACTTATGATGCTTTTGTCTCTAATTTAAAACCCACAGGAGTTCTATAGGGTTGTTCTGTTTTTGCTGTTGGCACTATCAGGAGTTCCTAGTCCATTTTAACGTTTGTACAGGAATAACAAATCGTCTTTTCCCTGCCCAGAAATCAAACTTAACTTGCAACAGTGAAATTGCCGAATCCTAAGCACTAGGCCGCCAGGTAAGACACCACCCAGGCTTACATCCGTTTTTAATGACACAGCTTTACATCTCTTTATGAGAACTTTTTGCTCCTCTAGGCCGATCAAATCATCGAGTAATACAGCACAGACAAGGTCCTTCAGCCTATCGTGTAAGTGCCAGTCATCGACAGCCATCTTTTCTAATTTCAGTTTTCAGCACTTGGCCCGTAGCCATTCGTGTTCCGATGTATAAAGTACTCAACAAAATAGTTCTCCAATGTCTTGAGGATTTCTGTGGAAGGCAAAAGCTCCTTCAACCAATGATAGGAACCGTCTAAATTCACTGGACCATAAAATCCATACTATCCCCCTTGAAAGCAATTTTGAAAGGCTGAAGTCTTTCTCTGAGTTGTTTCTCACTTTCCCTGATGTATCGCTCAGTGTTAGTCTTTCTTTCAGAAAGTCCCTAAGCAGCGCTTGGGATGGTTCATTTGAACTTACATGTATTACACAAATGTCACTGTCTTTGCAGCAGAGAAGTAGAAAGAGACAGAATAGAATAGAATAGAATGGTCTTCATTGCCAAGTGCACTCGAATGAGTGCAATGAACAGCTCATGACATCGCAGCTTTGGTGCCATCTTAATGACAGGATACGTAGGTACAGATACTTAGGTATTTGTGACAGAATTGGAGGAGTAAAAATGAAATTAACATAGGAATACAAAGTTTTTTAAAAAAATACTCGAATTAATCAAAGTCCAGAATAAGAATAAAAGCATTTTAAAAAATTACACAAGTTACAGTCCTTTACTTTGAGTCCATGCCAGCCGTCTTCAGAACAGGAGGCTTCGGTGCATCCTCGCACTATGTCAAGAAACCTGCCACCAGGACAGGTCGCCCCGGGCCGGCCTGGGTTCAGATTCCCTCCCGGGCCAGACTCCGGCCCGAGACCTCACCAGCAGAACTTGCCTCCACGACTTGTCTTCCAGGCCGTCCCGGGCCTGGGCTCAGTCAGTCTTCTGCGCTGTGCTGCGGCCCTCGACTCGCCTTCAGGACTCATTTCTCAGGCTGGCCTGTGCTCAGACTGCCTCCCTTGCCATACTCCACCTCACGGCTCACCTGTCAGACTCACCTCCGAGGCCGGCATGGACTCCGACTGCCTCTCGTGGCGGGCCCTGGCCAACTTGACTCGCCTCCCGCGCTGATATGGTCAACCAGTCGTCTCGCACACTGGGATTGCCTGCTCTATTCTGCATTACCTTGGGGTAAGTTTAAGGATTTAGAAGTTGGTGCGGGCGAGGGGAAGAAAAACTTCAGCAAAGAGAACAAAAGAGAAATACAAACGAATAGGAACTGGCGAAGCAGAGGAGCTCGGGAAAAATCCGAGATACTTCCTGCAAATTTGTGTCACGGGGTTTGAAGAAAAACCTTCAGATGTAGCAAACAGATTCTCTGTCGCGATCTTGCACTGAAATCTTCACTTGCACCAAACATGTTTCCTCTTTGATTCTGAAGAAGGGTCACCGCATTCTAAACGTTGTCTCTGCTTTGCTTTCAAAGATAAGGCCAGAACTATTGAGTTTCTCCTGAAATTTCTGTTTTGTTTCAGATTTAAAATATGCACCGTTTTTTTGTTTTAACTCAATGTGATGAGGTGTTATTTATCAAATGAGTAAAACACTTGTGTCTATTGTTTTCAGTGTTATTTTTCCAGAATCCACACCGTCTTGAAAAGCTGGAAGGAGTGGCAGACAGATGTACAGGCAGTGACAGACACTGATAAAATTGACAGGATTGATCAAATGAATGAAATGCCTGAAAAATCTCATTGAGTAAGAGAAAGAATGGCAGAAAGTAATTTTATGTAACTGTCATTATTTGGAGAATATCTGTCATTGGTTCTGACAAAGCAGCAAGTCCTGTTCCTGAAAAACTCTGCTCACTTTCTTCATAAGCGAAGTATGACTCTGAACAAGGTTAACATATGGAAAAAGTTCAGGCATACTTTTCTGTTAAACTCTCATAGTAAAATAGTTAGTATATCATCCAGGAATTATACATTCTCCCTGAGTTTTCAATCATTCTGCATTTGTGTTATAGGATTGTGTGGTTAGAATTCGGTGCCACAGGATTTATCTGAATTAGCAATTCTAGAATCTCAGACAGTGGTATTCGAAAGTAAATACACACAGCTATCCTTTCTTTGATTGTGTTCTGGTACACAAATTAGCCCGGGAAAAATCCAAGGTACTCCTCGAAGCTGTAGGTCGCAGGGCTTGAAGGGAAACGTTTAGGAGCAGCAAAAAGGGGCTCTGCTGATTTAAATAAAAAGAACAAAACGGTTCCTCTACGTATCTTTGGGGCTCTTCTGTCCCACAACACGGTTTATTTCTGTGCCATGAAGTGCACATTTATGTCGAGATACGTCGATTGTTTCCAAAAACACCCTCCCCCACACCGAGAGTTCCAGTAGTGTCCAGTAGAGGGTGCACTAACACAAATAAAAAGAAGCAATAATTTCACGCCAACAGACACCTTCAGCGAAAAATGATAGAATCCCTGCAGTGTGGAAATAGGGCATTCAGTCCATTGAGATCTCACCAACACTCCAATGAGCATCCCACCCAAATGTACCCTTGCCCTGTGTTTGACCAGCCAAATTCAGATAGCCTGTACATGCCTGGAGAATTTAGATGACCAATCTACCTAACCAGCACATCTTTGGACTGCGGGAAGAAACAGGAACACCATTGAGAAACCCGCTGTGATGATTGCCAACTCCACACAGACAATCGCCCCAGGCTGGAATTGAACCCGGGCTAGCTCTTTGGGCAGCAGTGTTAGCCACTGAGCTACCATACCACCCAAAGGGCATACGAAATCACAGCATTGATCAATGGGAGTTGATGACGACAGAAAGACTAATATTATTTTACTCCAACTCTTCTATTCACTGAAACTGGCATTTTTAAATTTATTCATAGAATAGAAATCATAGATTCCCTCCAGTAGTGAAGCAGGCCATTCGACCCATCACGTCCACGCCGCCCTTCCGAAAAGCATCCCACCCCAACCACGTAACCCTGCTTTTCCCATGGTTTGTCAACCTAGCTTCGACAATTCTGAACATCACGAGGCAATTTAGCACAACGCATCGATCTACCCTGCACCTCTTTAGATTACAGTAAGAAACCTGCGCGCCTGGAACATACCAACACAGACACGGGGCGAATGTACAAATTTTACACATATTTAATGACATTATTTTATCATTTGGAGCAGTTTCTCTGCGTGTAATATTTGTCAACCTTTCCACATCTTTGCTGTCATTTCCCTGCAACTGTGCACTGTGGTCTGTTCGTCAGGTTTATTTGATGGGGTTCTATTTCTGATTCATTCACTAAGAATGTGTAATGAGTACATTTTTCATGGGGTTGACACTGATCTTTAAAAGAAAACCCAAAGATAGAGCCCCTCAACCTCAATTGAACCAGGATGTTTATCCAACACTGGCATATATTTTGTTTGTAGGAACAATCCTGGACAATTATTTCCAGCTCCCAACAATAAAAACAAATCCTGATACATTCCGAGTGGACAAGCTCCACTACCCATGCTGGTTCACAAATGCTCTCTCAGCTTCACAAATGCCATCCATTACATAGCTGTGTCTCTCTATGGAAAGTGACAAAAGTCACCTTGTGTATCACTAGTGGCAAGTTTATCAAAGCCAAACGCATCAAAAAATTCATTCTGATTTATGACTGTGAAGAAAATTAACAAAAGATCCTCGTCTACTTTGCACATCTACTTCTTTGAGTGGAGAACATTTCAGATTAAAGAGCAGACTGTCAGATTTATTTGAAAACCGGCTGTCGGTATTGTGAGGCAGATGTCAGACCTACCGGGTCATAAATGACACTGAACCAATCATATGTAGTGGTTGTAGCTACTTGCTGTGAACAAAGTGATAGCAGACCATTCTCAACGAATGATCTCAGGCTTTTTTTCTGTCATTCGCTACTTTTCAGATTTATGTGATACAAACAAATCCCCAAGAACCAGATCAGCAGTGATGCAGTTCTCCATTTTCACTCTAATATTGGTGACGCTCTTTGTCGGTAAGAAATTTGACAGTGAAAGGAAACGCTCGAGTTCTCTGTTAATAAGTGTGAACCAAATCAGTATTCTTTTCGTTAAACATTAGTCTTTTGTTGCATTACCCTTGAGCTAATTTGAACAGATTTAAGCCATTTTTTGCAAGAAGAAGGAAGGAACTCAAAACATTAAAAGAATATTTACAATGATGAACCCAATATTCAGGGGTAATCGATTTTAAAACTTTGATGCACACTGAGATGCTTCATTTGAGTCGGAATAACGATCCAAAAGGAAAAATGGGCAATACTGCTTTCGCTTTAGAATATGGAACTCACTGTCTTAAGGATTGGTTGAGTCAGACCATGAAGGAGACGTCAGCTAACCAGATGATGAAGAAATGGAAAGATGGGCATGCAACTAAAACTAGAGCAATGGGATGATGGATTCTCGTGTGGCTTGTTAGCAAGGATAATGCATAGTTTTTCTGAAGTCAGTTTAATGTTCAAAAGTAAAACAGATTTTTCTGGGAAAGTTTCACGTCTGGTATTATCTTGGAGAGAAAACGGAATTAAAACAGTTTAGAGTCCCAGAGGCCTTGTTCAAAACTGAGCTCGCCGGCCAACGGAGTTATTTGCATTTTTTTTTTTCATGTCGTGTTCACATTGCTGTCTAATTTCATGCCACACCGAATGCAAGTTTATTTTTTTACCATCAGTTCGAACTTTCAACTGAAATTTTAATCAATTACTTACGCCTTCTCTAACCTTGTGTTCCAGATCCGAGCGATGGAGTTTATGTTACTCAGAGGGAGCCCTCACTCACACAAACAGAGGGAGAAAATGTCTCTTTCAACTGCACCTACCCCGACAGTGTTTATTACTTGTTTTGGTATCGTCAGTACCCTGGCAGTCAGCCCGAGTTCGCAGTCCAGAGGCTCAAGAGCAGCAGTACTGAATTTAAGGCAGATTTTGCTCAGAAGCGGTTTTCTGGTACAGTCCAGCAGTCAGAAAAGTTGTACCAATTGACGATCTCGGAGGTGCTGCTCACTGACACGGCTGTCTATTACTGTGCAGCAACCCTCACAGTCATGCGAACGAACGAAAACCTCGTACAACAACTGCTGCACTTTTCTGGGCCGCAGCTGCTGCCTGCTCAGGGCTGTTTAAAACTGGGTCTCACACGCTGACACTTCTGTACTTTCCCGTGGGGGCAAACTTCGACCATAATACGCATAAACATCAGTTAAAATCCTTCACGTGAATTATTGATTCTGATATTGACACTGATTGTGTAAGGGAGCAAACGTTTGCTGTTTATTTGGGGGAAATCCTGGAACTGACAACTGCAATGTAGAAAACAAATGCGTCAGGTGGAACGAGAAATGTCCTCGTCTGGCAGTTTCAGAAAGATCCTTCTGCAAAGGAACAATCAGTTTTTATTTCCATAAATTTTCAGTAGACATTGAAACCTACCCAGTGGAAGTCCTAAGAATCTGGAACAGAGATCTGCTACTCTCCAGGTTCCTGAATGGCTAATTGATGATCAGAAACCAGATAGAGGTCAAGAGCCGAATTGAAAACTTGTCAGAAAGTTTCAAGGAATTGTGTTTGGAATTCCAAATCGTCCAGATAAGGCTGTCGGTGTTTTTCTCATCTTATGAAGTGTCGCGCTGTGTCCTGTGGTTGTTGCCTTGTGAAATTTCCTTACTGGCTGGAACACATTGTCAGGTATTGTAGAATCGATGTTGATTCGAGTGGAATGACTTTAGTTTGTTCAATATAAATTCTCTAATTACATACTTTCATTTGTCTTCATAATGTACTCAACATAAAATGAGGAGAGGGAACATTGCCCAATGCAGAACCTGTGGCTCTCGGCTTGTTAGTTACTTTTGTTTGTTTGACTTCAGCGCATTCTGGTATATTTAGGAAGTAAATGCCACTCTCGACTTTACCAGGCATACTTCGTTAGAGCGAGATGGTGTTTTTGTACAGGGTGCCTTCTTGTTCGAGTCAATGTGTCTCTCAGCCCGCAGTAATACACCGCACTGTCAGACAGCTGCAGCTCATCAATTGTGAAATTCCCCTCAGTTTTTGAAGCTTCCAGAGCTGCAGAAAATCGAATGCCAACGCCATTTGCTCTGATGACATTTCCATATTTATGGATGTAGATCAAGAATGTTGGCGATTTACCCGGGTCCTGACGATACAATTGCAAAGAAAATGAATCATCTCTGGTAGAATAGCTGAAATGAATGGTCACTGAACCTCCTTCAACTTCTATTACCGTAATCGGCTCCTGTAAGACAGAGTCTGAACATTTAACACCTGCAAAAAATTAGAAAGACGATGCTGTTAAAAAGGACAATTATTATCAATGTTACGAAATTAAGCACATGTATTTCAATGCAGGGAAAGACGGGTAAAGGGAAGTTAGGTCTCCAAATGTTGCATACAAGTGAACATTTTGCAACTCAGAAAATTACCAGTTAAGAGAAATGCGGCATTTAGGAATGAGTAGAAAGTAAGAGCCGACATGTTTATAATGAAGGGTTTTAAAAGAGGGAGGTAAAGCTGAATTCTTTCAGCTCAGAGCTGATGGTGGGTTTAAAGTTAAATTGTTTCAACTTAGTTTTGGGAAGATGTTGCGTCATATCTGGAGTCACTGCTGATTGGTTCATTTCTGACAGAGACACCACTCGACATCTAATCAGCTCACCACCCCTTTGTTCTGAAGTGAATAACGTCAGAGAACTAGCCGCAGAAACACAGAATGGGACGTTCAGAAGGCCAGTTGGCCCCTTAAACTTGTTCTGCTATTTAATATGATCATTTGTGATCTGTGATGTATCCACCCTCCTGCATAATCTCCGATTCCCTTTCCCGTTAAGAGGACAACTTTATCGACATAAACTGACTGTTCCAAGTGTTTTAACTAAATAACGAAATGGACATTAACTCTTATTCGGGTTCTAAAATGTGTCAGTCCTTGAGTTTACCCATTGATAGAGAACAGTTGTAATTGGCTGGTTTCTCAGATTGAATACAGTCAGCTGTCTGCAATCTATTCCCCAATTGTTCGTAAGCCTTCCTCACAGTCTTGCTCGTTCTCACATTTTCAGATATTCAGTTTCGTTTTCCCATTAACTAGCTATCATGCATTGGAACGTTGTGTCATCCGGAAAAGACAGTCCCAAATAATGATGAACCTCAAAAACAATGAATTCTTCCACATATCGCTATTGAACTAGACTCCTTTGACCTTAATAATTCTTGTCATTACATTTCAGGACCATATATATGGCAGCTGCTGACAACTGTAATAAGTGCGGTTATCTCATTTAAACAGTCTTGGGTGTAGCAGTTACCGCGGGCGATTACTGTGCAATGAGGCACAACACAGACAAAAGCTAATATCCCGGACACAACATCTCTGAAACACAAAAGCTCAAAAATATTTCACAAGTGCATTGACACTTTTCTGATTAATTCAACACTCAGTTTGAGAATATTCTGAATGTTCAGATATTTGTACAAGCTATAAATGGCCGAACAACACCGTGCTTTAAATTGTGAAGTTGTTGTGAATCTATGACACATCATCCCAAGGAAACAGGTGCAACGTGACAATGTCCTATCCTCGACTGTCGCCAGCATTAAGAGAGTAGACAATAAGGCAGCTTCTTTGCTGAAATAGACAGATATACGTTTCGTTCATGATCACTGGTACAACTTATTGGGCACTACAGTCATTGTAGAAATTTTCTTATCAACTTTTCAGAGACCTGGTCACGCACCCTCAGAAGAGGTGAGACTTGAATGCAGGCTCCGTATGTGCGACAAGAACCCTTACTTGGCGACTCATACTAATGAATAGGAGTACATTCATCAGCTCTGATGGAAAAGCTCAAAAGTGCAGTTTCTCCATGTAGGCAACAATCACTGAATCAGGACAACGCGAGCCTTCTGCCCAGCCAGCAGCATCTGCTAAGAATATCTAGAGCGAGAATGAAATCAAATACATTCTTTCATATAGTACTGTCCAGATTGTCAATGCATTGCCAATTTTGTTGATAATTGTAAGACACATTCCCTATTAACCATGCAGTGAAGGTGTTTTATACCTCTTCCTGCACCTCGGTGCATTCCAAGCAGCAGTACAAGTGCCAATCTCAGACATTAACTACTTAAAATTCTCAAACCAAATCCGTTTCAATGGCAAATCTATTGGCTAAACGGTATCAATTTCCCTTTGTGAACGAACAATCGAAGCTGTGCCCTGAAAGGGCAATGTTGAAGTTTTCCGCCTTACATGAATGAGGATAGGAAAAATACTTCCAAAGTTCAAGTTCAGTATCAATCTCAACTACAGGAGGACACCGATTTCAATCTTCCTTTATTAGCTGTTTATATTGCTGATCAGCTAATTAGTTAGCTGATTGGATATTGCTTTGAGTCTCTGCCAGCAGAAACAAGAAGATCAGTTACATCTTCCTAAGTCTTGACAAACAGCTATTTCAGGTAGAACACGTTTCTCTTCAAATCTGTTTGATTAAATATGTCTGGGTATACTTTTTACTTTTTACAAGCTATGGTGAAGGGTCACATCGACTTAAAACTTTAGCTTGCTCTCTCTCCACGACTGCTGCCTGCTCCACTGTGGTTTCCAGCATTTCATATTTTGATCTTTTTTACTTAATCGTCACCTCTTCGATTATATTATCTGGTAAATCCCACAATTATGTTATCCCAGATATTCTATTTAATTGGAAGACTGAAGTAGCAACATGTTGATTTGAAATGAAAGAATCTATGTGGATGACATCCTGCCCGGTGTCTTATTGTTAATACGTAACCGTATTATTTACTTGAAAGCGTGCATTTTGACAAAACATTTAGACCAAACGTTCCAGCTCATGTAAATGTTGGTGTGTTCGACGAGCTGGGAGGTTTGGTTGCAGACACTTCGTCCCTTTACGAGGTGACATCCTCAGTGCTCTGGAACCTCCTGTGAAGCGCCATTGTCTTGTGCCAGTTCGAATTTATACGGTCTGGTTTTTGCTGCTTCCAGGGGCTGCCAGTTCCGGCTGTGAGTTGTAACGGTCGCTATATCGGGTCTAATTCAACGTGTTTGTTGATGGAGTCGGTGAATGATACCCAAGCTTCCAAGAATTCTCTGGATGTCCTCCGTTTGGCTTGTCCAATGATCGTAGTGTTGTCCCAGTTGGAAGCGTATTTTTTCTCGTCTGTGTGTATTGAAACTGAAGACATCTGGTCGTGTCGTTTAGTTGCTCACTGGTGTTCATGGACGCCGGTTGCAGTTTGTTTACCTGTTTGTCCCACGTAGTGTTCTGTGCAGTCTCGGCATGGTATCTGCAGACCACATTAGTCTTGTCCATGATATAGATTAGCTCTTTAAATCTGTTCAGTTGCTGTCTTAGTGTGGCTGCTGGTTTCTGGGCTGTCAAGATTGCTAGCACTCTGAGTAGTCTGGCTTTAGGTTCTGAGGTGTTTTGTTTCCTAATGTATGGTATGCTGGATATTGTTTTGAGTTTTGGTGTGTCCTGGTTGTGTTGTCTGTTGGTGAGGCCTTTGTGAATGAAGCTGCCGGTGTACACTAACCATTACAATGCACGGCCAGAACTGACACCAACCGGACGCAGCTAAAACCAAACCGTGTAAATTCGAACCGGCACAAGGCGACAGTCTTTCACAGGAGGCTCCACAACAGTGGATATGTCACCTGGTGAGGGGTCGAAATGTCTGTCACAAGATCTCCTAGCTTGGTGAACTGACCAACAACTACAACCAGAACCCAAGCTACAAATCCTCACTCAAACCCTGAGTTGCAGCTCGTGTTTCGCACATTGCTTTCAAGATTTTAATTTAAAAGATAATTATTTTTGGATGTCCAACAGAGCCCATTCTGGATTTCAAATTTGAAACTTTCACTCAATCAATATTTCAGAGAGTTATTGCAGAAATAACACTTATTTCAGACAGAAGTCTGAGCTTGCGGTCTCTGGTACTTTTTCTGATGAATTCTCTCTCATCCTACGGACAAAAAAGTGAGATATTTCACTTCTTGTCGCTACTCATCTGCCATTTCTGTCAATGGGAAGCAGGCATTTCTGACTTAAAGCACCAAACAGCAGGTATTACATTTAAAAAAATGTTTGAGGATCCCCAGTGAAATGAAAATTCCATGGATATGAATAAAAGTCACTGACTGGAGGGACGAGAATTGTAGATACTGGATTAGTTTATTTTGGGCAAAGTCGGAAGCATTTTTAAAATTATATCTGTTTTTCGCACGTTAAGACTCTGCTCTGTGACTCATTCTCTAGAGCTGAATTGTTTTTTTTTCTGGTCCACTGCATGAAAGCACCTTCTGGTGAGCTCTAACTGACACTCTCAGTGAGTTTTTGTAGGGGCTGCGCCATAACTTTGCATCATTGTGGGCTTCATAGCACAGAAATACATGGCAGAGTCAGAGAAAATGGCCTTGCTGATTGCTAACTCAGTAATCTTTGTGGATTTATTAAATGTGAAAGAGACTCGGTTAGACAAATCTGGATTTCTTTTCGCAGCCCCTGCTGTCAGCATATAAACGAGGTAGTGAGGAGGCTGCCCCGGCAGTTGATTGTACCAGTAAACATAAGGGCTGAAATCGCTTGTCTTCAAGTTGCAGGTTAGTGTGACATTGTTGCCCTCTTTAACCGTCATTTCAGAATCAGGCTGTTCCACTTTGTCTTGCTGGCTCCATTCTAACAAAAAAAAAACAAAATTCAAAATCGTCATTCCCGTAATTGCTTAATGAATAATAACATTTTGTTGCAAACATCTATGTCCGCGGAAATGGGATGTTACTGGTAAGGAAACACTTACTGAAAAGAGTGATAATGATGAGGAGCGGAGTGAGAAGATTCGTCATGGTGCACTCTGTGTTTGTAATTCAACAGTCTGGAAAAAACGTCTGTCCGAGGTCCTTGTTAAGAGCTGTTCCACTCAATGACTGCAGTGATCTCTCAAATAACAAAAGAGAAAGGAATGTGTGTCAGAGCCACAGCAACGAATTGAAGCTGAGAGAGCAACAAACTCAGACTCGGCTCTGAGTGAACGCATTACGCTGTGTGGGAACAGAAACAATGCGACAACACTCAGCTGCATCCGGATCTGATGGACGTTGAGAAGTCTATGACCCCATTGCCCCCTCAGCAACAGAATCACTGAGGAACAAATAGAGGGGGAGGGAATAAAACGTCACGAATTGTATAATACAAATTGAAACTTTTCGGCCCATTGTGTCTGTGCCTGCTCTTTGAAACATGCATGTAATTAATTTCAGAACCGGAGCTCTTTCCACATTCGGTAGCTCTGCAAATTTTATTTCTTTCTAAGTGTCTTTACAATACCATTCTGAAAGTTAGCATTGATTCTACGTCCAGTTACATCGGAAATTTTAGATTATAATAATGTTCAATGATTAAAATACAGTTTTTTTGTCAATACTCCTGATCTTGTTCCTTAGATTATCGAACTCCATACACATGAAAATAATTATCTACGATCAATTCCATTGAACCAACTTTTTGGACTCAGCAGTTCAGTAAACTATTTGTTAACCTTACGTTGACACGAGGAGAATAATATTGTCCTGTATAAACTGTACATGATCCATGTGTCTTATCATCTTTTGTTTCCCCAAATCAGGAAATTCCTGTCTCTCACATGCTGCCTGATCTCTGAGCTGAACTTCGAAATCCATATCCACATTCCTTCCTCCACTCCCAATCTTCTCCCTCTTTCTCTGTCCTCTGCCTGTTCTCTGTTGTCCAGCTCCTGCCTGTTCATTGCGATTAAAATCAAAGAGACTAATCCGGGATTGTGGATCTGCAGAGACTCTTTGTCATGAAAAACAATGTACAAGGCTGACCAAAACCTTCTCTGGTGCTGTCTTCGTGGTGAATTTGCTCTTTCACCACCATGGCATCGCTTTGATTCCTGCTCAGAAAATGGGGATTTGGTCTTGTTGTACACACTCTTAAAATGAACTTGAATTCCTGGCTTTAAACACAACAAACACAGAGGCAGAGCAGCTCCACCAAATTCAGTAATAGTATCCCATCACATGTGGAGGTATCACACCGGGCCAGGAGGAAGATGGCGGGAGGGAGTTAAAGAATTTAGCTGTAACCATCTGGGAGGAATCGTATTAGATACACAGGTCTTCTGTTTTATTTTCTCTTTTGGGTTTTACAATGAAAATCCACGCTAAAATATGGGTTTCTTTTCACAATGGGGATTAGAATCATCTCGACACCCGCAAAGAAAAACAGAGATAACCTCCGAGAGTGGGAAAGGTCTGAACAGTGACAGATCCCTAGAGAAGAAGGATATCCCCTATCTGTCTGAGATTCTTTTCTCTTTGCGGCCGTCAATTTCGGTTTCCCTGGGAATGAATTGAAACGAGAAAACGGGCTCAATTTTATACGGTAAACCCTGGGCGATTCTTATACATCATTAAAGTCAGTGATAGAAACTAAGATAGGAGATAAGATTCAGACGTGGTGAGATCGATTTCATTGAGTCCTAAACACGCTACCTTAACTACTCGATCATTGTCCTGACAAGGAAACATGTGCAAATGGTGTTCATATCGGCTGCACCGAAAAGTATTTCACAGGTGTGTCCCTGCGGACTTGTTTGAAAAAAAAATCAACACATTCTCCACTTTGAGAGAAATTGGTGCTCCTTGTTCTTCTGATCAGAAAGAACCAGGCAAATGCCTGTCTTCATTGGAACAGCACTTACTCACTACAAGACACAAAGATGTACCTGAAATGGAGCCTAATATTTCAACTGCACTTCAAAGAGACAGAAACTGAAACCTCACACTCGACCACAGCATCACTCAAGTGCCCTCTAATGGTCAGTTATCGCCACTACAATGGGACATCAGAGCAGGAGTTCAGGGCCCTCGATCCTGATTTTACCTCATTAGGTCCTGGTATAACGCTAGTCTCAACATGAGTTTTCCACCCAATCCCGACAGACCTCCATTCATTTAGAACCTTAAATGTCTGCATTTAAGACTTCATTAACCACCAAGTATCCACACACCTATGGGTTGGAGAATTCGAAAGTGGCACAGATCTTTCACATATGAAAAGGATATCCAAAATTGTTAACACCATAATTCTGCACGACATGAGCCAAGGGCAGCATATCAGAGCTGCGCCAGTGGTGCACTAGATAATGTGTCTGACCGGAGGTGTAGGTGGAACTGCTTCTCAGCTGAAGTGTAATTTACAAACTTCCTCCCTTTTCTTCGATCGTTCGTTGCATGGACAATTCATGATGTCCCGTATTCACAGTTTCAATATTAAAGTTTGAAATAGATATCCATTTCCAGGCCTACTTGTTATAGGTGTTTAAATAATTCCCACATACATATTTTCTGAAGGAGGCCTTACTTCTGACGGAAAATTATGGAAATGCATCCAATCGCATTTTACCTGCATCTCATCCTAAAGTTTGGCATTCAGTGTTGCAGCATGTGCTCCTAGATTTTATGTTGACCCGATCTCTGTCCTCATTCTGAAATAGATTCGCTTCAACACCCAATATAAAGAAAATTACCAACCTGATAGATGAAAAACAGCACACAAATCACTCACTGATCCAAGTCCCATGGAACTCATTTTCAGATTCACAGCATCAACTTTTCAAACAAATGAAGGAACATTGCTGGCATAAGTTTCAAGAAGTTGGCATGACATTTATTTGTGACTCATTCACTCGTTGATTGTGCAAATAAGTTTGGACTTTCAGTGAGCGGGCTATAATCTCACTTTTCTGATTTTCCTGTTCTCCTTAAATGTGAGTTGATGGAGAGAGAACCATTGATGGGTTTGTTTGAATCCAATAACTTCGTAGATTTCTCAGTGGTAAATCTAAGTATGCGGAGCAGGCAGTTTATCGATAGTTTTCCTGTGGACTTCCATCAAAGGGAAAATGTATCAACACTTCTATGGTTACTCATTGACTCTGAACTTTATTTATTTAATACCTTCTTGAACCCATTGAGAACCCGGAACTCTGCCGCAAAGACTGCAGATGGGGTGAAAAGAATGAAAGATTTGTCCCTTGAATATCTCATATCACCAAACTTTTAGATAGCCAATTGCACCACAGAGACAAAACAAAATGTTTTTGCAGGAATGTCCAATGCAAGCTCTCAGTGGGCCCAACCTTCTAATTTAAAATAACGAGGTGTGGAAGCTTGGCCTCTGCAATGACTACCTGATTATACTTGTTTATTTCCATTTAAACTACCATTTTACTTGTCTTCGTTGAAATGTTTCATGTGTTTTAGTACAGGTATTTTAGTTTTGACCGTTAATTATTCTTGTAACATCCGGTTTCATCTGTCGTTTTACACTCATGTTTTATTTGCGCGTTCTGCTTCATCAGATCATGTACTGCTGTTCATTTCCCAAAAGAGTGCCTTTGCTGCAATTCTTTGATTTAACCAATGTTTCTAAATGTGATCCTGAACCTTCAATTTTTAGAACCCTCACTACTTCCCTCAGCAGAAATTGTATTAGGCTATCAGAACGGGATAATTCTGCTTACCGTACTGGCGCCATAGCCCAGGGATTGAAACCCATATCTGCTGCAGCAATATTTGAGGCATCCATTCATTTCTCTTGTCTGTTGTCCCATCCTCACCTGCTTCTTCATTTGATACCTGCTCTTCATTCTGTCTATCCATCATTGAGTAGGTACACCAAACATGGTAAAATTAATCAACACAAACTTATAGTCTCTGTCTTTTTTGCTGCAAAATATGCTGTCAGTTCCATTCAATGTAATGAACCCTATTATCACTACTATTCCTGTTGCTCACTCCACATGAATGGGTCCCCGAATTATAACGTCACCATCAGTTATTGGTGCACTGTTGATGTGACGTTGATCCTAACTCTGTTATACTGGTCTAAGTCTTTTCTAGTAACTAGGGTGCATGACCATTTATATACCTGAATTGCAATGAAATGACAGAATCCTTGCAATAAGAACAGGCCATTCGAGTCCACATTGGCCTCTCGAAGACCATCCCAACCAGGCTCACGCCTCTACCCTCTCCATAGCCCACGGCCAATCCACCTCATCTCCACAACTTTGAGCTCTTTGTAAATCTACGAACAGAGTGGGAGAATATGCAGACATCAAGCAGACCGTCATTTGACTGGAATTAAACGCAGTCCCTGGCGTTGAAATGCAGCAGTGTTAACCGGTGAGCCAGTGAGCCACACTTAGGCTTTGCTGTGTTGAAATCACGCAGTCACGTCTCTGTGACAAAATGTTAAATAGAGCAGACGATCATAACAGACTACATCTTGCAGTAAATCTCTCTTAACTCTAACCCTGAGGCGATTTTTTAAAGTTAATATCCCAACATCCCTGTCACTGTTCATATTACATTTAGCCCTTCCTCAGCTCTTAGCACACTAAAGCAGAAAATTTTGCAAGTGATGCTAATTGTTCTGCCGAAGGGTCTTATTTCGAAGCCATATTTCAGTTGTTACTCTGCTTGTATTGGAACAGACCGTTTGTTGACCCTTCCTGCACTTGTATACTATAGATTCTGCATGGCCCAGAAATTTGGATGGCCACAGCCTTGGATCCTGTTTTATATTTGCTGACAGTTATTTCATGTGCATCAGATATACACCTGTTAAAATATTTAGTTGATGCAAATAATGTGAATACTCTCACAAATAAACCAAATACGTGAACTAACCAGACACTTAAAAAGAAACAAATAATTGAAGAAGTAAAGGAGACGATTTTAGAGATAGCATCATTTACCATTGATGGAGCCAGAAAGTTAAGTTTGTGGAGAGGAGGGAACTACGGAATCCACCATCAAAAGCTCTCTCACAGGTATACACCATTAATTCGCTTTGCCAATGATACAGACTGAAGGTATGAAACTGCAAATTAATCTTTTTGATCAATGTTGAAGTATAACTGTTGTGCTTGCTGTGACTTAGTTTTCCCTCCAGACACTCTGATTCGGAATAAAAGAGAAGCCATCTCAACGTTTCGTACAGCTAAGGTCTTCATTTTCAGCCATTTCTGCTAATTCTGAAGGAAAAAGCATGAGACTGTCATTGGCCTCATTTTTTTCAGCTTGCTATCTCATTCTCGCTTTTATTAGTAACAAATGTCAACTAAGTTTTTGCTTTTGCAGATCTCCGGAAAAAAAGAATCTTTCTTCCTTTTCAATTAATAATGGACCTGGATTGAAAGCTAGTCTCAGTAATAGCGACAATTAAAATATCATCCTTTACTGTGAAACCCCAACTGGACCTCTATTGATCTTTAGGAAAGTGGATTCTGTGATCCTCCCCGGTCTTGTCTACTTCATACTCCAGACCCACTGAAATGTGATTGATCTTGATTCACCTTTGAAATATCCGAGAAACCTTTCCAGTTCAAAGGCAGTGAGAGATGGACAGGAAATGCTGCCTTTTTGAGCGACCCCCAAACTTATGAAAGTTTTTATTTAAGTCATTTCGCTGCTTTCTGGTTAATAAAGGCGCATCAAATGCTCTTACATAACCTTTAGAAGATATTGTTTGTTTTTTAAGTCTGTAAATTTATTGAAATACGATCAAATACGTTGATGGGCTGTGACACGCAATGTACAATACAGCACAAACACTTATCATTTATATTTTTGCACATAATGTTCAATTCTAATGCAACAAAATCCCATACAGTGTCTCCCTCTTACCCAATTTGGAAAAATTGATTTGCCTAGTCTCTTTGTCTGGCACGCGTCTTTTACAGGTTCTTCTAATCTGCATGTTGCAAGACGTTTTAAACATAAATTTGATAATAGAGTGGATTTTGTTGCCATTACTTTAAAAAAAAAATCATATAACATGTATTGAAATCGCGTTGATAGATTTCTGTCAAGATTCTGGATTCTTTAGGCTGTTTATTAGGTTCGATGCAGTTTACTCTCTGGAGGTCAGTGACCTGTTCCACAAATGTTTCTGCTACGTTATATATCTCTTGCTACTGTTACTGGGTTACCTTGTTTAAACATTTCTTTTGTTTTGCTGACCGAGCAAACGTTCTTTAAAGGATGCTTATCAAAACCTATCTCTGCGCCCAAGGCTAACTGCATACAGAAATTTAATTAAATTCCCCAATATCTAATTTACTTACACGTCGACATTTGTACTGACGCATGTCTGTATATTTACACAAAATTATTAAAAATCCATCATCTCACGTGGGTCAAACTTTCTCCTTCTAATTCATATAAAACCGGATTTTTCAAAACAGATGGTTTTCATCTGAGCTGTATTATCAGAGTCTTACTGTCTGCATTCTGATCCCAACTTACTAAGACTCGGTAGCATTTTGTGATCTGCATTGAAAGCCATGATTTGGACTATATGAAGCGCTACATCAGCTAAAACTTCTTTCGATTGTCTGTGTCAAGTTAAAAAAAAGTCCTAATAGCCATGTTGTCATTTTGCAGCAGTCTGTTGGATTGACTGAGTGATAAGAGAGCGGGTGTTGCATTGATCAGCGTTTGCAGTGATATCTGTATTGGGAAATATTCAATTCAGCATTGGATGTGATTAATTAACTTTGGAGGTGGCAAATAGACACATTGGGATAGTTTCAGTAACAGTTTGGATCAGGCAATGGGTGGTGGCTCGAGACTGCTTTGTAAAAGATCTCTCTGTTTTGATCCCTCACAGCCAACTTGATGGCAATTGCAATCATATGTCGAGGACAGAGTGGACTTTCACCGTGTATCACCGACTACCCACTGGCAATAAAAGTGTCAGTTTTCCTTGTTGTCATCTCTGCATCATCCTCAACCGAATCACCACGCTTATTTCAGGTACAATCTGCTTTCTACCACCCTGGGTGAAGATTCAGCAATGTGCTAGATTACTTTCCTCAGGACTGTTCAGTTTGGCTGACAGCGGCCTTTACCAGATCAGATATTGCACAGAGAAAACTGCATCGCTGGTCATAGGAATATTCCGTGCTTTGATCCACATTAAGAACATCCCTTTATATTTTATCGAACAGTCACTGTATGTGTTGAATGGGGTAACCTTGTTCTGCAACATCAAATCAACTCTCTATACCTTGCTTTCTTGCCATGCCTTCGACTGGCCGTATGACATCTTAACACCATTTCTGTAGTTCGTCCTCATTTTTATGCTCAATTCCCTGAGCGTGAGACACACTCTGGTGGCTAGCCGAGCCCGCAAGAATCTCTGGGGCATCGAGAATAGCAGAGACCTAGAATTGGCTCCCCACATGATGTCCATTATTTTTCATTTCGCAAACTCTCTCAGCTTCCTCTGCCTGCGGGTAAAGCAAGGTGAACGTTTCCTCCACATCCAGGTCGCACGTAAAGATTACTTCATTGGCCTGGGTAAAAATGCCATCCAGTATATCTTTCAAGAGACGAATAACAGGCTCCATTTACTCAGTTCAGAAAGGAGCTACAGAAAGTGTTGATCTTTCCTATCATTCAGGCCATTGTTTGCATTAAACACTGAGAAAAAAGAATCACACATAGTAGCATCATTTAATGATCGGCATTCTCCTCCTCTTTCTCCATGGAATCAGACATCATGCATTCACCTAGCCCGACTTGAGACATTTTCAGCCCATTGAGCAGGGTCAACATTTCCCTGTTGTGAATATTGAAGGAATGCTGAGCTATCAAATGCGCTGTCTTCCTGGATGAGATCTGAACCACTGAGTGTGTCCAATCTCTCAGTTGGACTTTATAATATTTTACAGTTGGCATTCCAAAAAGGACAAGAAGTTTCATGTGCGGCTTGCTTGGTCAACATATGCTGGTCATATATTAGCGCTGAAACCAGTTTGCTGCTATGTTCTCTCGATTTTTTATTGGAATTTTGCTTTGTTCACATTTGATTTTTCATTTCCAATATTTCAAATGAATTTGAATGAATTACTTAATTGTGCCTAAAAGTGTTTGGTCGTGAGGTCGTGAAAAATGCTGCATCAATTAATTTTCTTTCTTTCTTTCTTTCTTTCTTTATTTGCTTCTTCCTGTCGTTTCTTTCTTTCTATGCAAATTATATTTTATTGTCAGCTTTAAAATGGACAAGTGTATCAATTCTTCTGAGACCAAATGCAAAAAGACCCAAGAAATTAAAGAAATTTCTTTAAGAATTCAAGAAATTAAAAAAAAAAGATTCTGGAGAAACATAGCACGGCAGAAAACATATAGGGAGAGAGTCGGACGTGAGCCCAATCAGTGAACATCATCAAAGGCCGTGATTTCAGTCCCTGGGTCTCTCACTTCTGATTCTATGATGGATTATCTTTGTTCAAGTCAATCAAATTGGTGTGTTCTTGTCAATAGTCCTACTAACTGCGGCAGAGGTATCCTGGAACCGAGATTATCGAAATCTAAGAAACACAGGCAGTTTAGTCTGTTCGCAGTATGACACCAAACATGGAGAACATTCCCTCGATTCTCATTAGCACATCGTATGCAGTGAAGTGGCACGCACAACATGTATCCTGGAATTTCCAGCTGTCAGCTGGAAAACCAGGAACTGACAGTTCTGTAAATTGTGGTGAAGAAAATGTGTTGTAGTGCCTTCCAGTACAATACAGTCTTCATGCATTGATTATAAACGTCTTCACAAATACTGCTGAATGCTTTGCTTGATTGATATTACACAAAATCATTTCAGTTATAATTACTATAGATTGTAAGATTATTTGTCTAAATCCACCGAATTGCCCAAAATAATAAAACAATATATGTTTACTTACACGAAACAGAACGACTTCATATAAATACTGATGGAATTCTGATTTTGAAAAATAAATGAATTCTTATTAACTTCTAACCATCAGGACCCGAACCAAAATTAGATAACATCACAAATCATGGATGACGTATTTCTTTCTTTTTGTTGTTTTTGTAATTCACCTCAATGCCGTTCTATTAATATTAATCTCATCAAAGAGCAAAAGTATCAAGCATAAGGAAGACACTGAGATAATCTTCCTTGGCAATTTCTTTACGTTCCATCATACACTGTCAGAGAAAATACAAGGATGTCAGGAAATAAATCTGCCTCCGTAATCGCCATTCCATAAATTCCATACACATTGATTAAGAACAGATACATCTCCCCCATAATGTCCCAGGGAATATAACGTATAAAACAGCTACAGGATTAATTTCCTTCTACAGGGCAGTACTAAAGACTTCCAGAAAAATGCAGGTCTGGATAAAATACAGAGGAACTCTAGTTTAGTCAAGGCTGATTATGTGTGAAATTAAGAATAATATAACTTGTGGTTATATCAAAGAGGCATAGTGTTAAACAACAAGGAAACAGGCCCTCCAGCCGTCTGGCCTATATTTCTTTAAATCTTTCCGATCTATGTTCCTTCCTAAATGTCGGAACAGAAATACATTGAATTACACATACAATGTGCTGCCTTAGTGGGCATGATTGTAGAAGCATCAATTGTAGTCAGTATTTAAGTGCAGAACTGGGCCGAAAATTACAGGCTGAAAACAGAAACCCTGCTCTGTGAGGCAGATGAAAAAAGCGAATAACCAATCTGTGAAAGAATATTTTGCTTCTATATCTGTAAACAACTCGCTAACTATTAATGTCCTTTTAATAAATTCAATCACTGAGTCACTGGTCCCAATCTCTCAAATCTGGGTAATAGTCCATCACGATCTGAATGACACCATGATAACAAGGCAACGATACATCCACAGTAACACTGGGTCATAGGACAACACATAATATTGATCCATTGTTGAAACTATTCCTTATAATTACCCATCCATAATCTACCTTCAGAAGGTGGTGGCCTGCCTTCTTGATTCATTGCACTAAATTTCATCCAAAAATACTGATGTGAAGGCAGTCAAAATCCTAAACATTGTTTGTCGACCTAAAGCTAATGACTACAACAGTTCAAGAAAGGAGCTCTCCACTGCCTTCAGAAGGGGAACGCTGAGAATGCAACAAGACATAGAATCCCGACAATGCGGAAACAGGTGCTTTGGCCCAACAAGTCCACACCGACAGCTGGAAAATCCAGACCTAACCCCTTATAACCCACCTAAGCTTCACATCCCAGAACACTACGGGCAATTTAGCATGGTCAGTCCACCTAACCTGCACATCTTTGGACTGTAGGAGGAAACCGGAGTACCCGGAGGAAACCCACGGAGACGCAGGGAGAATGTGCAAACTCCACACAGACAGTCGCCCCCGGGTAGAGTTGAAGCCAGTTGGCTGGTGCTGTGAGGCAGCAGATTTGGTCACTGAGCCACGGTGCCGCCCCTAATAAACCTTGGCCGAGCCAGTGGCGTCCATATTTTGTGAATAAATGGTTTAAAAGCCCTACTCTCTCACTGAGTGAGGCATTTTGAAAATGACATGGTCACTGTTATACTGTCAGTAATATAATAGTTCTCCATTTGCACCTCAGCAATGAGGTGTTATGATACCCACAGTTAGAATTAAAATAATGCAATAAACACACATACTGATACCAATGTGATAATTCACCACCTGTAACAGCGCCAATAACACTAAGGATCTATTCACACTGTGATAATATTATGATATTTTATCCATAGTAATAGTGGCGATGCCAAAATACAACACGTTCACACTGCAGCAATTTTGTGGTAATTGGCCCTTAAAAGAATCGCCAATAACTCACCATAATTGCAGTCGGCCCAGATAACCATATAATGAATCCTGCACACTGACTGTGAATAAAACAATATAGCCATATCTGTACCTGAGATGATAATGATAAATGGGGGCAAGTATTAAAATGTGAAGTAACACCAATCACTATTGGGAACACAAACACGAAACGGGCAACTGAGGCAGGACACGAGAAGAAACCACACGGGTAAGCTGGTGAAAAAACACATTAAGTGAGAGAAGGTGACATATTTATAGAGAGAAATCATCTCAGTCAATGACATAAATTATAAGGTTAAGTGGCAACATAAAACTGTTAAAGAAGAGGATCAATGCTGTGAAAAACATCAGAAATAATATCAGAAAGGATGAACAATTTGTATTGTTGTGTTGATAGACATTTCTATTTAAAAGAACAAAGGATCAATATCATGGAGATGTGTCAGCGGTGAAAGGAAGAATTGATGCAGTTGACCTATGATTCACGCAGTTACTGCTGAAGTTCTGTACTTCACCTGGCATTCCGATTACTGCAAGGTCGGGATAGTAAATGGCATCATCAGACTTTTGGTATTCTGTGCATTTGTAACACAAACGCCAGTGCATGATGAACTTCATTGCACAACGATGACTTTCGTAGTTGGTGACAAACCTGCAGGGAGATAATTAGATGCTTGGTATTTTACATTAATACATTCGTTGGAACAAAACAGATCAGTGCCTCTGCTGCTCATAGAATGAATTGTTTATCACGTGCGGAGACACTGCTCCAATATGAAATAGCCACAGATCGTAGAACTGTCCCAGTTGCATTTCCTCATATAAAAGAAAGACACTTAATTGGATTTTGGGACAAAACAGACGTCTTCATTACCTACCAGTTTGATAAATATAAATTGTCTTGGAAGACATAACCATCCTCTCGCTCCTGAAAATTATTCTGCCTATTTAATCACTTGCCAAGTGCAATGTGATTTTGAGACCCTGTAAAAGAATTGATTGCATTAACATTGTCGATAGGTTCCTCAAAGTAGTTACAAATCGGGGAGCATGAGCCCAATCTTTACTGATACATAACCATACCTGGCCAGGTTTGTGCCGCGACATCCAACACAACAGCTCAATAGTGTTAAACTCAGTATGCACACGTCAAATTCAACATAGTCACTCTAATCGATGTATATCGGTTTGGCGCAAACCTAATTTTAATAAATTTCACAATTTTATATCAGTGCGGAATTGTTTCACCAGGAAGCAGATCAATTCTTGCAAGGCCCCATGCATTCTGGAGCGAGTTGACTCCAGCTTAGTTGAATTCAACGTGGTCACATCCAAACTGGCCTTTTTTTATGGCGGAGCAACAGTTGGACAACAACTACATCCCGTAAGGGAATTGCATGACAGTGTAAAGCTTTACAGGAATTGGTATAAAACCAACACATTAATGAGGAGCTTGTAATTTAGTGAAACTCATTGTGATGTGCATTGGCGCAGGTTTGAAGAAAACTAACATATTTTACGCATATTTTACGGTTTGGAATGTTCAGACACAAAGAAAGGTAACGGTTATGAGTAATAACCTCGACGAGAAAGCTGGCTTCCAAAGATTGTATCCCCAACTTTGAACACCCTGATCAATATCTTTAATAACGACGCCAGAAACATTGTGTGACACACTGCCATAAATGGTGTCTCATATTGGGCTTGTCTGAAACCACATGCATTTTATTCTGCCTGTACAATGCTTTTGTCGTGAAAGAATTGCGCATTTACATCAATAGTCAAAGACTAAAGCATGGTCCCAAACAAAGATAACTTGAAGTAATTTTGCACAGGTCCTTGTCATTCCTGGAGTATCTGAAGAAAATATCTGAAAGGTGAGATGAGGTATTTGGAATTTAATAGCAGGAGTGTCTGCAGCAGAATACAAAGTCAATCGAAGCACAAATAGTTTTGCCTTGAAGGAAAATGGTTTGACCAACAGTTCCCTGATAATCTGATACTGGAAATTCTCTGGGTGAGAAGAAGTAGCTGCAAAACACGATGAGTCTGAACAACCTCAACACATGACAAAAATAATAAATAAACAACTATTCTATCTATCTATCTATCTATCTATCTATCTATCTATCACTTATCTACCTACATACCTACCTACCTACCTATCTATCTATCTATCTATCTATGAAAAGACAGAGCTTGTTTCATGGTCATCATTTATTTTTCATGTTGCACACACAGAAAATCCGATTTAATATGATCCTATAAAATTTATCGGTGATAGGATGTTGTAAATTAATCCATCTGGAAGTTTGAGTTGAAAAGTAATTTTTCTCAAATTACTCTTTCTTGTAAATTCCTTGTTTTGGTGAAAGTTTACTGCACATGGAGACACAGTACAATGGAAGATTTTGTAGGACCAGACCCACTGGTTGTCTCACAGTACCTGCATCGCACAGTCATACACTCCAGCATCCTCGACCTCATTGTGCTCAAACAAAATGGTTTTATCCTTCTTTTCTCTGTCAAATGAAAGAGTGTCGCGTCCAATTGCGACATTACGCTGGCACATGTAGCAAATAAATGACAGAGGCCCTGTCAGTGTTTGTCTGTACCAGGCTACATTAGCACCAGAACGAATGGAGAACCAACAGTCCAATTCAACTAGATCCCCTTCCAAAGATAGCACTTGACCAGCCTATGAGCTTTGATTCTCACGTTGAATTGCTGTAACAAAAGAAACGTTACTCAAACATAACCAACTATAGAGGGATTGATAAAACAAGGCGCCTGATTAAAAAACTAAAGTTACGCAATACCAAGAATATCAGAGCTGCAAGTGAGAACAGGTCATTGCAGGTCTTCCTTTTCATGAGGATAAAGATGGATAGGAGGATCAATCAGGCTCTGGTTTTCAGACTAGGACTTGCTGTGAAGACAACAACTCTCAATGACGGTGATGCGGTAGAACTTTAAATCCTCCCTGGTAGATATAAATTGTGTGTGTGTGTGTGTGTGTGTGTGTGTGTGTGTGTGTGTGTGTGTGTGTGAGAGAGAGAGAGAGAGGAAGAGAGAGAGAGACAGACAGGGAGAGAGACTGATGGATCTGGAGTCACATGTAGTCGTGACCAGGTGAGGACAACAGTTAGCCTCCCTAAAGAACATCAGATTATTGCATTATTTGGATGGGATTAATTGACGTGCATTTTATGGCCGAGAGGATGTCTGTTTCAAGGAGAGGTACACTTATCAGGAAGAGGCAGAAATCAGTGCAAAGATACGGAGACAAAGGGACACTGAGAATGTCAGAGAAGAAACACAAATGATCAGAGGAAGTTAATCCCGACAGATCCCATTGCTTTGTTCGCAGCTGTCATCTGCTTTGACAGAGAATTGCGAAAATGCCTTCAGCCTCTCAGTAAGTGAAACCTGATCCTGGCGGCACATTAACATCAGACTAGGCGGGGCAACACATTTAAAATATTTTAGTATTTCCTTTCAAAACATAAACCAGATACCATTTGCTTTCTGTATTCCTCGCCAATAAGAATGGACTTTCAGGCAGGTTAGCTTTTTTCTTAAATAGTGAGTGCGTTTTCCAGGAGGTGCTTTTATTCCCTGTTAAATGAAACATTTTGTACTTTTGATTTAGTGTTGCAAAATTCATCCGCATTTATGTTCTGGAAGGGAGAACACATAAATCAGCACTGATGTTTCTTGGTAGCTTATGCCAGTGGAACCCAAATCTGGTACATCTAGTACCCACGGGAAATTCTGAGATATATACTGAAGATACATAGAAGATGGTTATCAGCCTTCAGAATTACAAGACTGATTCATTTTTAACTTACTTAAAGGAAATAACATGGTAACTTTAAGTATCTGGATATTTTTACAGCAAAAGCGGCATGTATGTTTGTGCCCTAAAATCCTCACACTGATGCAGAGATACAACAGATCGAGTACAAACAGCTAGCTTGTGAATTCTGGGACTGTACACTAGAAGAACTGAAGCAACAACTTTGTGTCCACAGTGCGGTCAGTAATGTCAAATGTGGAATGAATGGAACCAACAATGGCCTGGGTTTGCCATGTGGTCATAATTGTACAGAAACAAAGCTGTTAAGAATACTGGGATTGTGTTCAACAGAATAAGGAGGAGCATTCTGTGAGGAGAAGGATTGAATTTTTTTGCACCTTCCGTACTTTGCAAAATCAAATGCTTTTTATCATATTTCCACGCACGTTATGAATGAATTAGATATTTGGGGCAAGAACCATCATCAAACAAAATCATCCAAACATTGAAGGATTGATTTCTTTGAAAATAATTCGTACAGGATAAAGCAATGGGCGTGGGAGATGGAGCGTAAATAGCAATGTGGAAATGTGACACACATCCAGGGATATGATTTCTGAAGCCACTTCCCGTACTGATTATGGAGGTCAAAGAACATGGGAGGTAAAGCACGTCCAAACCACTTGAACTTATTCTGCCACATCGTTTTGCAATCCGTCTAAAGTTTTTGCAATCCGTTTGAAAGTTGAAAGGCTCCTCTTCGTGCTCAGCTGAGGCATGTTACGAAACTGGGTAGAGTAGATGTGGTTGGGGAGGCAAGAAGTTAGAATTTGGTCTTTCTAAAGTTGCTATGGAGGAAAGCATTGCGAGGTCCTTTTAAAAGATCATGTGCTTTTTCTTGCTTAGAAATTTTACATGGATATCTGTGAGCATCAGTTTGAAAGTTTGCAAGTAGACAGAGAACACCCGTATTGAAGCATTTGTATCGAAAAGCTGTATAGTTAGCAGGCCAAGAAGCAAGCTTTACCAAGGCAGCAGGCTTTTGAATTTGGCCAGTTAGTTTGAACCAGGTACATAGATAACGCAAATCTATTAAATTTAATTCTAATTGTTTTGACGACATCGGACCAATGTTATTGAAGAAATATTGATATGTCATCAACTGTATAAATGAAGGGGGCAGTTGGACAAAGCCTGAGAGCGAGCTGCCACCTGTCAAATCTAACAGCCTTCAGCTCTCCAGAGAGAATCGCTAGCTCTCACAGCCTCCTCTATGTCTTACAGAAAGCGACATCTAAGTAACTAGTTAATATTCCTGACAGGAGATTCGACGGTGACAGCACAGAACATTCCGGAAGACAGGTAACATGGCTGAAAGCTCGAAAGACTAATTTTTTTTGATAAAGGTGGGATATGTATTTATTAGAACAACATACCTTTAGAATCTTGCTTTATTCAGGAATAGTTTGTAATTAGAAGGGATTTAGTCTGTTTGTTAGTAGTTTAGTTAATTTATTCACTGTTGGAGTCATAAATAAACTTGTTTTTGTAATTTTAAAATGATTGTAGGGGTGTTTATTTTCTCTAACCACCAGAAGTTGCTGAAGCGCAGGTTGCACCACTTCTGACACTCTTTTTACAGGCTATAGGGAGAGATGATCCTCTTTGGGTGATTCAATTTCAGTTCTGGGGGGTTTGGGGTGGGGAGGATGGGGATGTCATCCTCTGCTTTATCACAGGAACAATGCTAGACTGAATTCTACAGAATGAAGTCAATCATGTGATAGATGTGTCCGTGTGAGAGAATTAAGGGAACAGTTCTCATAACTCTGCAAGTTTATAGTCATAATGGAAAGGCTAAGGATAGTGCAGGAGTTAAGTGTCTAAATTGGAGGAAAGCCAAGTTCAATACAATTTGACAGGCTCTGTCAAACACAGACTGGTAACAGATAACTGCACATAAGTCTACATTTGGAAACTGAGAGACATTTTGAAGTACCATAATGAGAATTCCGGTCCGGTATGCTGCTCAACAAGTGAAGTTTAAAGCCAACAAGTCCAGAGAACCCTGGATGTCAGGGGATGCAATTGACAGGTATAGGAAACGAAGGAAATATCCGTCAGTTACTTTGCATTAAAACGAGATGGTACGTGTGTATGTGTGTGTGTGCGTGTGTGCGTGTGTGTGTGTGTGTGTGTGTGTGTGTGTGTGTGTGTGTGTGTGTGCGTGTGCGTGTGTGTGTGTGTGTGTGTGTGTGTGTGTGTGTGGAACGGGAAGTGGGGTGCAGGTGGTTGTTTAAAAACTAAAGAAATTAGAAGGGCAAAGGGGGTCCATGAAATTTCTTATGGGAGATGGGATCAGGAAGATAAGAAGATGGGATCAGAAGATACCAAGACATTTCACAATTGTATCCGAGTAAGAGGAATTCCAGGGAAAGAGAGTTGCTTTTTTTAGCGACCAATGGGGGAACCTGTACGTGGAGCCAGTGGGCATGGGTGAGGACTTAAATGACTGCTTCTCACTTGTATTTTTAGAGGAGAAAGACACTGTCAGTGGGGATTTCAGCTGGGGTTGTGAGTATCTAGAGCATGTTGAGATTTATAAGGAAGGGAAATGAGATTTTTTATTAGCGAGCACAAAGGTGTATAGATTCCCAGGGGCTGATAAGATGCACCCCGAGATGCTATGAGAATCTGGCAGATATTTCTCTGGCCACAGGTAAAGCGCCACATAACTGGACAATAGCTAATGTAGTTCCTTTGTTCAAGAAGGAAGCAGGAATAGACAGAAAATTACAGGCCAGTGCGTCTGACATCAGTGGTCGGAATGTAATAAAAGAAAGTTCTGAGGGACAGGGTGGTGAAGAAGGCAAACGGTATGCTTATCTTCATTAGCTGGGAGTAGAATATAGCAGCAAAGAAGTCTTGTTACAACTGTATAAAACATTGATTAGGCCACAGATGCAATACTGTTTGTAGTCCTACGTCACACTATGGGAAGGACTTGATTAGATCGGAGACGATGCAGAGGAGATTCACGAAAAATAAGCCTGGGATGAAAACTTTCATTGAACTTTGCTTTCATTTGATCGATGGGACCTTTGGGGGAAAGGGAGCGGGATCTGATTGAGGGATACAAAATTATCAGAGACAGAGACAGATAAGCTGGTGAAATTTTTATTTTCCGCAAGGTAAATGTGTTTAAGACCAAAAGGCATAACTTTAAGATGAGGAATATATAGTTTAGAAGCGATCTGAGACAAAAGAATATCGCTTCTGGAATGGAACAATTATAGAAAGTGCTGCCTGAGATGTTTGTGCAGGTAGGTATTCCCGTAACATTACAGAAGCATCTGTATCAACACACAAAATGCCAGGCCATATTCGACTATGGACTAGTTCCAGGAAAATGGGATTGGTGCAAGTTAGTCTTTCTTGGTTGGCATAGACATGACAGGCCGAAGGATCTGTTTCTTTGCTGTAGGACTCTGTGACTCTACTGAGCTCTTGTTAGCGAGAACCTGCCCAGACTGAACTTGGGGTAGGGTTGCATCCTCTCTCCATTCTCTGTTGCTGGGCATTTTGAATAAACCAGCAGTGAATTGATAAAAAATAATGATGGTGCACTCTTCTCTCTCACTGCAAATCTCGAATCTGGAGGTTATGTATTATCACAGCGATGCTCATACACATTAAGGAGGGCAGGTTCCAGGAAAAGAACATAAACAACATTTTAAACTGAAAACACAGTGGAGAACAGAAACATTGTTTTCAGTTGCAAAATTAGTATATTCTTCATAATTGTTCGCTCAATTACAGCAGACACCATCTTTGTATTATGACGGACCCACGATCATTTTAAAAAAAGGAGTAATTTGCATTGAACTAGTGCAGAGGTCAGATCACAGAAGTCACTGCTACCAATCCCCAGGGGATTAGAATTCCAGAGAAGTTAGGCGCTCAAATAAACCTAGTCCATTATAAAACACTGAACTTCAGGGTATCAGCACCACCTGCAATTTCAACTCCCACTACACACTATCCTGACTTGGAACGATGTGACCATGCTTCAGTTTCGCTGGAATGCTAGAATTCTCCTATCTTCCGCTGCCCCCGCTAACTGCACTGTGAGTCTCCCTACACACATAGACTGCAGGGCCCCAGAAAGGCAGATCACCAGCACCTCCTCTGGGAAATTCGGGATGAACAAAAATGTTGACGAAACCAACGATATTCACATCCTATAAAATCATAAATTAAAATAGCAGATGTGAGTTTCAACAAAGCCCACATCTATAAAGTAGGAAACTCCTTCCTATGTGATCGTTGCTGTTAGTCCATTTCGAAATGTTGCCATTGAATCGGAACTAACACACTCGCTATAAGTCACATTGTACCCTGGGGGCACAAGACAATTGAGGTCTGACAAGATGGAATATTTTGAGGGTACAGGTTAGAACTGGGATCTTCCAATATCCAACTCTCCTTGCATAGACCGGACAGCATAGTACTGTTGCTCAGAGTCTTTGTTGCATGGGTGGCATTTCTGAAAGGTAATTGTGACTAAATACATTGTGTATTTACCATTGTGTATTCTCTTATTTACCAAACCTTGTTTTAATCTGAATTTGAAAGATCCATCAATCTGATCTTCTCCTTCTTCAATTTTTTTTTCACATCTGGGTCATGGAGATTCTGCCACACAGCTGCTGACCTCAGATGATCAGACAGAAGTAGAATCGATGACTTAATGTGTTCCTGAGACTTCATCTGGAGTGATTATTATTTGTTACGATGTCGACAAAATCCAGACTTACAGCTTGAATTGTTTCTGTAGACCATTCGACAGGTAATGAATACAAAGCAGATTTTGTGAAACTTCAATCTCTGTCTACTTCCATGCAATAAATACATTCACAAATTGAACTATACCTGGATGGAAGCTGACTGACTCTCCAGTGATTTACTGAACTTTCGGAGTCAGGAACGGACAACTGTTTGTACTCAGTAGGAAAACACGGATGTCTCAAATTCTATTGTCCTAATATGTTTTAAATTAGATCGCAGGTGACTATTTCTGTTTACCTTACATTAGATCCTGTCTGAATTATTACTGTACCCACTCGTATTTCTGTTCATAATACTTTACACTCCGTCTCTTGCAATTATGTAGGACAATAAATGTTGGTTTTGGTGGCAATATGAAAAATCCTCAACTAAATAAACATGCTGGAGTCCCGATATCACTGGTTACTACTCCAAATTCTGTCTGTCTGATAATTTACCGTCTCAGTTTTATTATATTAGCTTTTCAGAACATTGCACATAGTTGACGCAAAATAGTCCAATTTTTAAACTTCAAATCATTTAAGAAATCGACGCAGTGGATATTTCAGCCCATTCTTTAACTCGACTCTGAATTTGTTCTGGGTTCCAGCATAAATAAATGGGTTGATGCAGGAACACAAAAATAAAAACATAAACCCATTTTCCTCAAGGATAAAAGTCGATTCACTGAAATCTGAACCGGAGAAGTAGGAAACCTTTGCAATTCGGACATAGAGAATCGATATAAAAAATAAGAAATACAATAAGAGGAAATTGCCTGATATGGCAAAGAGTAAAACAATGGACTTCCTCCGCTTCTCCAACTGTGGGTCATTCTGATTCTCTCCGTGGCTCTGGGCCCTGAGTCTCCTGCGGGCTCTATTGGCCACGAGAATATATCTAACGGTCAAAGCATTTAACAGTAAAATCAGAATGAATGGGAGAAGAGGGTTGAAAATGCAACGAATCAAGTCATATGTGATCCATGAAGGTGACATATAAAATATTAATTTTGGCTTGCAGAACCAGGGTACATTGTTAAATGTGTACAGAGGTTCATATATAAAATACAAAAATGCATTTTTTAAAGTACACAATGCAGACACGATTCCTGTGACGCATGTTGCTGTCTTCCTGGTGCAGTATTTTATTTTAAGTTTCTGACATGAAATCACTACAAATCGATCAAAGGTGAAAGTGACAGTTAACCAAGTAGAGCTGTCTACGACAGTGGAAGTTAAGACAGTACGGAGACTGCAAACTGGAGTGATGGACAGGAAACTGTACGGGAAATAAATCCCAGCAATCCGGTTTAGTATTACAGAGGTGACCAGGACCAAGAGATCTGTCACCGCCATGGACACCAGGTAATAAATCATACACCTAGAGAGACCGCATCTTTTTTGAGACAGGATCACAATCACGGTCAAATTAGCTGTAAAAAGAAAGATGGAAGGAGACATAAAAACAGGCAAATTACTTTTTCAACTTCCATCAAAATTGTCCGTTTTTCTAGATTCTCTTTGAGGCACATAACTTTGTAGCATGTATACATTGCACGAGATAATAGTTATTGCATTTCAAAGAGATATCCAGATTAAAAGCATATGTATTAATGGCATAAGGTACAAAGTATTCTGTTGGGTTTTTAGCAGAGAAAACAAATAATTCTAAGTTCTATCTAGTATATAGAATATAGAGTAAGGGAACCGAAAAAAAATACAGCAGCAAAACATTACAGAAAGTATTGGAGTAGGTAAATATTAAAACGATCATCAACGAGTGAGGACATTTTCAGAAACACGGTTAACAGCTCATTGAGGATCAAATCTGGCTCCTTCTAATAAAATATGGTGCCATCATTCATTGTTGGGAATGTCAGCAATTTATTTGCTAAGATGTATACTGAAACATAAGGAGGTGCGTGACCAATATACATTTCTCTCAGTTTTGGAAAGAAACGTGGGAAGCCGTGGAATGATAGCAATGTGTTCTTCAGCTTATAGGAAGGATGTTATTAACATGGACAGGGTTCAGAAGAGATTTATCAAGATGTTGCTGGGAATGGATGGGTTCAATTACAACAAGAGGCTGTTTTGGCTAGGACCTTTTTCACTGGAATGTCTGAAGTTGAGGCGTGACCTTATAGAGGTTTATAAAATAAAGAGGGTTATTAATAAGGTGAATGGAAATTGTATTTTTTCTAGGGTGGTCAATTTCAAGACCAGAGGAATATTTTTAAGGTAAAAGGAGAAGGATGTACAAAATGATATGATGGACATTTCTTTTACACAATGATTGATTCTTGTGCGGAATGAAGTTCCAGCGGAAGTGATAGATGCAGATACAGTTACAACGTTTAAAAGACGTTTAGATAAGTACGTGAATAAAAAGTGATGGTATGGATTTGGGGATATACGCAGGCAGGTGGTTCTAGTTTCGTTTGGGATGATGGTGGGCATGGACTGGTTGGATCGAAGTGTCTGTTTCTGCTCTGTATGATTCTATGACTTCATTATGATAGTGAAGACTTTTGATATTCATCCCTGACATGCTGTGAATCAGTACGATAAACTGTATCTTCTCTGAATTGTTTCCAAATTATTTATAACATTCCATAAAAAAGGAAACCATTGCTCTGCGCAGTCATTTATATGTGATCTCACAACGTCCTTCACAACCGAGGCATAACCAGCCTGCATTCGAATTCAATTTTTCTCATAATAAACAATTAATTTCGGCTCGATTTCCAATTTCCTGAATGCATCTGCACACTAGTCAGTTTTTGCACAGTTCTAGGATATTTCTTTAAGTCTGATAATATTTTTCGCTTCTTCAGTGCACGACAGAGCGTAGATCCTCTTCTTGGAATATTAATTTCTGTTTAGGATGTATCTGCCCTCTTCTTTCTGTTCTCTAACATTCCCTTGAAGGTTTACTGTTACATCGTTATTCAGGTATCCTTTATTACAATTTGCCAGTTCACTGATGAGAAGGACGTTTGTGCCCTGATTGCACTTATCTCAGTTTGAAAGTATAGACTTAGGCCTACTCTTCTCAGCCTTAAACTGAAGGTAAAATGTAATCACATTATGATCTCTATGAAGCTGACATTATGATGTCAGCAATTTAGCCAATCTTGCTGCAGAATACACCCTTTGGAGCCAGCTCCAATACTGAATCTAGAAAAAGCTCAGAATCTATCCGGAAAACATTCGATGAGCTCCTTTTCCAAGCTCTTTTTCCTCATTTCATTTTTTGAGTCTCTTTAAGATATACCAAAAGTTCTCAGCCAATATGTGGACACTGATGAAGATTGGGAGAATGCACGACATTAGAAGCTCCTTGCAGTTGGAGGAAATTCTGTCTCAGCGAACATCAAATTAGAAGCATCAACAACATTGAATGTGTAAGGGCAGAGTTGAGCTGAAAAACTAGAGCCTGAAAACAGAAAACAAAATTGCTCTGTGTTTCAGGGCCAAGTGGCAAATAACCATGCTGGAGAACAAAAAATACATTTCTTGTATATCAGTAAACATCTTCTCGACTAATAATGACCTTTCAATAAATTCAATCACTTTTGCAATGATCACATTCTCTCAAATCTGGCAATTACTCTGGCATTATTTGATTGACATTACGATGACAAGGCGACAATTCGCCCACAGTGATAGTTGTCATAGGACAATACATAGTAATGCTTCATTGATTGAAACAAGTTTTCTTAATAATCCATCCTTAACTGTCCTTCAGTAGGCGGTGAACTGCAGTTTTGAATCACAAACAACATTTTGTTTAGGTTGAATGACAATGCCATTAGGAAGGAGATCAAAATCCTGGAACATCGCCTCACGATTTCGTGTGTTGAACTGAACCTCACGATTACAAAATTTCAAAAAGGCAGCTCAGCACCGCTTTTCTAAGGGCAACTAGGAAATAACAATAAATGCTGTCCCAGCCAATGGCGTTCACATTCTCTGAATGAATGATTTAAATGTCCCTCCCTCTCATTCAACGAAGTATTTTTAAAATAACTCGGTCACTGTTATCACTTCAGTAGCACAATAAGTTCCTATTTGCACCTTAGTAACAAGGTGTTAACAGACCCAAAGTAATTATAGGAATAACACACTAAATCTGGAATTTCATGCTACTAATAATGCGATAATTCACCATCAGTATTAGAGCCAATAACATGCTGGGGTCCATTTGAACTGTGATGACATTCTAGTAATTTATGCGCCATAGAAGTGGCAATACCAAAAGTACAACTGTGTTTACACCATAATAATTTTGTGTCAATTTTCCCTCAAAAGCATTGCTAATAATTACAGGATAATAGCATTCAATCGATGAAAAAAAATCATATATCACCCCCATGACTACGAATAAAACAATATAACCATGTTGCTATCGTGAGGTGGTAGGAGAAATTGGAAGAAAATTATTACGAGAGTGAAATGGCGTCTGTCTCACTGAGGCACACAAGACTTAAAGGGTAAATTAGACATATTGCAAGAAGAAACTATGCAGGTTAACTGTTATAATAACATCTAAATGAGAGAAATTAAAGTATTTATTTAGAAAAACCATCTCAGTCAATGACTTAATCAGCGAAGTAAAACGATTTCAGAAGAAGAATGATGGTGTGAAAAAAAACCACAAAGTATATCAGATAAGGGGAACAATATCGACCAATAACGTGAAATATGTAGCTAGTTAAAACGGAGGAAGAATATTTATTTTGGAGTCGTGTTACTAGAAAAATGAAGAATTGATGCAGTACACCTATAAGCCACTCAGCTACGACTGAAGACCTATACCTCACCTGGTACTCCGATTGCTGCAACAACGGGATAGTAAATGGCAAACACCAGACCTTTGGGTATTCCGTGCATTTCGATCACAAGCTCTGGGTGCATTCTACATTTCACTGTAAAATGATCACATTTGTAGCTGGGGACAAGTCTACAGGGAGATAATTAGATATTTGATCTTTTACATAAATAACGTGTTGAAACAAAACAGATCAGTGCAGTTGATGCTCGACTGATTTTGCTGATAAGGTAGAATGTATTATATTTCATGGGTTAAGACACTGTTCGAACATGAAATAGCCAGAGATTGTACAACTGGACCAGTTGTATTTCTCTAGATAAAAGAAAGAGAGTTGCCTAGATTTTGAGCCGAAAGAGACGCTTGACCAGTCTGTGAAATATAAAAGTCTTGGCGGAAATGATCATCTTCTCTCTCCTCAGAACTGTTGTGTCTGTTTGATCACTAGCTAAGTGCAATGTGATTTTGAGACCATATAGCTTGTAACTCAATTGATTTCGCCAAAATTGTCGATTGGTCCCTCAAAGTAGTTACATTCAGGATGCACGAGTTCATTCTTCATTTAAAAATAACCACATCTTCCCAGGTCACTGCTGCTATATTCAAAGCGGCAGCCCAATACTATTATACCCATTACGAACATGTTTATTTCAACATTTCGATATGACCAGTTCAGTAAATGCATAAGTTCAATGAAAACTGGGACAGTGCTTATGTACAATTTCACGTCAGTGTAGCTTTGCCCACATATACCAGGTCAGTTCCAGCAAGGCTCCATGCTGTCTGTGCAAGATGGCTTCAGTTTGGCTTAATTCAATAAAGTCAAATCTAAACTTGCCCTTTTTACGTTGGACAACAATTTGGAAAACAACCATGCTCCATGAGAGAATTGAAACAGAGTCTTAATCTTTGCAGGACCTGATGTAAAACTTTGTCCTTCCTGGAAAATCTGAAGAAAAATCAGAAAATGTCAAAGCCAGGAGAAAACTACTAAGCAATCTTTCTGGATCAAAGTTGTGCAATGCTGCCTGAACAGTCTGGAACTCAGAACTCAGCCTATCATACGCAGCAGCAACATGCAGAGCACTTTTCTACCATGAATCATCACACAGAAACATTTTTGACACATAATTGACTGGAACACAGCAGGTCATAACAAGAGCCCTCCATATGAGATATCTCCCCAGGGTTCCTGTCCTTGCAAAGAGTACTCTTTCATACAATTGCCGATAGATGAAAACCCATAATCTGGTTGACACTTTAATCTGGTTGACATTTTAATGAAATTAGTGAGGCATGAACTCCCCCCGACAAAATCATGCTGTCTATCGCTAGTATGTCCATTTGCTTAGAAATGCGTAAAGATCTTGTCCCTGAGAATTTTTCCAATAATTTCCCTACAACGGCCTTGAGGCTTTTTACCCATGCCACACCTCGTTTACCCTCCCATTCTCAATCTACTTGCAGTATACCATTTATCTTGGTGCTCTTTGTGCAGCAAGTTAACTGAACAAGCTCAACCAGCAGTCTCCTTCGGATCAAGATATGGGAAAAAACGAGATTGTCAATAACAGATTTCTTGTGACAAGCTCCATCTGGGACAAGGCAGGCGTTGTTCTATCATGATTAGAGTGGTCCTTGCTAAATGCACAAATTCGTGGTACACTTGTGGAGATGCGCCAACAATGTTGCACATTACTTGGGGGGGACCCTCTCGAAAGTTCAAGTGTTGGAATTGTCATCTTAAGCTCAGAAAACAAGTTTATCACTTGGCTCCAGAAACCTTTTATTTGTTGAATAAATAAGCACATGAATACAATTGATAGAAATCTGATTGACAGATCAGCCAACCGTGCTAGTACTTACTTATAGCTCTCCTATGTATCATTCATTAACATTCTCAACTGTGTACCCTGCAGTCGAGCTCACACACACACATATGTCCCTCATTGGCATCTGTAGAATGAACAATCAGGCATTAATTGCCACTTTCCTCGAAGCCTCGAATTCATTCTCGAGCATTTCTGCATAATGTCTGCATATCAATAGCACAGCTCTTTAGTACAATTGCTAGAATGCTGTCAGGACCCAAAACTCTTCTGGTTTCCATTGCCTTCATCCATTACTTAATGTTATGAGGAGTAAATCAAATGGGTTGAGGACACGTATTTGTGATGATAAGTTCGTTCCAATGAAGAGCATCGATCAACTCATCTGTACTTGTAGATGTATGGGATGTCCTAAACAAATACTTTGCGTTGATATTTACCAAAGAGAAGGAATCGGTGCAGGATGATCTCACGAAAGGCAGTGTCGAATTTCTAAGTTCAGTTGCTGTTAAAAAAGAAGAGTTGTTGAGCGACTTAAAAAAGTTTTAAGGTAGAAAAGTCGCCAGATCCTGATGGGATCTATATCAGAATATTGAGAGATGGAAGAGAACAAATTGTTGGAGCAATGACAAATATCTTTATATATTATTTGGCCACAGTTGAGGTTCCAGAGGACCGGAGAATAGCCAATTTTGTCTCCTTTTTTTGAGAAGGGTAATAGGGATAATCTTAGAAATTATAGACCTGTGAGCCTCAAGGCCGTTGTAGGGAAATTATTGGAAAAAATTCTCAGGGACAAGATCTGTACGTATTTCTAAGCAAATGGACTTACTAGCGATAGACAGCATGATTTTGTCGGGGGGAGGTCATGCCTCACTAACTTCATTAAAATTTTTGGGAAGTGATGAAAATGACTGATGAAGGAAAAAGCAGTTGAAGTCGTCTACTTGGACTTTAGTAAAGTGTTTGACAGGGTCCTTCATGATAGACTGTTACAAAAGGCGAAGTCACATAGTATCGGGGTGTGTTGGCAAAATGGGTTGCAGGACTGGCTCAGTCAGAGGAGACTAACTGTAGTGAAGGAAAAATGTTTGTTAGAATAGATGACTGCGACTCCTGGTGTTCCTTAGGGATCAGTACTGGAACCTTTGTTGTTCATGGTCTGCATAAATGATTTGGAGTAAAACGTGGCTGGTGTAATTAGTAAGATTGCTGACAATACAAAGATTGATCGACTTGCTGATAGTGAGAAGGATTGTCAGATGTACAGTAGGATGTAGGTCAGTTGGAGGCATGGGCTGAAAAGTCTCAGATGAAGTTTAAACCGGTCATATGTGAGGTGATACACTTTTAAAGTTCAAGTACAGGTGGAAATTATCCAATGAATGGCAGGACCCTTAGGAGTATTGATATGCAGGGGGATTTGGGTGTGCATGTCCACAGATTACTGGAGGTGGCAGCGCAGGTAGATAAGGTAGGTAAGCAGGTTGGGTGGATTGGCAATGCTAAATTTCCCATAGTCTTCAGGGATGAGTAGGCTACGTGCATTAGCTACAGGAAATTCAAATGTAGGGTAGTTGGATGGTTCTGGGTGAGATGCTCTTTGGAGGGTCAGTGTGGTGTTGGTGGGCTTAATGTCCTGTATCCACACTGTGGGGATTCTACGACGTGAAAAAAAATCTGGATTGAAGGAGCTTGTTTTTACTGGAACACAAGAGGTTGGGGGGCGACCTGGTAGTAGCTTATTAGATTGCAAATGACATAGATCGAGGAGAAGATTTGAGGCTTTTTCCCAGGGTGGAGGCGTCAATTACTAGGGGACACAGGATCAAAGTGCAGAGCTTGGGGGTGGAGGTTAGAAGATATGTGCGAGACAAACATTTCACACAAAGGGTGGTGAGTGCCTGGACCGTGCTGCCAGAGGAGGTGCTGAAAGTAGACTCAATAGCTGCATTCAAGAAGCAAAAAGACAAGTGCATGAATAGGAAAGGAACAGTGAGATACAGATCCTGTGAGTGAAGTCCATTTTCGTATGGGAGGGCAAATTATGATGGAGCAGGCTTGGAGTACCGAAGGGTCTTTTCTTGTCCTGCATTGCCCTTTGTTCTTGTTCTTTTTCCATTATCTTGGCGAATAACACTGCTCATACTGTGAAGGTATTAGTTGATATTATGGTGTGTAGGGTTGTGTGATTGAAGGACTGCACGTATGTTTGTTCTGCTATTCAATAAGTTCATGACTGATCTGAGGGTACATCAAATCTGCATCAAGTGGGATCGACAAACCATTTTGTATGTCCTGCTAAATCACGTATACAGCCATTATGCCGAAACGCTCGAGAATGAACTCCAGGTTTCCAGCAAAGGAACAGGTGATGCATGCCCTCGTGTGACCAAAATAAGTATAGAGGCATGAAGAAGAATTACTACAACACCAGTCAAGAAATATTGCACCAAATACAGAGGCAACGGAGACACAGTCAATGGAATGAAAAGTGGTACGTGATCTATTGCTGTAATAACTGAGGCAGATGCAACTGTAATCAAAACAGAAACAGTGTAATATGAAAAGTGAAGTGATCTTGTACTACAGTGACAATTTAGATGGGGCCGAGTGTGATATTAGCTCAGACATAGTGGTGTTCAACATCTGGTACCTCGTTTAATATAAATTAGGATATAGCATAATACCATGTTCTCGTGGAAAGGCAAATGGGGTAATACGGGCAGAGGTATGGTCGTGTAATGTAATAATGTGTAGTGCGGCGATGAATCTGCTTTAATAGTCAGAGATCAATGTAATAATGAGCCCCAGTGCCACAGTAGCGGAGGCAACGCTTTGTTTAACAGAATTTCTTTTAAATGATGCCCGAACATCCCAAAAAAGGGGCGTCAATATAGCTCAGTTGTTAGGACTGCTGCTTTACACCTTCAGGGATCCGGTTTGGATTCCATCCTTGGGAGGCAGTCTGAGTGGAGATTGCATGTTCTCCCCATGTCTGCGTGGGTTTCTGCCATATGCTTCAGATTCGTCCCACAGTACAAAGATGTGCAAGTTGGATGGATTGGCCATGCTAAATTAAGCATGTTTTAGGGATGTGTAGGTTAGGTGCATTAGCCGTATGAAATGCAGGGTTACAGGCATTGGTTAGGACGGTAGGTTTGGGTGGGATGATCTTGAGACTGCTTATGTGGATCGTTTGGCCAAATCGCCTATTTCCACACTGTATGAATTTTACGGATCCGTTGACTTTCTGGTTGCCACTTAATTCTCTCTCCCTGCATCTGTGAGCTGTGTATGGTAGGGAAGTCGAAATCAGTCATTACTCGATGGAAACTGTGTGTAATATGCGTCTGCATTCGCAAAGGATGCAGGAAACATTCGCTAAAATGAGCGAGAGAGTTGATTCTTTAAGTATTTTTTTCCTTCTACTGGGAGATTGACAGATCACTGAGTCGACAGGCTGTTCTTCAGATCAGGCCACACCAGTAAAAGCGCAATTATCGAACTCCCGCCTCCTTCCTGTGATGGAAATTAAGCGGAGGCCTCCACTGACTGAACAAGGCCCTCCCCAGTCTCGTGTACATCAGGCTAATGCAGCGTGAAACTCACATTAGGTTCAGAGGGTTGGTCATGGGATGAGGCCGGGGTTGGGGGATTTAACATGGATTTCACCCTTTTCAAAATCACCCCACCCCCGATCTCATTCCATGACCAACCCTCCCTCTCATCCCGCCTCCTTGACCTGATACAACCTGTCCATCTTCTCTCCCACCTATTTGCCCCGCCTACCTCACTGACCAATCCCCACCACTACCTACCTGCACTCACCTATCACCATCCCATTTACCTTTTCCAGCACCCTCACTCTTCTCTCTATTCATTTCTGACCTCCCTTCCCCATTACCATTTCCGAAGAATCGTTCCAACCCCAAAGACAACTTTTTTGTTCCTATGATGCTGCCTGGTCTGCTCTGCTCCTCCAGCTCCACATTATGTTATCTCTGACTCCAGTATCTGCAGATCTAACCATCTCTGACACATACAATGGGGCTACTCTCCATCAACTTATTCTGAAAATGACTGTCACAGAGAAAAGCGGAATTAACTGTTAAATATTTCGGATATGTGTGTTTTTCAAAGTAATATATGTGCAGATATTCAATCTTAATCCGGCGATTAAACAGAGCAAAATCTTATTATACGCTCCATAATGACCCCGCGGATTCTTCCAAGATATGTTCAAACTGTGAACTTCCCCTTACATTTCTTCGTGATCCTGGAATTATTCAATGCTTCAGGTTTTCTTTTTCCCAATTCCCGTTTTAAGGTTACTCCTGAATCATTTCTTTTCACCCTCTATTCTGTCATGTGATCATGATCAGAACACTTGCTTTTTCTTTTCCAAAGAAACAGATGTCGACATTTCCAGGCTGTGTTTTCTTTTCAAATTAGAGTGAAGACATATCGAAATAGCTCGAAATTGAACAAAATGCCTTATTGACAGAGCTGTTCATATCTTTGATACAGAAGAACTATTCTAAACAAACGTCTACTTTTAATCTCATAGATTCCAGTTCTCTGATGTCCCAGAGTCCACATTTACAACCTCTGCTGCTGGTGACCATGCTACTTCAAGCTACGAATATAAAGGGTTCTGTCAATATGCAGCTTACTGGTACAGTCAGTCCCCAAGACAGGTTCTGAAATATCTGCTTCAAAAACAGGGGAATAAAGAAAACACTGCCCGGGAAGGACTTGCTGCTTCCATTGATTTTTCAGTGAAAACCAACCAGGTAAAGATCTCTAAAATACAACTGAGAACCTCCACTGTTTATTACTGTTCACTGAGTCGGCATATCAGCACACATAGTGAGACAGAGGATGGGGAGAGCTCTACAAATACTCAAACACGGTGAGCTTACAGATACAGTGACATGGATCCCGGAGAGATCTGATGCAAAACCTGAACATGGTGAGGGTTATAGACACAATGTTGTAGAGCCCGGAGAGAGCTGTCCAAGAATCTGAACATGGTGAGATTACTGGCACCGTGATATAGAGCCCTGAGAGAGCTGTAAAAAAAAAATTGAAGATTTTGGGAATAAAGACACACATTGATAGAGAGCAAGGATTGAGCTGTACAAAACTTGACTGTAAAGCTTTGTGGAGGTGGACTCTGGGGCACCAGCGAACTGAATCTGCAGGGGTTCTTTTTCTTTCCTGTGTTTGCTCCTTCACATTTGATGGCGGAAACATGTTAATCTCAGGATCAATTCTGTATTCGTGATACTTATCATAACTTGCAACTTACCAGATGATTATTTTCACTTGATTCAGTGCGCGATATAGTCTGTTATATTTGCATAGGTGCACGTGGATTCAACGATAACTTTCCAACTTTAATTTGACAAATAATGAGCACGACAAGTACGTGTATTTATGGGGAAACAGCGAAGATACCAGAAATAATTAGATGACTCCTTGCCGGAGTGGAAACATACACACATAAAATTCCTCCATGTTGCCCGATTCTGTGATTAGAAATTTCTATTTCTGTTTTCCTTGTGGAAAGAAAAACATAAAGAAACATTCGAACACTAATAAAACAATTACTTTCCAAACAGGTAATTCTGTGAGTTAACCCAACTATGTACAATCAATGCCTGCAAGAAATTCCATTAGAAACCATAGATTTAGTGACAACAAGCATGGGTAGTGAAACATAAAACTTCTTTGTCACTTTAACACATCACAAGAGCTTCTGCTTGACTTCCGTTCTATTTGACTCTTTCCAACAAGGGGGTCAAACTTTTCTTCGAGTTTCCATTCGTTTTAATTTTTATATGAAATTTCATGTTATTTCTGCGTGTATGTTGTGATTATCGTGACAACGTGTCTTAAAGGCTACAACTGTCAGTTGGTTTTCATTTGTGCGGCTTTGGCTGTGGTTTTACTGTTACTCACTGGAAATTCCCTCTTCCACATCTCTGACAATTTCAATTCCTTGCAAACCATCGGCTGATTCTCTCCCGTGTTCACTGAGAGTACCTTTGTCTGAGTTTTACATTAAAATCAATCTTCGGGTTCGGGGCAGGCAATTTGACCCATAACTAGAAAACATGTGATTATCCCCCACTCGAGCCAATCCCCGATGGTGAACTATTGCCTTATGGGACCTGTGTCTCTCTACTCCTTTATTCATCCTATATTTTTCTTCACCACTCACTCCGCATCTCAATGGAATCCACGTGTTCATGCGTTTCTGTGCAGATATATTCTTCCTTATATGTTTTCTTCTGCGAGTGGCAGCTCTTGGCTGTAGACTCATACTCAAAAGAAAGTGGCTCCACATCCAACATATTGAACCCGTGCACAATTTAAATGATTTCCATGTAGAGGCCTTCTGCTTCCATGTTACCATGAAAGAAGCCTGGCCAGCTCAAACATTTCTTATTGGTGTAATCTGCAGCTGATCACCTTTATTTCAGGAGGTTAAGAAGTCACAGTTGAACTGATACAAACAAAAGAATTATGAACACGGGAGGTCAGTCGAAGTTGTGAACCTATTCCACCATTGAATATGATCATGGATAATCATCTACCTTCATGAAACCATCCAGAAATATTACAAAAAAACTGATTCAATTGTTATTCTAAAAAAAGTCCAAACTGATGACTACCCACAGCCTCTACCCTGTAAGACAACTTGACCATTGAATGTGCTTGAAAAACAACACCTCTCAATATTTCAACCTCATCTCTGACTAGAAATCCATATAAATTACCGAAGCCCTGTCACTCAAATATAAATATTCAATACCTTGCCTGCAAATCGAAGTTTTCATGTTTCTGTCTTAGGGTGGAAAGATCGGGAAATAATGGCTTGTGTAAAGGTATTTGGAATTAATACCAGCAGCAATATATCTGTGATAGTCACCAATTGCCTGAAGCAGCATTTTTTTTACCTGAATAGCAATGTATCACACCCCATTTTTTCCTCCAAGTAGTGTTGTGTTGGATTCAGATATTTTATAATTAACCTGTTCAAAGGTGCTATGACATGCCTGTGGATCAGGAGTGACTTGAACCCCGGCTTCCTAATGCAGATGTAGGGACACTGCTGTTGTGTGACACGAGTTGTTTGCATTGGGATCAGTCTGTAGGTCACCAATTCACATCAGCCTGTTTCAGTTGAGATCGACTGTAGAGCAGAAAGTGATAAGGAGAGCACGCAAGAATGATAGAGGACAAGAAAGAGAGAACTGTTCCATGACATAGGTGGGATCAAAGAATTTCTTCACAAAAGGAATGATGTCTTGGATTAAGTGAAGAAGTTAAATGCACCCACTTCCCTGTTGACAGTCTGCTTTGGAGTTCTGATATTGATAATATCTGCTCACAAACTCAGGCCTGCACCGCTTTTATCCATACAGAAAATTACATTCGAAGACCTTACTTATAAAGCTGTTCTATTTTCTGTTTAACAGGCTTGAGGTGACATTGAAGTCAATAGAAACCGACAATAAACATTAACTGGAAATTCTGCAACGTGGTAGGGTTTGGCGTCACTTCCCCACTGTGGCAGTCACAGCAGTCCAGAATCCAGCTAAAAAAAACATAATTATATTTCCCTAAATACTGCATTGCTTCAAGCCAGTCACAAGTTCCCTTGTTTACTTGTGTTGGAAGGAATGACTGCTTCTGCAAATGATGCCCATCATACAAGATTCTCTGTCCTAAATGATGTCGAACTTCTTGAATGTTGTTGGACCTGCACTCATCTAGGCAAGTCGGCAGTTTTGCGTGATAGTTTTCAATTGTGTATTGTAGATGATGGACAGACTTCATGGGAGTGTGGAGGTCAGCCGGTCAGTTATTCGCTGCCCATGCCTGACCTCTGTTTGAGAGTAATTTTCATTTCTCGTCAATGTTCTCTTGTAGCTGCAGCAATAATCTTGCTAGACAATTTCAGATTCGTCCATTCATTACCATCAGAATTTTGATAGTTGGGAATTCAACAATGCTAATGACGATGAACTTTAAAGGATGATAATTAGATTATATATTTTGGCACAGATTTGCACTGTATTATGCATGGTGGTACGAATGTTCTTTGTCATCGAATATAGCTGAATACACAATTGTAATGTGCAAAATTTGTCAGCATTGTTCAATGCGCAAAATGCAGGACAAATCCAATGCTATAAACTACCTGATCAGTGTTCTCTCACAGTGATGGAAGGCATCATCAACAGTGTTATAAACCAGAACAAGGAAAATAATAACCTACTAACTGATCTGAAATTTGCTTTACACCATTTCCACTCAGCTACTGACTGCTTTACAGTCTTGGTCCAAATAAGGATAAAAGAGTTAGACTCCAGAGGTCAATTGACATCAAACGACATTTAACCAAGCATAATGCAATGAACCTTACTTCACCTCCAATAGTTACAGTGATACCTCGCAGTAATAATTACAATACTGGATTTCTAAGGCCATCCATCTCAGGGGCAGCAAATCACCACAGGCTTTCATAGGGGTAGTCTTCAATGTCAAGATCTGTTCTTCTGCTTCTTCAAGGATCTTCACTACATTACATTGTTAGAAGTGTAGATGCTCTTGGATGATTACACAATGTCCAGCATCATTATTGACTACTCGGTTAAGAAAGCAGTGAATTTTGTCTGCAGCAAGATCTGGATGACACTCAGGTCAGCAATATTAAGTGAAAATAGCATGCATGCTACGTAAGTTCCTGGATGTGATTATCGCTAATGAGAGGGAATTTAAATATTGCCTCTTGATAACCAATGATTACCATAGCTGAATCCACGACTATCCATATCCCGGTTTAACATTTACTAGACATTTTAGTAGACTGGCCAAATAAATACAATGCATAAAAGAACATGCCGTGATGCTGGTAATTACGTGGAGATAAACTCATTTGTTTTCCTCAAAATGTCTGCATACCAGTCATCATTTACCACGAAAAAGTCAATAATATGATGGAAAACACCCGACATGAATGATGAGTTCTGTTCCAGGAGGTCTCACGCAGCTTGAAACTGTCAAATATGAGGAATCTATGTGTTTTTTCCTATTTACTATCGTTGATATTCACTAAAATCCCCACCGATGCACTTTAGCAGCAGAGTGTTCCATGTACGAAATGCAAACCACATAGGTTCCTCGACACCTTCCACCTGCCAGCTCCACTATGTAGAAGGACTCGATCAGCTACTCATATGAACAAGAACACATCTAATTTCTCCTCCAAGTCACAGGTAATCCTGAATTCAAAACTTTCGCAGTTTCTTCACTGTCGCTTGGTCAGAAAACATGAAACTCCGCTCCTAACAGCTCTTCGGATGCCCTATGAACTTTATCAGTTCAAGAAGGGAGCTCACCCTACCACTTTCTCTACAGAAGTAATTGCTGGACAAACCAGTAACAACCGCATCCCCTGAAAGAACAGCAAAAATTAAAAACAAAAACAAAGTTGCACGAAAAGCTCAGGAGGTCTGGCAGCATCTGTGACGGAAAGGAAAAAAAAACACAGTTAATGTTTCAGGTGCGGTGATCCTTCCTCAGAAGGGTCACCGCACCCGAAACGTTTACTCTATTTTTTACATCACAGAAGCTGTCAGACCTGCTGAGCTTGTACAGCAACTTTGTTTTTGTTCCTGATTTATAGCATCCACAGTTCTTTCGGGTTTAATTTAGTAAAAAAAAAATCATTGTTAAGCCATTATTGATTCTTCACTTGACTTTGTCTTCTTAATATGTCGTCAAAAGTTATATTTCGTTATATTACTCTAGCTTCTGCCCCTCTTTACATTGCACTAGCACGTTCTCTGTCTACATTTTGTTTCCTGTCGTTATCATTGTGAGGTTGCCCCTTGTATCTTTAATTTATGTGTGTTTAACATGAATGGTGTGGGAATGTCCCCTGTCACATCAATGTAATGTAAGTATATTAACAGAATGTGACAGCCACTGTCATCATCATCCTCACTTCCTCTATTGCAATCACATTTTTTTGCCTCTGGCCTCATAGGAAACGATATTCCTTCACTATTTTGTAGAAGCAAAATCCCTCAGAGTGAGCCCAAAGTTGATTTACCAAAGTATAAGCATACCATATGCAAAACTGCAAGGATCATCATCGGACATCAAAAGACTCGACAATCGCCTCACAAGATCTTCCCAACGTTTTACTATCTCCTAAATAGGGAGTAGCAACAGAATCTGTTTGCTCAAAGAACTCGAAACATCTCGGGAACCTAATTGGCTCCCTGTAGATTTTGTGCAAGTATAAATTGGCGCACCTCTGAGCCTGTCACAGACATTCGCTGATACTGACAATCAATAACAGAATCCTTCATATAAAAAGAAACATGCACGGGAGAATAACTGGTCTAGTTTATGCAATTTATTATCCAATTCTTGCTGCCATTGGAATCCCAGGTGAGTCGTTGTACTGAATAATTAACTGTGGAAATCACTGTTTTATGAAGCTAGTGCGATCAATTATAATTTAAAATATATCATAATAAACCAGAGATATCTATGGCAATAAGATCTGCTCAGGAAAATTTCAACACCTATTCTACCAATTAAAACTTTTTAAAATTGGGGATGATAATAATCCTTCACTAATTGAAACGAACGTTGGACATTTGGCCAGTTATTCAAAATCTAGAAGTTTCGCACAGGAAAAATATATGATAGCATGGACCTGCAATGAAGTGGGAACATATGGTTTAGTTCCTAGATTATTTCAGAGGGATTTGACATGAGTTCAAATTACACTAATATTAGTTGTCTGTTTTTTCAAATAAATAACTCTGCAACTGCAACCTCATATCAGTATCAATGGTAATCTTGAATTATGGATTATCTGAAATAAAACTCCACCTGGAAATCTACTTCAGTTGCCTGAGGTGTGGTGACCCTCAGGTTAAACGACCACCAGTCATCTCTCTACTGAATGAGCAGCCTGATGATCCTCTGGAATTATGGGAAACGTACCTTTCCCTTTACTTCAGTATACGCTCTGGTAGTTGAATCTTCATGTCCCTCTGACTTAAACGTAAAAGTAAAGGTTCACCACCATTTTCTGATGGGCAAAAAATTGTGAACCAAAACAAGTCTGCCCTTCAGTGATGACCATATCCCACATATGAATAAATAAAATGTACTTTTGAGTTAATGGCACCAAGAATGTTAAAGTAACTGAACAGATAAATCGATGCTCATGAACCTTGAATCTGACTTGATTCCGGTATTACCTTGTGGTTTTTAAAGTCGGATTATAGGTTACTTGAAGAAAACATGATATACCAAGTCTGTTAGCTTTAGATAAAATATGCAATTTACCTTATGTGTGTCAGCATTAAAATTTACCCCATAATATGTAACAGAATCATCTTATGATAATTATACTAAAGGTAATACATAAATGCAAATAGGCACTTTTATTAGTGTGATGAAGTTGTCACTGGAATTGCAAATAAAAAAAAGCTTTAGTTTCCTTCCAGAAACGATGCCAAACATAAAACCTTACAGATTCATGCGTCTGGTAAATAGCTTATTTTTTCTTTGCCCATTTCAGTAAATTTGTTGGCGATCGTGATCCTCTCCCGAGGAAGATGTGGCCTCTCTGAATGCATCACTCGGTATCTGGTGTCCATGGCAGTGGCGGATCTCCTTGTAGTTATCAGTGCTGTCATATTCAATCGGATTACTGGCATTTATTTCCCAGTTAGTTTTATGTCCATGACTCCAGCCTGTACTATCAGTACTGTGATCATCTATGCAGCCACAGAAAGTTCTGTCTGGTTAACTGTTGCTTTCACCCTTGATCGATTTATAGCCATTTGTTGCCAGAATCTGAAAGCACAATTTTGCATTGAGAGAACAGCGGCGGTGGTCATAGGATTAGTCGTTTTGTTGAGCTGCTTAAAAAGTATTCCCTGGTACTTCATGTATGAACCACTCTACATAATTAACAACGTGCCATGGTTTTGTAATGTAAAATCAAGTTTCTATACTTCACTAGCATGGACAGCCTATGATTGGTTTGCACGTGTTTTAAATCCGGGTCTGCCTTTCCTCCTGATTTTACTGCTCAATGCTCTGACTGTTAGACACATCCTTGCAGCCAGTAGAGCCCGCAGGCGGGTACGGGCCAACAGTAGCAGTAGAGAAAATCAGAGTGACCCAGAGATGGAGAGCCGGAGAAAGTCAATTGTTTTACTCTTCACCATCTCAGGGAGCTTCATTCTCTTGTGGATGACATATGTTGTAGATTTCCTCTATGTGAAAATTACAAAGGAATCTTATTTCTCAGGTTCCAATTTCAATGATCCAAGATTCATTCGGCAAGAAAGTGGAAACATGCTTCAGCTCTTGAGCTGTTGCACCAACACTTGTATTTATGTCGTGACGCAGAGAAAATTCAGAAAGGATTTGAAGAATGCAGCAAACTATATTTGGAAACGAATTGTTAAGATAATGCATTAGAAAAGCTATTGGTGTTTGTTTCAAGTATGTGCGGAATTGTACTTTATTGTTATTACATTCTTAACCCTGTTGACGCAGGTTAAATGATGCTTGGAAGGCGAGGGGAAAACATGATGCCAGGTTTTTCATTCCTTTTCACTGATGTGGCAAGAACACAAGCATAATCGATGGGGGGAAAACGCAGCTAGTTTGTGTTTGGAGGTTTGTGCAATAATCCCTTCAATTCTGTCTCCATCCACCCTTTGAGGTGCTCTCTTAATAGATTAATAGAAAAGAGCAGGAGAATATGATTCGGTTCATCCAGCCTTTTGATATGAAAATGACACATCTTCTCTACAGTCTACGAGTCTCTGTCTTGGACTTTCTGAATAAATGAGTGGCCACAGTTTACTGATGTAGAGATTTCCAGAGTCAAAATTTTGGCTGAAGAAATTTCACTCCATCTTATTTCAAATAATATTTTCCTGTAACTGTGATACTTACCTGCATAAATTGCAGGCAGGAAGTCTGCTTCGTAGGGCCTACGTTGTAAAGTTCGACAGAATGTTTGTACATGTAGTTGAGAAAACTGCTAACTGTTTGAAAGTTCAGAAACTGCAGGCTCGTTCAACCTCATATGTACTTTGATTCTGTGGACACCCCATTTGTTTTACAACGCTTTTACCTATGTCAATTTCCGTATTTCAATAGAAAATGTAATTTGATCCACAACAATTTCTTCCAGTTGTCAGTGGTCAGATAGTAGAATTCACTCCATCTGACACTTTAAAAGAAATACAGTGTACACAAAATACAGTGAAGTCTAATCCATGGTTGGTGTGCTACTGTCCTCTGCTTCAGAACCTGCTACAGCTCAAATGAATGTGACACAGTAAAACTAACACTCGCTTTTGGCACAAAGCAGTGAACCTTCACAGGTATCTCCTGTCAACAGAAAGAGTGAAATATGAAGCTGTCCAAATAGTATCCATTCGTTCCATTATCTTTCAAAAGTAAAATTACAGAATGATTGTACATTGATCCATGAAGTGACACTCATTGCTTTCTAACCTGCTTACCCATTCTCAGCTCAGGTCTTGCCGAAATCATCTAGTTCTAACTTTATTGGCGTTTTGTTAGAAAGGTGTGTAAAAGAAATTATCTTTCAGAGATAGAGAGAAAGGTACGGTCCACAATAGAGGTGATTTCTCTTCAGTCAATGCAAACTTTGCTCCCACGTGTCAGCAAATTTCAGTGGAGGCTAGGAGGCAAGTAATCTAGTGGTGTGAATCGTGCTAGCCACCAATTAAGGTTATGCTTCTATTATTTTTAGCCAATTATCTTAGCTCCCAGAATGTCACTGCAAAGGGCTTCAGGTTGTTGCGTTAGTGTCACCCACCTTCAAATGGTTGATACATTATATTTTAAGTGGGAACGTCAAAGCTAGTCATCCAATCTTTGGCTCTTAAATGAGAAATTTCCCCTGCATCATGTAAATGCGATATGATTACTATTTTGCACCGAACAATTTCCCTGTTGACATCCACAGGCAGTTTAATCACTGGCATCCCACAATCTGTACCCTGGAGAGTACCTTTGACAAAAGATTAATGTGAATTACGCACGTGAATGCAAAATCGTCTAGACCAAAGCAAAAGTTGCACTGATACCACAAATATTTTCAATCCACTTACGACCGACTAGTCAGGAGTGTGGTTGGAATTCTTCCTATTGTCTTCAATCGTGCAGGTCTAGCTTAACAAATTCTATACCATCCACGACAAAGCTATCCAGCTATTTATTACCCCTTTAGTTCCCACCAGTCTCTGGTGATTTGTACATAATGCGTACCATCGATAGGTTGAAGTTGAACATACTTTCACGGCTTCTTCACCAACTCTTTCCAAACAGAACACTTTCGAAAGAAAATGGAAGGAACCGTATGGGAAAAACAGGACATGAATGTGTTTTCTTCAAGGTCACAATCACTCTCGACATGAACACCAATCATCTTCCCTTCTTCATTACTGGCTCGAATTTCTGTAACTCAGCAATTATGGGCCCTCATCGTATCTACATCGCACGGATTTTAATGCTTGAATCAGAAAGATCATAACCATTTTAAGAAGAGCTACAGTAAAGTTGAAATGATTGTTGGCTTTCCAAAAATGCTTAAAAGCCCAGAGTGAAGCAATGCAATTTTCCCGTGCACTGTGTTACTGTATGCTTCCTGTTCTTCTGAAGAGATGGCTCCCATCTTCTATCTAAAAAAATTGCGCACATTCTTCCTTTGATTCCTATTATTATTGCCTCACACTTTAATGAATCACTGCAGTCCATGGCGTAGCTATATTGAAAACGATGTTAGGAAAAGAGGTTGCAGAATTTTAACTCACCACGACTGAAGAAATGATTTGCATAACTCGAAGTCAGGAAGGTGAAGGAGAACATGCACAAAACATTGCCTTGCATTGGCTTCTCTCCACCACCTAGGCAGAACATTGTGAGTTGGAAGGTACTGATGAAAATACTTCCCTGAGTCTTTGCAAGACATGTTGTAGATGGTAAAGTTTGTTGCTTCATGGTGTCGAGTGGCTAGGTGCTAGGTGCTAGGTGTTAAATGTGGTGGACCATACACCCTTCGAGTACAGCTTTAACGTGGATGGTTTTGAGATTTTTAGGCGTAGTTCAATTTGCACTCAATCAGATAAGTGGACAAAAATCCATCGTGTGCCTGACCTTTGCCGTTTTGCTAATGGAGAGGCTTCGTCATATTGAGATTCAATGTAGAATTTCCAAAATGCTGTATAATTATACATTATGTGATATTAGGATGTCAGAAAAAAGAAAGTGGGGGGAGGTGTCAAATTTGAATGGGTCTCCCACGCCCGAGCAGAAGTATACACTGTGCTCTCATCCTTTAATGGTAACCGTGAAAGAATGGTTCTTGCATCTTTATCGAAAGTGGCAAAGAGTTCGATGTTCATCGAAGGAAGTTGCTTTCGTTAGAATGCGTCTTTACAAATCGATTTTGATGCTTTCTTTCTGAGCACTGCTAAAGGCAGGGTCAGGATTCACATAAGTCACATTTTCACTGCAGGGTTCTTTGGATCTTGAAGCACAGACTCCATGCCATTGTCGGGCTGCGTAGGGTCTGAATATTGATGCCAAAAAAGATGAAAAGCAGCATCCTACAGGATAAACGTCTTACCGACAATAGAGTGTCTGGCCTATAGCAATGGCAACATAAACCTTGGTTTTCGTCATAATAGGATGTAAGCCCCATCACCATCTCAGCTTTGCTAACATAGGAGTTACATCAGATAATGACTTGCAATGTGCTCTTGACTTTCCATCTCTGCACGTTATGAGTGGAAACGTCAGTTTTGACAACATTTAGAGCGGTTTTCTAAACTACATCACAGTTCCAATGTTAGTATGGTACCTTGATTCCACACAACATCATTTAACTGGATTGTCGTTATCATTTTGTGGAATCTGCTGTGCGCAAACTAGCTGCCTCTTTTCCTACACGAAGACAGTGAGTAAAAGACTTCTGTGGCTTTAAAGTGTTTTATGGTAGCTTGATATCACGAAAGGCTTAATGGAAATTAAAGTTTTCACTTCTTCATTTTCGACCAGAGAGACAGGGAGATAGAGAGTAAATCGAAGCCTAAATATGGGATTAAAAGTGTGATTCTGAATGGAGTGTTACCCGTCATGTCAAAAATAAAACAATAAAATAAAACAAAGAACTGCAAATGCTAAAGATCTGAAACAAAAAAAAACATAATTTGCCGGAGAATCTCAGCAGCCATCATCTATGAACAGAAAGCAGAACTTTCTTTTTAAACCCTGAGAATCTTCTTCTGAACCAATTCCGATCTGCCCTTTGAAACGGACCGACTCGTTTGTCACTTGCAGATAACTCACAAACACCTGCTTAAAGGGAGATGAAATGCGTTAATGGATGTTGAAATTGTCAGTGGTGCTGACACACCATGAAAAGGTTTTAATAAATCTCTATTTCAGCTTCATCTTGATCAACATATCTCATTCTGGGCGCGAAGTATGAAAGGGGATAAAAGGTACTGCAGATGCTGGAGAATCCGAGATAACAAGCATGGGGCTGGATGAACACAGCAGGTCAAGCAGCATCACAGGAGCAGGAAAACTTGACGTTTCGGGCCTAAACCCTTCATCAGAAATGGGGGAGGGGAAGAGGGTTATGAAATAAATAGGGAGAGAGGGGGAGGTGAATAGAGGATGGATAGAGGAGAGGATAGGTGGAGAGGAGGCAGACAAGTCGAAGAGGCAGGGATGGAGCCAGTAAAGGTGAGTGTAGGTAGTGGGGTAGGGAGGAGACAGGTCAGTCCAGGGAGGACGGACAGGACAAGGGGGCGGGATGATGTTAGTAGATAGGAGATGGGGGTGTGGCTTGAGGTGGGAGGAGGGGATAGGTGAGAGGACAAACAGGTTAGGTAGGTGGAGATGAGCAGGGTTGGTTTTGGGGTGCAGTTGTGGGAGGGGAGATTTTGAAGCTTGTGAAATCCACATTGATACCATTGGGCTGCAGGGTTCCCAGGCTGAATATGATTTGCTGTTCCTGCAGCCTTCGGGTGGCATCACTGTGGCGTTGCAGGAGGCCCAGGATAGACATGTCATCTGAGGAATGGGGGGTGGGGGGTGTAGTTGAAATGGTTCGCGACTGGGAGGTGCAGTTGTTTGTTGCGAACTGAGCGCAGGTATTCTGCAAAGCGGTCCCCAAGCCTCCGCTTGGTTTCCCCGATGTAGAGGAAGCCACAACGGGTACAGCGGATGCAGTATACCACATTGGCAGATATGCAGGTGAACAGCTGCCTGATGTGGAAAGTCTTCTTGGGGCCTGGGATTGGGGTGAGGGAGGAAGTGTGGGGGCAGGTGTAGCACTTCCTGCGGTTACAGGGAAAAGTGCCAGGTGTGGTGGGGCTGGAGGGGAGTGTGGAGCGGACAAGGGAGTCGCGGAGGGAGTGGTCCCTCATGAAGGCAGATAAGGGTGGAGGGAAAAATGTCTTTGGTGGTGGGGTCTGATTGCAGATGGCGGAAGTGTCGGAGGATGATACGTTGGATCCGGAGGTTGGTGGGGTCGTATGTGAGGACGAGGGGGATTCTTTTTTTGATTATTATTGCGGGGACGGGGCGTGAGGGATGTGTTCCGGGAAATGCGGGAGACACGGTCGAGGGCGTTCTCGACCACTGTCGGGGGGAAGTTGCAGTCTTTGAAGAATGAGGACATTTGAGATGTACGGGAGTGGAATGTCTCATCCTGGGAGCAGATGCGGCGGAGGCGAAGGAATTGGGAATAGGGGATGGCATTTTTGCAGGAGGGTGGGTGGGAGGAGGTGTATTCCAGGTAGCTGTGGGAGTCAGTGGACTTGAAATGGACATCGGTTTCTCGGTGGTTGCCCGAGATGGAGACAGAGATGTCAAGGAAGGAGAGAGAAGTGTTGGAGATGGTCCAGGTGAACTTCAGGTTGGGGTGGAAGGTGTTGATGAAGTGGATGAACTGTTCGAGCTCCTCGTGGGAGCACGAGGCGGCGCCGATGCAGTCATCAATGTAACGGAGGAAGAGGTCGGGTTTAGGGCCAGTGTAGGTACGGAAGAGGGATTGTTCCACGTAACCTACAAAGAGGCAGACATAGCTTGGGCCCATGCGGGTACCCATGGCCACCCCCTTTCTCTGGAGGAAGCGGGAGGAATTGAAAGAGATGTTGTTGAGGGTGAGGACGAGTTCGGCTAAGCGGATGAGGGTGTCGGTGGAGGGGGATTGGTCAGTTCTGCGGGACAGGAAGAAGCGGAGAGCCTTTCGGCCATCAGCATGGGGAATACAGGTGTATAGGGATTGGACGTCCATAGTAAAAATGAGGTGTTGGGGACCGGGGAATTGGAAGTTCTGGAGGATGTTAGGATTCGAAATGGGGCACAGGAGATTACAATAGAATAAAAGACACTCATTATCTGTCCAATAGAGAAATTGAAGAAACAAAGATCGTCCTCATTTGACCAAGTCAATTTACAAGCGATGCAATGGTATTGTATAAAATTGTGATGTATTTTGTGCAGCAATGCGGGACGAGGTCCTTCCACCGGCAGAAAAAAAAAACCTTAATGCGAAGTCCATGATGGAAGACAATCAGGAAGAAATTGACAGTGAAGAAAAAGATAGCTTTCTTTTTCAACATATCGGTTACAAAGAACAGTACAGCATAGGAACAGGCTCTGCGGCCCTTCAAACCTGCCTCGACTCATTCTCTCCTAACATACTAAAACTGTCTTCACTTATCGGATTCGTATCCCTCTATTCCCTTTCTATTCATGTATTCTTCCAGGCGTCTCTTTAATGTTGCTATTGTGTCTGCTTCACTACCTCCTTTGGTAGTGCATTCCAGTCACTCCTCACTCTTTGTGTGGGAAAAACTTGCCTCTCATATCTCTCTTAAACAACCCCCTCCCTCCCACAACTTGAACCTGGGTCCCGTAGTAATTGAGCCCTCTACCCTGGGAAAAGTCCTCATACTTTTCACTCGATACATGCCATTCATAATCATACATGATGTGATATGAAATTCTCTGTTGGAAAATGTGGTAAAAACGGAATCAAAAGCACCTAACACAAAGCTATTGAATTCGAAACTGATTGAATAAATACATTGCTGTGCTTCAGGGTAAATCATTGGACAATGAGAATGATGTCTGGATCTTTCAAAGAGCTTCTCAGACAACACTGAAGCTTCTTCGTTTGTTACACAGGAATTCCATTCTGTGCTGAAACTGCAGTCGATCACAATCAAACGCAAATTCTGCCAAAATAGACCATAGCCAGTTTTTACTGAGAACAGAACTGGGTTATATCACTATGTTTAGGTGATCGGGCGAATCCACAGATGTACAATGCCCTATCACTCAGCAGAAGAACAGTAGTGGCTAAAGCAGACACTTTTGATAATGTGTTTAGTTTTTGATTTATTTTCATATCACGTGTACTCAAGTACAAAAGTACAAGAGAAAAGTGAAAAGTGCATAATGTCGCCAAATAAGGCGCTATATTAGGGAAAAGTACCAAGGTACAGAAGCTACGGCGCAAGTAGAGAGAAAGAAAAAAGTTAAAAATTACACATTGCAACAACTATGGTATAATGTAAGACATACAAAGAGATTAAAAATCACACATTGTAGATCTTCTTATTTTTAATTTGAAAATAAAGAAAAAAACTGAAAATTCAAACATTAAACTCCTTCTTAAGTGCTCAGCTACAGTGGGACTACTCGTTAAGGAATTAGGTCGAGACCAGAAGTCTGCGCTGAGGCCACGCCGGGCCGAGATACTGCTATTCCGGGCGGAAACATCGTCACGCTGGGCCGAAAGACCGCCACGCTGAGCAGGGAAGTCACTGCGCCAGGCTGGGAGGCCGTCTCGCCCAGTCTGCGCTGAGTCTGAGGCTGGGAGTCCGTGTCTGGGAAAAGAAGGAAGAGAGAAGTGGAGAACGAAAACTCAAAAGAGAAGGAAAAAGGGGGAAAAATGTAAAGGAAATGCATGGACCGGACGAGCTGAAGACTCTGAGGCTTCCTACTCCCCCGCCATCTTGGATTTCAGACGAGAACAGATTGTCAATACTTTTTGATTTTCCTCCACAGTCACTGCCACTTCTCCAGCGATCATCTCCAGGAGAAAATCAAGAATCACTGAATACCATTACAGATGACACCAGGCTACTGTCGTCGAATAGCTACCTTGTGTTTTGGACATTTGACCTGCTAACAAGATTACTGCCGACCACGAATGAGAGATTATATCTTCCTGGGCAAATCTAGTTGAAAAGTAGAAAGTATAATTTGGAACATGACTGTGAAATTATTAGAAACATTTGGTTTTGCAAATTTTGTCAAATAAAAGCCCGTACAGATTTACGAAATGCAATGTAGATGAGATTTACTAAAACGGCGAATTAATACACAGTATCCCTGTCAGTCGCAGGCTCAGTGTACTTGTTCAGATTGATATGTGACTAATACACCCCTTTGTCACTGAGTTGATCAAGTCTCTGATATGAGTAGTTCGCTGCAATAATGGAAACTTCAAAATGAAGTGTCAAATTAAACTAATCAGGAATGCTGAATAATTCCACCAGCACGAACCTTCCCGCCACCCACCTCCCCTATGGAAATGTATTAGCATATGAAGGAGAGTTCTAAACCGATGTGCATACATTAAAAAAAATTAACTCCTGTAATTAACTTTTTTTTATGTTTTGTATATTTTTGACTCTGTAAAGCAAAGGAATATTTTAAAGACAATGATGCTGAAAGGCTTGTTGAACTGTATAAAATCTGATTAATTTTTGGAAATGATGTTTACAGTTTTTCTTCGTTCAAACAGTCGGGGTTTTAATTTCAGATGGGCTGCACCAGGGAATGTTTGCAAATTGAGATTGGGTCTGTCACAAGTTGTTGACCGGATTGTGAAATAGTAAAACAAAATTCATTTACAAAAGCCATGTGCAGGCGGACAAGCATATGAGTAGTTCATGGGTAGCTGAAGAGCTTTCTGCTGTGACTGTATGGCCAGAAGCATTCGAAACTCCAAAGATGGTTGATCACCATCTCACTCCGTCTGTAGTTAAAACAAATTTAAACACTGAAGAAAGGCAGTTTTTTTTTCTTACTAGTTACCTGAAGTTTTATTTGCAGCCAGTAACTAGGAGACTTTACACATTGTAAAACAATTGCTCTGTGTCTCCTGCATGGTGAAGTACCTGGTGAATCGATATCGAAGTACTGCAAGCCCTGACAAGCAAAAAGATCATCTCCATGAATACTGACGATGAGTCACTGAACTACTTTTGCCATGTCTCTTCGTTTCCCCCACATTTAACATCATTCTTGTTTTGTCCTTCCCAGTCTGCTTGCGTGTAAGAAGAGTTTTGTAAGGGCTTTAGCGTTCTAAATAGTATGTCGACAGTTCATAGTTGTTCACCTGTATCTAGAATTAATCTATTTGCAATTAATGATTATTTTTACTAACACCTGACTATACGTACTGTTAGTTTGGTCAAAAATACATTAAAGGTAGCATTTTGCATATTTTGATAAATATTTGAACGTTGATCACTTCAGGAACAACGAATCTTGATTTCCAATGTGCTACCTCAGTGCGATGTGACACATGCTAATTCATGCTCTGACTAATGGAGTCGCTGGTAATTTCGCATCTACTCCCTGTACAGTTGCCCAGAGAAGGGGTTGTCAATGCTAGACAAATATGTTTTGTGAAATTAACTACTGGCGATATGGCCAACACGATAATCAGTTACACAAGGGAAAATAAGGATAAACAACCAATTCAATGTTGCCAGCACAGACATATCCAAGAAGCAGACAAAAATGCGCCCAACAGTTGTAACTGGACAGTTCAAAGACAATAGTTGCGTTACACAGAATCAGCATAGATTGCCGAAGAAAAATCATGCTTGACAAACGTACTGGAGCTTTATTACAATATAACGATTAATATAGTTAATTGGGAACCAGCGAATGCAGTGTTTGTGTATTTTCAGAAGGTTTTGGTAAGATATCACTCGGGAGATAAACAAACAGAATTGTAACATACGGGATTGACTACATAGTGGAGTGTATTTAAAATTGGTTAGATGACAGATAAGAAATAGACTGAGAGTACATGGGTTTTATTCAGCTTGACAGTATGACTACAGGGTATCTCAAGGATCAGTGTGTGCCCCCCAGCTATTCAAAATCTGTTTACAGTAGTTGGATGTGGGGTCCAAATTCAATATTTACTTTTTATTACTGACACATATTAGGTGGAAATGTAAGGTGTCAACTGGATTCAAATTTATTTCACAAGGACTCATATACATTGCATGAGTGAGCAAGAACAAGCAAGTGCAATATAATATGAACAATGCAAATTTAAGGACTTTGTAAGAAAACGTAATGCTTAGTACTTCTCAAATGTGAACCATCAGGAAAAATAATTCTGTGTAAAGAAGTTCAAGTGCTCTTTTCCGTGAAACAGTGAAAGGTAACATGCAGAGGCAACAATAGGTTACCCAAATTGTCTGTTTGGCATGTGTTGTGAGACGATTTACACACAGCAGTGAGGAAACCTTGCTACAATTGTGTAGAGCCTTTTTGAAAGCACACATGGAACATTGTGTACAGTTCCAACACATTTATCTGGGGAATACGATTGCGTACTGAAAATTGCCAGACTGATTTCTCACATGGTAGTGTTGTTAGATCAGTTTAGATTCGTGAGACAGACCAGCATGGGCGAGAAATTGGACGATTGCGATGTGACCTTGTTAAGACAGCCTCAGTCGTGCAGACATCGACAGGATAGGTGTAGGAAGGATTATCCCCTTGCTTGGAACAGCGAAATAGGAAATCCCTACCAGAAAAAGTGTGAGATGATGTTTGGTTGAGCTGCAGGGAAATTTCTTCAGTCAGTGGGTGGTACTTCTTTGGAAATCCCTACGTCAGATGGTTATGGAAGCTGAATCATAAAGATGTGTGCTACAAAAGTCGACAGATAGAAGCAGAAACGATTGGAGAAATTCAACAGGTCTGGTAGAATTTGCGAAGTTACGAACGGAGTTAACATTTCGTCTTCAATATGGCCGCAGAATAGTCATCAGGATAGTCAGACTCTAAACATTAATTCCGTTTGTCGTACTATAATGTGCCAGATATTCTGAGTTTCCACAGCGTCCTCTGTTTTTATTTCAAACTTCCAGCATTTGCAGTCTTTACGTTTATTTGAGAAATCGATAGATGTTTATTTATTGAAGGCATTCACCGGTCTAGGGATAGCAAGTGGACGTGACACGCTGCAGTAGAGGAGACACAATGTAGCTAAACGCCAAAGCAATTTTGATGGGTAGAGTGGTTTACGTTTGCTCTTATTGTTCTACATCTCTGTTCCAAAATCTGAACACGTGTCTAACACCACTTCCCCAACATTATCATCTGGTACCCCGACCTTCACCTTCAATGGTCTGACATTAAAGAGATTCATCATTAGTTCCGTTATCATCTTTGTGTTTCAAAGGAAAAAATAATGCTAAAATGCAATAATTTGGCATTGCTTTTTCCATGGCCGCAAATTACGTCAGCCAGCGGCTTTCACACATTACGTTGTTGAAAAGCAACAATTTAACACAGTAAATCTAACCAGTGCCATCCTGTAGCCATATGAATTCAAAAGGGAAAATCATCGAAATAGCAGCCCTTGATTTTGTTCCGGACATTGTACGTGGTGGTCTATGACAAGTTCTTCTGGGCAAAAGGGCAGAATAATACTAAAGACGAGTGTCCAAGGTGCTGCTTGCTGAGACAGGAAACTCCTAGCTCAGTGATATGGAAAAAAAACAAAACATTACCTGCATTCACATTTTTGGGAACATCTGTCGATGTTTTCCCTCGTGTGGCCAGTGTCAAATGCAAGCAAATACCAGCAGCAACAGAGGACAGCTGAGCACCGTTATGGACCAATGAAAGATGAACCACGCCGAGCACCGTCAAGTCCACCTTTATGCAGCTATAACCCTATCCGACTGAACGCATATATCTGCCTGATTTGTACAGTGCCTTGAATATCTACAGCATAATTTCAAATTGTTTGGACAACAGTTTTCAAATTGACGCAAAAATTCTATACCATAAGGTATAGAAGCATAATTGGCCCATCGACTCTGCTCCATCATTCGATTATGGTTGATAAGTTTATCAATCCGATTGTCCTGTCTTTTCCCAGTAACCTTTGATCCTCTGCCTAATGATGGACTTATCTATCTCTGCCATAAAAGTAAAACACTAAGGTACTTGGCCTTGACAGCGTTCTACATCAAATAGATCCATCCATTCACCAACCACTCTGGCTGAACACATTCCTCCTCATCTCAATTCTAAAAGGTTGACCTTTTACTCTGCGGCTGTGCCCTCGGGTCCTAATCTTTGCTACGGTTGAAAAATCCTGTCCACGTCGACTCTGTCCAGGCCTCTCAGTATTCTGTAAGTTTAAGGAAGATCCCATCTCATTCTCTAAATTCAATCGACTCCAGACCCAGAGTCCTGAAACGTTCATCAATGTGAGAAGCCTTTCATACCCTGGATGTTTGTCGTAATCCTCCTCTGGCCTCCTTCCAAGGCTAACATATACTTCCTGAAATACAGGACTCAAAGCTACTCACAATACTCCAAATACGGTCAGACTGGGGCCTTACAGAGAGTCTGCAGTACATCCTTCTTTCTGCAAACAGCCCTCTTGAAATGAATGCTAACTTTGAATTTGCCTTCTGAACTGGCGACTGAACTTGAATGTTAAGCTAAGGAGAATCCCAACCTAAGACACCGAAGTCCCTTTGTGCTTCATATTTCCAAAGCTTTTCCCCGTTTGGAACGCAGTGCATACCTGTGTTCTTCTTACCAAAGGGCATAACATCACACTTTTCCAAATTACATTCCATCTACAAATTCTTTTCCCACTTACACACCCTGCTCAAATCCTTCTGCAACCTTCCCCGATCCCCAACCCTACTTGTTCCACCAGCTGTCATTGCATCACTTACAAATTTCGCAATAATACCCTCGATTTCGTCGACCAGATTGCTAATAAAAAACATGAATAGCTGTGGTCCAAAGACTAACCTCTGCAGAACTTCAGTCGTCACCGACTGCCATTCTGAAAACGAACCCTTTATCTCCAATCTCTGTTCTCTGTCAGGCATCTCATGTATGGGAGCCGGTACCCTGCCCAAACGCTCGTGTTTTTCTTTTTAAATTTGATTAACAACTCGCGTTCAGCATCTTGCCACAGACCTTCTGGAAATGAAAACGGATCATGTCCACTGGCTCCCCTTTGTCTAACTTTCTCATCACCTCCTCAAAGAATTCTAATAGATTTGTCAGGCATGACCTTCACTTGACGAAACCCCGCTGACCCAGCCCTATTTTACCATGCATTTCCAAGAACTCCATGATTCTTAATACTAAAATCTTTCAAAAGATTAATGTCAAGTTAATGGGCCTATTATCTTCGGTCTTCTGACTCCTTCCATTCTTAAAGTAGAGTGCTACATTAGGCATTTTCCAGTCCTTGACTTTCCATGACTTCATCAGCAATGCCTCCACAATAGCCTCAGCTGTCATTTTCAGAAGCCTAAGGTGTAGTCCATCCTGGCTGGCCGATTCATCCATATTCAGATCTTTCAGCTCCTCCAGTACCTTCTACTTAGTGATGGCTACTACACTCTCCTCTGCCCCCCGACTATCTTGAAGTTCTTTTATAGAAATAATGTCTTCCCCATTAAGACCAATGAAAAGTATTTACGCAGTTCCTCTGTCATTTATTTGTTCCACATTTCTATTTCTCCAGGCTCATTTTCCTCTCGTCTATTGTACATTGTTGATCTCAATTACCTTTTAATGTATCTTTAAAAAAAAATCTTACAACCTTCTTTCATATTATTTACCAGCTTACCTTCATATGTTATCTTCTCCTCCCTTATTGCTTTTTTAGTTGTCCTCTGTTGTTTCATTTTTTCAAAAAAAAAATGGCTTCACAGTCCTCTGACTTCCCACTAATCGTAAATACATTACATGCTTTTTCTTTTGCTTTAATGCTGTCCCTAATTTTCCTTGTAAGCCATGGTTGTCTCGTCCTTCACTTACTTTGGTTCCTCTTCCGACGGATAAATTTCTGCTGTGCCTCTAGAATTAGTCCCAGAAACACCTGCCATTGCTGTTCTATCGCCTTCCCTGCGAGACTTTACTTCCAACACGCCCTAACCAGTTCCTTCCTCATGTCTTTTTAGTCACATTTAATCAATTCTAAGACAGTTACATCTACTTCAAGCTACTCCCGCTCAAACTGCAAGGTGAATACTATCATTACATGGCCAGTATCCCCGAGGAGTTCCTTCAACTTAAGCTTCCTATTCTAATCTGCCTCATTAGACATCGCCAAATCGAGAATTGCCTGTTCCCACGTAGGCTGTACCACAAGCCGATCTAAAAACAGCATCTTGTAGATATTCCACGGATTAGTTTTCTAGGGATCCACGACCATCACAATTTTACCAGTCTACCTGCATACTGAAATCCTCCATGACGATTGTAATTGTGTCTTTCTTATGTGCCTTTTCCATTTCCTGATTTATTTCTGAACCCCGGGAGGCCTGTCCATAAATTTCATTAGTGCCTTTCTTCGTTTGCTGTTTCTCAAATTTATCCACATATGTTCTCCGCTTCCAAACACTATATCTCGTCTTGCTCTTGATTTAAGTTCACTTCATACGATCATGGCAATCGTGTCCCTCAGGCCATCTGTTTTTCCTTTGAAAATGGCACGTATCTTTGCATCTTCCATTCTAACCATGATACCCTTGCAGCCACATGCCTGTGATGTCCACATGTTGACTTTTAACAACCATACAATTGCCAAAGACAGGTATGCCTCCGTTCTTTCCAATTCTGGATGAAAGTCATGTCACCAGAAGGGCGTTTTCCTCAATGTCCCATGAAGTCTCTGTTAATACATCGCCAGCTACTTTGAATGTAGTCTTCATGGCTGTAGAATTTTAACTGAATCATTACAAGTTGTGGAACACTTTGTTTAATATTTTTACCAGAAAGTACTATAATCAGGCCATTCGCTCAACAGAGGAGGAACACAAAGACTGAATCCAATTGAGGAAAACATCCGAAACCTGATTGTGTTATCAAGGAAGTAGGTTAAAATTAATTTCTGTCCATTTAGAATTAATATGTTTCAATCCTGGATTTGACCAACTTCAATAATAACACTACGGTCAATTGTAAACTCGCTGATGTCTCAGTAACGGGAGCGACTAGCACTTTATCCTCAGTGGGGCCGGTGTTTGGTCTCTCTGCAGTCTAAACAGGCTCAGGCGTCAAAAAATTACATTTGTATCTAAAGCTGCTGTGATAGTCAGGACATTTAAAAACTCTATTGATATTGTAGTCCATTTGGTGTGCGCAAATTCAAGACAATCGAAAAAACTCCTTCCCACACTCAGAGCAGGTGATTAGTTGATCACCAGCATGAATTCACTGATATTTTAAGAATTGGGGAGAAGGCACATCCTCACTCACTCTCACGCTGTCAAACTAATTATCAAACTATTAGCAACACATACACTTTCTCTCTCTCTCTCTGTCTCTCTCTCCCTTTCTCTCATTCAGAATATTTCACTCTCAGAAAATATCTCACACAATCACACAGGTGAACAACCAATCTCTCTGCCTCTCAGTCACACTTACACTGTAAAATGTACCCTCATACCAGCTGTCACTTACACATGCACTTTGTCATAATTGAGATGTGATTGGGATAACATCCCATTGATTTCGATATTCTCTATAAATTACTGCGCGTTATCTGCTTACACAGAGGTCTGTAGGCCCTGCCTTAAAACTTCCTGCCCAACTAGAATTAGGTGTAAAAGTTTGTAAATCCTTATCTTCCTATACATAAGTGGAAAAGACACTGCCTTAAGCTTCCTGCCTGAATAAAATTAGGTATAAACTTTGTGAATCTTTATTTTCCTGCACAGGGGTATGTGGAAACTGTCTCAAATAAGATTAGATGGGCAGCGTTTGTAAAGGTGTGAGACTTCTGAAATCCTGTAAAGAATGTAACTTCTGTTTCTGCTAAAGGGGCCAGGACACTGACCTTTGTTCAAGCCAGACACTTCGGCAGCTTGAAATTACATTCTGTCACTTCAGCAACTTAAAATCTCCTCCTGCCATTAGCAGTCACTTTGAGAACGATTGATACGGTATCCTGCATTCTATATGTTTTCGATGTAGTAATTGTTTGTGTTATCATGTCATTGTCCGATGTAGTGATTGTTTCATGTAACATGCCATTGTGAGATGTAAAATTGCTTTATGTGTTCTGCACTCGATAAAGTATAAAAATCGGGGACTGTCCACTGTTCAGGAAGAATCACTTATGAGACACTGCACTCTGTGCCGGGTTGAGTACAGTGATCCTCCACAGCTTGTACTTGCTTTGTAATAAAGGATTTGAGTTTTTATAAACAGGTCAGTGTCTTGTTATTGCATCAAGTCCGTGAGGGTCTCCAAAAATGAACCTAACAATAATCACACTTTCAAACTCTTATGCTGTTAAATTATTCGAGACAACTCTCACCCTGGCAGTATCACAACATTACACACACAAATGCTCCGAACTGCTGCTCCCACTCACTGGAAGAACAATCTACACATTACCGCTTTCCAGACTTTCACCAAATGACGCAAAATATTCAGAAGCGACATGAGGATAGTTTATTTTTGAAGAAGGTTATTCTGACGTTAAATAAACTGCTTAAAGATATCTGGGGTATTTTCAAAGGAGAGTTGGATGTTTGTGAAAGATGAACGTGTGCAAGACTCTTGGGAGAATGGGGAAGTTGGATTAACCAAATCGCTCAGTTCAGAGTCAAGAGTGCTCCTGGAGACTGAACGGATTCTGACTGTGACTGTCAAATGCCGATGTTCTGGGGGATATTCACAATAATTGCAGCAACGGTCAATCTTTCTGTCTATTGCATCTCTGGTTTTGTATCAGAAGAATCAGAAGCTGCAAAAAGGACAAGCTTGCAACACAAATGAAACACTGGAAATATCTTGATAACAGTTAAGACTGCATTATTGTGTGACAACAGGCATTAAATTACCAATGAACCTTGGATATCGGTGTATATGTGAACGTGTGTGTATCTCTGCCTGTGTGCCAATGTTTGTGCATCCCTAAATGCACCTAGTATGTGCCTGTATGTGCACATGTGTGTGTGCATTTCTATGTCAGTGCCTGTGCATATAGTTATTTTTGTCTGTAATGAAAGAAAATTGATTTGAGGACTCAATGAATCAAAAATGGTGAAAGCTACTCTTTCTCCCTGTTCCTCTTCAGTTTCAAGTGTTACAAAACTGCTCTCTGCTCCTTGCTCGATGTTACCTCACAATCGTAGAGGGGAAATAATCAGGGATTTCGCCAGAGAAACAGTACTATGCAAACTGACAGCAGTATCAACTCAAACACATGGCCTCTGTGAATGACTCACGGAGTGACAAGAAACTGCTTAATTGTAAGGTTTTGTTATTGTTTACGTCCCAGAGGTCTTTTTCAGTACAGATGGAAGGTTCAAAATCTTTAAGCCTTAACCACAGGCTTGGTCAGGTGCATCGGTGTTGTCAAATGTTACCCAACTGATTGGCAGTTTCCTCATGTGTATCAATGAGTGTTTGTGTGAATGTCTGTGCGCATGATTGCTGTGTAAACCCTGATACCTAATCAACAGCCCACTGCTCCCTTTAGGACAACATAAAATGGCAGGATGTAAAGCGCAGTCACATTGGATATTAATCCTCCAATCTGTTTGTCTGATATTATTTCCGTTGAGAAGCCTAAACTTCATCACCACTTTGTGGATTGCGTAATGCATAAAAGTAAGCAATAAAACTCCATGTTATTAAAGGAACACACCAAACACTTCGTCCAGGTTCATGGGGCCGTCTTCTTGATCATTTTGAAAGAAAGGACAGTGAGACAGAGAATTTAGGATAAAGCTTGCAGTCATGAGATAGGAAACAAAATTAAGAGGAATGGACGGGGGGAAGGAAGGAATTGAGGCACAAATGTCAGCCCAGAATACTGGGGAGTTTAAATAATGACAATGAAAGCACTTGGTTGTCTGGCATCTCAGCGTCTGGCAATGTGATCTTTCACAGATGGAGAATTAGCCTCATGTATGTCGAAGATAGGGACAAGAACATATATCCTGCTGATTAGGAGCTGAAGCAGCATGAAAATGTTCATGGCGATGACAGGACTTTTCAAAGGAAATGTTCTAAAAGCTCTCGGGAACTAATGCTACATCAGCAGCGTTTAAAACGTTGAAAGACCGTTCAGATGCATTCACTGTTGGATTGGGTTAAAATGAAAATCTCAACTCGCTGTGCACCAGTGATTTCACACTGGAGAGAGACTATTCATCTGGACTAAAGGTGGGAAAGGATTCACTCCGAAATCCCACTTCGTGGCTAGATGCAGAGTCAGCCGTGAGTCCATGGGTGATTGCAGGATCTCTAATTTTCTGTTATTTGCATACAGGTGATAAACTGTTAAAATATCCAGGCCACCATTAGGTGATAATACTGTAGGTAAAGATGCACATTTGGATTTTGCATTGAGCACGTAGTCTGCTGAACCAATTTAGTATCATGAACAATTCCTATTGAATATAAAATAGAAAACTAGTTGTCCATGTAATGTACATAATACAGTAAAAAATAGAAACTTCAATTTCCATACAGACTGGGTGAAACTAATCGGCACAAATGCTGTGGAAGGTGAATTTCTGCTGTTTGTCCTGAAGGATTTAAGATTCAGGTTTTATGTTGAGAATTCTGTGGCTTTGGGACGCATGTTATTATTGCTCAGTACTTTCATTCGAGGAGTTGGGAAGTCATGTTGAGGATGTACAGGACGTTGTCGAGGCTTCTTCTGAAATACTGTGTCCAGTTCTGGTGGCCCTGTTTTAGGAAGGATATTATTAAGCTGGAGAGTGTCCAGAGGAGATTCAACAGGATGTTGCCGAGTATGAAAGGATTGAAGTAAAAAGAAGGGCTGGATAGGCTGGGACTGTTTTCGCCAGAGCTTAGGAGGTGCAGAGGCGACTCATAGAATTTTATAAGATAATGTGAGGTACATATAGAGTTAATTGTAGTCGACTTTTCCTTAGGAAGGGGGATTTTAAGACTGGGGGCACATTTTTTAGGCGAGAAGAGAAAGTTTTAAGAAAAGAAATGAAAGGCATTCTTTTTTACACATAACTTCCCAAGGAAGCGATAGTTGCGAGTACAATTGCAACGTTTAAAAGATATTTGCATAGAGACATGAATAGGAAAGGGATATGGGCGAGGAGAAAGCAAAAGGAAATAGTTTAGTATGTGATTATATTCGGCCTGGACCTGTTGGACCAGAAGGTCTTTTTTCAGTGCTGTATGACTCTATCACTCGAAGTGTGTGAGTGTGAGAGAGGGAGATGGAGAGACAGAGAGAGAGAGATGGAGGGATGGAGAAATAGAGAGTGATAGAGAGAGGGAGAAACAGAGAGGGAGGGGAAGAGAAAGTGAGAACACGGAATAGAACACAAATAGCATGGGAGGGGATTATTTTGTTGCTTTTATCTTTTAATGCAACTGTAGAAAAACGTGTAAGGAGATATCAGCAGCTTCTTCAGCTCTTCCTGGAACTTATTCTGGGTCACTGCATAGATGAATACATTATTACAAGAACTGAGTAACTGGAGCATGTTGGTCGTCTCTTGCAGGATGAATTGTGGATCATTGAAATCCAGTCCACCAAAGTAGCCCTCCCCAGTAAACTGCACGTACAGGAATCTTCCAACATAGGTGGCCCAAAGGAGGAGGAAGCTGAGGGAAATTGTGAAGAGCAAGATAATAGACTTCTTGCGGTTGGCCAACTCGGCATCTTTGGAATTCGCAGTGCCCCGCAACCTCTTCCGAGCTTTGCTGGCTGCTAGGATGTACCTAACAGTCAGGACGTTGAGCAGGAGAATAAGGAAGAAAGGGAGAAAGGGGGTCAACGTGTGATCTAGCCATTGGTAGCTCTTCCAGACCGGCGAGATGTAATAGCTGGACTTTAAGTCACAGAACCAGGGCTTCCCCTCTAGAATGTATAATGGCTGGTAGACAAAGAAGAAAGGGGCGTTCTTGATGCAGCTCAGTAGACAGACTATTCCTATAACGAGTGATGCAGTTTTCTCCGTACAGTATCTGGTCTTCAGACTCTGGAAACAAATAGCCACAAAACGGTCGATGGTGAACGCCACAGTCAGCCAAACCGAGCCATCCCGGCTGATATAGACAAACACAGTGCAGATCCTGCAACCGGGGGTGGTGGATAGGAGGCTGTACCTAAAGTAAATGCTGCCAATCCGATTGATAATGACAGCAACGATGATGATAAGAAAATCCGTCACTGCAATTGCCAGTAAGTAGTAGGTGATGCCGCGAGACAGCCCACACCTTCCTCGGGCAAGGATCAGTATTGCCACCAAATTGGCTGTGAGATACGAAAAGAAGGAAACAATTGAAACACCAGCTGTTTCCTCATCCAATCTTTTGTTGAAACTTTCCTGATTGCTCTCTTATGCATAAAGAAAAACACATCTGTTCATCATTTCTACCAGGGTCAATTATTTGACATGAAAAGAATAATTCCAATTTTTCCCTGCTCCTAACTCCATTGACCAGTCAGTCAGTCAACTGTGTAGCTGGCTTTCCAGCTTAACCACAATGGAAACATTTGCTGCTCCTTGTCATTTATTACACCAAGTCCATCTATCAAAGTCCTTTGTCGCTGAATACATTGTCTTGACGCCAAGTAACATCTTCATGCAATAACAACTAACTCCATTGAGTAGTCACTCAGTCAGACCATGTAGCTGGCTTTCCAGCTTAACCTCAATGGAAACATTTGCTGCTCCATGTCATTTATTACATCAAGTCCTTCCATCAACATCGATTCTTGCTGAATACATTGTCTTGACGCCAAGCAACATGTTCATGCAATAACCTGATCTTTCAAAGTTCAAAGTTCCCAATAGTATCGCGACACCCATCTCTACAGCAATCCAAAACCATCTAATATTGGAGAATACCTACTTCCTCGCTTTCTGCATCTCCCTCAAATTTATTCTTCCAACAATGTCCACGCTCTAACCTCTATAATTCTCTCCCTCTGCAGAACCCTCTCTTTTGCCCTCCAGCATCTTCTTTATAACTGCAAACGTTGATCAAACTATTGATAAAATTTCTTCTTATTTAAAAGTTCGCGTGAAACCGAATGAACTGCTTAAACTCTGCATTCAAGAACCGAAACTAAAAGTTACTGTTGCACTAACCAGCGACAGCCACATCCGGCTAACGGGTAAATATATAATTATTCAAAATTTAACCTTACTGAATCTGTCAGCAAATGACAAACGCCGAATACGAATAATCTTGGAACTCCATTCACTTATTTCAAATGTTTCCACAATAAATGCCTAATACCATATTCACAATGGGGATCGCCCATCATGAACTCGCTATGCAGTAAATGGATGCCGTGCTGTAAACTTGTGTGAGCACCGAAAGCATGTAGTTTTATATTGCAGTTCTTCTAACATGATTATACTGCAATGATTGATTTTTGTAACCAAAGAAATAACAGAAAAGAATTTTCCTACGCTGTGATACGCCATTATTCCACACAAAATTAAAACAGAAGCTTGAATTTGCTACATTAGAATAGAACCTATGAAATATAATGAATGGATTGATACAGTGTTCGAAATTAGTATCCGCTCTTCAGAAATTGGTATGCAATATTTATATAAATATATATCACAATAATTCGAGTATTGTCCTGTAATGTTCAGAATGCCAGTGGAATTAACTAGTGCATTCAGCACCGGACATAACATGCTAGAATATTGTCCAGTGCACCAAAAAATCAGAGCCCAACTGAAATCCCTATCACTCAGAAAGTTAAATAAATTTGGCCCTAATCTGAAAGGGAGGAAACAAGAATCCTGGACATTTAAAAAAAAAAACATATAGCATTCTTCGGATCCATTACTGACCAGGAGCACCAATTGCAGCAAGAATAGGATAGCAAATAGCAAAGACGGGGCCATTCGCTGGTCCGTGCATTGTCCTTCATCAACGAAAGGAATCACAGAAGCTGCGTACCCCACCTCTGCGAAACAATCACGCCATCCCTCATTTATTCTGAGTAAGAGTCTCCAGAGGGACAATCGAGTCAGAAAATGCAACTTAATTACTATTAGGTGAATAAACCACGTGATTAAGGCTTTGTGGAATTGGCAAAGTGGATATTCTCATTTGGGGGTGAACTGCTGGCTGCAGATGCTGTGGTTTCACTCTTCCCATGAGCTATACTCTTTTTCTAAGTCAAGGGAGATTAGTGATGGAAGATAATGAAAGCAGGTTCAATATTTCACCCAAATCAGCTCCTTCACGTGTCTACAATGTCCTCAGCTTTTTCATGCTCTTATAGTGTCAATTTAGTTGAAATGTAAGTGCTTAATTGGGAAGTCTTTCATGCTTTAATGTTTTGGTGGCACATAACGTTTTAATGGATTTTAAGATGACCTATTTGAAATTATTGTTAGGTAACACAGTCAAATATCTCAGGAGAAGAATTTCACATGCAAATTCTGCGTCATTTAGATTCTTAAGAACACATCACTTGACTTGGTTAACTAGAAATGGAGGAACGGGCTTCCAAATGCTTGAATAAAGAGTCAGATTTTTTGACAAGCCAACAGTCGACAAGGGCCCTGTGCAATATTGTGAGGGAAGTATTCAGCTACAGCAATAGTGGATCATGGCTTAGAAATGCAGGGCCAAGTCCACTATCAATGGGGATGGAGACAATATTCCGTACAACATTAAATGTCCTGGAGTCATGAACTAATACAGTACAGAAACAGGCCCCTGATTCCAACTAGCCCAAGACGAGGATATTCCAAAAATAAACTGGTCCCATATACCTGTGTATGGTCCACTTCCCTCCAAATATTTCCTATTCAAGTACTTATCGAAGTGTCTTTTAAATGTTGCAACTGTATCTGCATCCATCACTTCCTCTGGCAGTTCTTCCCACACACGAAACACTGCCTGTGTAAAAATATTGCCCCTATCGCCCAATAGTCCTGACTTTGATGATCATGCAGTGCTTTGAGTGGCTCATCATGGCCCACATCAACTCCAGTTTCTTAACCTGCCTCAATCCCCTACAGTTTGCCTACCAGCATAATAGGTCCACAGCGGATGATCTGTCCCTAGCACTGCACTCATCCTTGGAACATCTGGACACCAAAGACACCAATGTCAGATTCCTTCTCGTGGACTACATCCCCTCCAGACTGATCTTAAAACTGCGTGACCATAGTCTCGGCTCCGCCCTCTGCAACTGAATGCAATCAGTGAGGATAGGTAACTGCACGTCGTCCGCAAAAACTGAAGACCCCAACAATGCATCTTCAGACCTCTACTGTACTTTCTCTACACCTACGACTCTAGTTGCCAAATTCTGAACGAATTCCATTTTCAAGTTCACTGACGACACCAACGTAGTGGGACGGATATGTAAAAATGATGAGTCAAAATATACAAGGGAGATAGAGGGTTTGGTAGCGTGGTGCATTGAAAACAATCTGTGTCTCAACGTTGACAAAACTAAAGAACTGCTCATCGACTTCAGAAAGAAAAGTGGAGAACACACCCCAGATACATCAACGGAATAGAGGTTGAGAGAGTGAAAAGCATCAAATTCCTCGGAGTGACGATAACCGACGACCTGTCCTGGACTTCCCACGTGTATGCGACAGTCAAGAAGGCACAACAACTCCTCTTCTTCCTCATGTGGCTCAGGAAATTTGGAATGTCCACAAGGTCCCTCACCAACTTCTACAGATGCTCCATTGAAAGCATACTGTCCCGGTGCATAATAGCCTGGGAATGCAACTGCACTGCCCAGGACCGTAAGAAACCACAGAAGGTGGTGCGCATAGCCCAAACAATCATGGAAGCCAACCTACCATCCATGGACTCTATTTACACGTCTCACTGCTGCAGAAACACAGAAAACATAATCAAAGACACATCACACTCTGATAATGACCTTCTACAACCTCTTCTATCAGGCAGAAGACACGAAAGCCTGAACACACGTACGAGCAGGTTGAAGAACAGCTTGTTTCCGGACGTTAACAGACTGTTGAATGGATTCTGGCCTTCAATAAATAATATAACTTGCAATATAAACTGCATACCACTAAGTCCTTTTGATCTGTACGTCTTTTGCTTGTTGTGATCTGCCCGCACCGTTAGTAAACAAAGCTTTTAACTATATTTCGGTACACTTGACAATAAATCAATTAAATCAAAGTAAATCATGTCCTTTTTAAAAAGTATTCCTCTCACCATAAGTATATGTCCCGTAGTTTTGAACACGCCTACCCTAGGGAATAAAACCATTGATATGCTCCTCATTACTTTAGAAACCTCGATAAGGTCACGCCTCAAACTCCTAGGTTCGAGCTAAAAAAAAGGTCCCAATCTGTCCAGCCTATCTGTGTAACTCAAATCCTCCATTCCTGGTAACACATTGGTAAATCTTTTCTGAATCCTCTACAATTTAATAATATCCTTCTGATAGCAGGGCGACCAGAACTGCGCACAGTAAAAGAGGATCACCAACATACTACAACGTCAACAAGACATCCCAACTCTTATATTCAAGGGTCTGAGCAACGAAGCCAAGTCAGCCAAATGGCTTCTTAACTACCCTTTATAATAAATGATTTAAATGAAAAAAGGATTAAACTAACCTAGTGCAGGATTAAAAGGGACTCGTAGCATTGCAGTAACAATTAGGGCAGTTTCCTGTAATATGAGCTCAGAATTGATTGAAAGCAGTAATCGACATGCAGACCATGAAAACGTAACTATGTCTTGATGCAATTATAACTGAGACAGACAGTAACATGATATTAAAGAAATCCACAACTCTAGGTTGACGTGTACGCTTTGCCTGCACCTTTTCCTTCCAAGATCTGACAGAATTCAAGTTGCAATAAAAAAAACAAGATTACTTTGTCAAATCCGAATGCTGTGTTTGCTTTGTGTTCCCCGACTGCAAATCCTCATCTTCAAATGGCCTGTGAAATTAGTTCAAAACTGAAAATGGCCAATGAAAGAGGACCCATAACCAAACTTGGGGGGGGGGGGGGGGGGGGGAAGGTGGGGGGGCAACATCAGGAGAAAACGATCGTGGAAGCTGTCGGATTGTTATCCAAGAAAACTAGTTAACAAATGCCTCTCAAAGACAGGGACCTGCTACATGTTGTGAAACGAATCGAGGCTCTGCATGCTGTGAGAGGGGTGTGAGTGAGTGTAAGTGGGCGTGAAGCCAAGACAGTTCCTACACCTCAACTTGACCACGGTATAGACAAACGCTCTTGGTCTTTCAAACTCCACCAACTTGAAGGACGATAGAAACAAATGTATCTTCATCCCCAGGGTCACCTCCAAGATGTAAAACGTTCTAAAGGACTGGATATAGAGCAATTTCCTCCAATTAAACATGAAGATGACAGAAAAATTATCCTCAGCCCCTACTACAAAGTGAATACGCTCTCCACTGACTGCATCCTTTTCCCCCGGATCTCTCTGAGACTGGACAAAACTGGCCAAAATCTCATATATAAGCAAAATGCTCTGGTTGCTGGAAATCTGAAACAAACACAGAAAATAGTGGGGAAGCTCGACAGAAACAAAAAGAGAAATTTCTGGAAAAGCTCAGCGGATCTGCAGCAATCTGTGGAGAGAAAACAGAGTTAATATTTCAGGTCGCATGGTTCTTCCTCAGAACTGATGGTAGCTAGGAAAATGTCAGTTTACATTCAGAAGATTGGGTGGGGGATGGGTACAGTGTCAATGAAAGGTGAGGCTAGAGCCCAAAGAGAAAGATGAGCAGTTGAGCAGAGAAAGGAATGGATAAAGATCCGACCAGGAAGGTGAATATCGAGTAATGGTATATGTTAGTGGCTAACAATGGGTTGTCTTCTTTTTTAAGCAGACCGTGTAATAACAAGGCCAGGTGTTTGGGATCTGGGTAAACACATGGGAAAGCTTAAGTTCTACAGTTGTTGAAGTCGATATTCAGTCAAGAAGGCTGTAGACTCCCAAGGGGAAATTGGGGTGCTGTTCTTCCATCTTGTGCTGAGCTTTGCTGGAGCATTGCAGCAAGCCTGAGAGAATGATGTAGACCAGGAAGCACAGTAGTGTATTGAAATTGCAGGCAAATGGAAGCTCAAGGTCTCTTCTGCGGACAGAACATGGATGTTCTGCAAAGTGGTTTCCCAATCCACACTTCACTTCCCCAATGTAGAGGAGGCCACAGTGTGAGCCGTGACTACAACAGACTAGTTCGTGTGCAGGTAAAGCGCTATTTCACCGAGAAGTTGTATTTGTGCCCTTGGATACTAAGGAGGAAGGAAGTAAGCGACAGGTGCTACATCTTCTGTCGTTGCAGAAGAATGTGTCGTGTGGCTTTATGGGAGAGAAAAACTGTGAGAGGGAATTGTCCCTGCAGAAGGCTGACAAGGGAGGGGAGGGTGATTTGCGTCTGGTGGTAGCATCCCGCTGGAATTGGCGGAAATAACGGTTCATGATCCTCTGGATGTGGACGCTGGTGGAATGATAGGTAAAAAGAAGGAACAGTATCACTGTTGCATGATGGAAGAGAGGGGTGAGGGCTGAAGTGCAGAAGATAGTCCGGACCAAACAGAGGGCTGTCTTAAAAATGGTGCTGGGAAATCCGAGGTTGACGATGAAGGTGAACATTTTTCAGGCTCTCTTATCAAACTTGGCATAATCGATTCAACGGAGATGGATGAGCTTGGAGAATGGAACAGACAAACTCAACAGGTCTGACAAAATCTCCAAAGAGAAAAATAAAGTTGACACTTGAAGACAGTATGACAGAGCGACGAGATTGACACGAGCATGGAATATGGAAACGAACGTGGACAATATTATGTTGCCACTTTGATAAATGAAACAGAACACCAGAGTATTTGATAAATAATGACAAATTGGGAAATTCTTCATGGGCGAAGAATACTACTGATCTTTACTCTTAATTCATGAGAAGATAAGATGCAGATGCAGTAATGAATTAGGATGTAATGTGGTTATTTCCTTAATTGCAATTGGATTTGAGTACAACAGTCAAGTGGTCTTGTTGTAAATGCATTGAAACTTTGAGACTGACACATTCTCAACAAGTGAAACTAAAAGAATTGCTTTCTTATTCATATCTGTAAAAGATAAAAGATAAATTTGTCTCAGAGTGTGAGAAGCGATGCTTCACCGAGCTGATTGGTAGAATAGTACAATTGTCCTTGGAAAAGAAATTGAGGATTCTGAGATTGTATTCTCTCCAGTTTAGAAGAATGTGGGACTATCTCATTCAAGCATAAAATACCTTTCCTGGGTTGAATTACAATAGTATACGTGCAACAGTCAGAAAGGGAAGTTGCAGAAACTATTTGTTTAGATGTGTGTTAAAGTTTGTTTTTCAAGTAAATTAGGTATCTTTACCAAAATATTGTCATCGTTCTATATCATCTTGTAATCTTGTCCTCAGTTGCCAGACTGAGTGAAGTCTCTGGGTTTGTAGTACAATTTTCCTGATGAGCTGCTTGACCAAAGTCCCACTCAGCATTCAATAATCACCAGCAGTGTTCATTTAAATTGGAGGACGGCACGGTGCAGAGAAAAAGAGAGCCGATTCATGGGCGTGGGAGAGTGGGCGAGGTTGTTTATGGATTCTTCCAGCGTCACAGCTCCACATTCTTTTCTCATCACGTATCACCCAACAGAAATACTGACCGAGAGCCCAGCTCGTTACCGTTACAGCGATCGCTCGCAGAACATGTCTCTACCTTCAGACTCATCCTATTCCTGTGCATTCGGCGAATATGGCAGAGAATTACATATCCAGTTTACAGAGCCGGTGAAGTGACTTAATACTGTAGGTTCCCTCTTCAAAGCTGCTACTTACTCAGACCACTCACGTCCAGAGATCCTCAATCCATTCAGCCCGTCAATCAGCTCACAGACACCACCGCCTGCAAATGAACTCCACCCCATTGGAGCAAGTCAGTTCACCTCACGATACAGTCTCCCAGAATAGTTGGTAGTTCTTGGTCATCTAAACTATCTGCTATAAGCACGGTAAGATGGTAACTCTCCTTCTCTGGATACTGTGCCTTTGTTTACCTCGGAAGTAACAATCACAGGAAGCAACATTGTGTCGATTTAAAATTACGCTGTTGCCCGACCTCGTCTGAATTACAGACACGGTTGGGGTTTTCACACCATTGTGTGTGTCGCTTCTAATACTCACGAACCTCTCTCGGTTTAATTTCCAGCTAATTTCAGTCAGTCACTGACATATAGTCTGGCAACTGTGACCAGGATGGTCACCTGTGTTTTGTATGATTATTTTTGTGATTTAGTGAGTGTACATTTCTTCAAACCAAAGCAGACATTGAGGGATTGGGAGTGAATCTCCAGCGGTGGGGATTTATTGTGTCCGTGACTAAAGCACAAACGAGATTTTCGTTGGAAATTCAGAATGGCAGTGTTAAAGACATCGCCATCTATTACGTTAAAGCTCAATACTAGTACAACATACACAGTGTTGGGCCTCGGTTGCCCGCTGCTGAAAAAAAAACTCTCACTGGAGATTAAGACAGATATAAATTGAAAACCGAATTAATCTGCCCTGACGTTCCCATAGTTCTCACTCGCAACTTTTGACCTCCAGTCCAATTTATAATGAGATTAGGTTACTGTCAACAAAATTTTGAGGTTTAGAAATACTAAGTGGTTTCAATTACAGTGGGTGAATGGACATCAGGAATGACAAATCACTCTGGAAGGACGCTGACACGATTCAGGATCCTCTTCTGACAACTTGAAGCGGGAATTTCACCTATTATATCCTCAAACATCGCCTTGTCCTGGGGAGTTATACACAGATTTGTAACACTGTGTAAAATTTGGGAAAGACACAGTGAAAGGAGCCCGTTGTTTGAGTGTCACATGAACCTCTTTCTGCTCTACGTCCAATGATATTTTACCAGATGGAGTCATGCAACTCTGTATTCCTTTCTCCATCCCGTTGTTTCCTTAATCGACCACTCCACGTATCAATCGTTCTATTCTGTTCTAACATATCTTTGTATGAGCACCTTTGTCCTAATATCTCTTCTGTTCTTTTTGTGAACTTCAATATTGATAGCTCACGGCGTCACGCACAAGAATGACATTCTGAATTCATTTCACCTAACCTGTGCATCATATAAAATATTTCTATTGCACTACCTCCTGATTCCATGTTTTCCAGAGAAAAAAAGATCCAACCTGTTCAAACTCTTTACAAAGATAATGATATTTTAAGACGAAGAATACGTCCCTGTTGATCATTTGCGAATGTAAAAATTGGAAACGTAGAACGACATTCCAACCTGGTCAGACATTTTGTTTGATGGTGACTGATGTTCTCATGGTTGATGGAATATCCCCATTTGACTGGATGAGTAAAGCTCCAATAAGATTCAAGAAACTCGATATAATCCAGGAAATAGCAGGCATCTTGATATGCATTGCATCCAGAAATTACACTCGCTTCACAACAGACATTCGATAGTTGCAGTATGTACCAAGTACATAACGCATTGTAGGAACATATAAATTTCAAATACGAGTGAGCTTCTCTTAGTGATCTTGATTATTGTAGGAAGAAACGCAATATATTTGAATTATAGATGTGGCTCTGTCTTAGTGAGTTTCCAATCCTTCTTATTATTTGGCTATTGTCTGTCACTTTAATATATTGTTATGGCTGTGTCTCCGTTAGTACTTTCTCCAGTACTCAATGTTATCTTACTCACTATATCTCCTTCGTTATTACATTTTCTTATTGGTGCTAATGTTAATGCCAGTGTTAGCATAATGATGGGCTCACACTAATTTCGTACTCTATCAAACTTATTATGGATAGTACTGCGCTTTTTCTCTTGCAGTTTCACAAGGCCATGATTGTCACTGGCCCCCATGATAAACAGGTTGAACACACAGTTAATAAATGTACAAGATCCTATTAATGATTATGTAACAATTGATCAAATTGCAAAAATTACCGAATCAGTTATTGTCTCTGTTTCTATCATACTTTATGTCATTACACATTTATTGCTCCAACTGTCCATCTATTTACTTCAATGAGCCTGGAAGTTGCATAAGCTAGTGCAATGATAGCTGTGTCATTGTTTATACATAACTTCACTTTGTCATTTCAGACATTTTTTTGCTGATGTTACCCTATACCCTGTCTCTGTTTACAATAAACCACACCACGTATCTGCTTCTATTAAACCAGGTCGTATCTTAGTTGCTCTTTTCCTCGTCCGTGTCGATAGGACGATGCAATCACATGTTGTTTACTGGCCTGGACCGTGTCTTGGTTCATATTGCACCTTGAGGTGTCCTAATTGTTACTGAAATGTTATAAGCCACTTTTAATTTTGCACTAGGTCTATCTGTGTGAACACTGAAAATGGCATTATCATAGTTGCTGCCGCCTTAGAATACAAACCTTCTGCATTACATTAACCAAGCCTGTGTTGCTGATACACTTGACACGACATTTTTAAGCCAATGTCTAGTCACTCAGTAACTTGATATTTCTTTCGTTATATTATTCATTGACATTGGTCAACTTTTCTTGCACCAGAATCTTTGAAGAGGAACTTCAGCGCGTGAACGCCTTTCCTGCACTTGTAATTGATCTGATCAAAAGAAGGATTTTCAGATTCAACGTGACCAAAATTTTCATTTGATGATTCCCACCGCATGATCCTCCCATGTTTGCTGACTGTGTTTTTTTCCCCCGTTGCTGTGAGTTTATGGAAATCTTCAAACAGTGTTACAGTATTAGGCACTAAGACACATGTGAATGAATGCAAAAAATGAAGTAAATTGGAGCTTAAAATAAAGACTCAACTGGGAAATAGCAGAAAGAAACTTTTGAGAAACGGACTCAGCTCAATGTCCACTTGATAAAGACTCAACATCTGGTTTGTGCAGTTGGACATACCAAAGAAATTACAACGAGTCTGTCCCAAAAGTGAGTACAATCATTCACCTTATTGGAAGGCATAAAGCAGTGAGCTAATGTCTTTATTCAGCGAAATGTAAGTAAGGTCCATGTTGTGAAATAATTGATCCTCTCGAGACTATCACTCCAAATAAATAATGGACCATTTGAATGTGTCGCAGAGCAAACTTCCACAGTGATATCAACTGCTGCAGCTTCTGAGCGACTATGCACTAGCCAGTCATTGCCCACTTCTTTGAAATTTACTATTCAATTCTTCTTGCTATTGGTACCCCTGGTGATTCACTGATGCTCGAGAAAATCCTTTCCATAATCGTGTATTTCCAGAAATTTATTTCTTTCCTGTTAAGCATTTGGCAGAATTATCCATTATGCAACTCTTTGATTTTAACGGACCTAAATCTGTCTCCAGAGAGCATAATACATTATGGGATATTATCTGTGCTATGGAAAATTCATCGTGCATAACTTAGAATTTCATTATACTGACGGACAACGTGCTATTGAATCTTGAATGTTATGTACTTACAGAAAAAAATGGTCTATTCGACGCTAACTACCACTTGTCATGAATGAATATGCATGAGCGTTAAACTTAAATATTGTCACAGATTAGGTTTCATTTCAATTCAGTACAATGCAATCTGCGTTTTAGTCCATTGTAGGATTAATATTTTATCATGTTGTACTAAAATGCCTTTCTACATGGGTGTACTAGCATTATTTGAACATGTTACATTTTGTGGCAGTGGCTTATGAGATATTTTGAACCATAAACATACATTCAATGATATCACGATTCTGCAGTGCTTGTCATGGAAGGATGTGATTGAATATAGAGTTCCCAACGGCCGGCATCATTGTTAATGTGGTCTTAGGAATTAATTAAAATTTAGTCTAAAAGGCGACAGTGGAGTTGCAAGATTTTTAAGCTGTTGCTAATTTGCTTCTCTGCTGTGACGTTTGGCATATTTTGGATGATTGTATTTTTGAATAATTAATCAGAAAAAAAAGTTCTTTACAATCATTAGAAGATGCAGTTGCATTTCACTTGAGCCACCTGGCTTCATGTAGCAAATACCAGAACAAAGTTAGTAAACAAATTTATTCTCAAGACATATGATATACTGCCATAGTTACATTGAAAGAAGGTAGCAGAAGCAGAGCAGCACAAATGGTAATTCCAGCGAGTTTAAGAGTGGCTTTTCGAGTTAGACGTATCAGTTTAAGTGCAATGCAGGAGACAGAATCAAAGTTACATGAGAATTCAGACAGTTGTATGGTGTAATGGGAACTGATGATGCGAGAATTTTGAGCTTCTGAAAATTCAAAGGGTGTGATTGTAAAGGGTGAGACATCACTAGCGAGGAGCCAACATTGGTCAACGTCTATGGGTTGAAGGATGGTCAGGCTTGGTATTAATACTTTCATGGGCACCGCATTATTCCATTTGTCCTGAATTGGACAAGTAGCTCATCCTCAACCGAATCAGCTGCATCTATTTCTAGGAAAATGTCTTGTCCGCCACTCCTACATGCACTCTCAGTGTCTTTCTTGTCTATGCCACACGAATTTGCTCGTTTTGGCTGACAGTCGCCTTCACCGTCGACCGTTTTGTGCCTATCTGCTGCCAGATGTTGAAGACCATATACTGCACGGAGAAAACTGCGTCATTCGTCGTAGGAATAGCCTGTCTACTGAACTGTATCAAGAATTCCCGTTTCTTCTTTGTCTACTATCCCTTGTACATCCTTCAAGTGAAGCTCTGGTTCTGTGACTTAAAGTCCAGCCATTACATCTCGCCGGCCTGGAAGTGCTACCAATGGCAGACCACATGTTAACCCCCTTTCTCCCTTTCCTCCTTATTCTCCTGATCAATGTCCTGACTGTTTGGCAGCTAGCAGAGCCCGCAAGAGGCTCCAGGCCTCTCAGAATCCCAAGGATGCTGAGTTGGCCATCCGCAGTATACTGTAGGAAGAAAACTGCATCTCTAGTCTTAGGGATAGTCTGTGCGCTGAGCTGCATCAAGAACATCCATTCTAATTTATCTATGAATACTTTTATATTTTGTTTGAGGTATTCTGGTTTTTTAACGTGAAAGCCAACTTCTACATCTGGCCAGATTGGCAGTATTATGATTGGCTCTTGCAGAACAATTCTCTTTTTCTCCTCATTCTTTCTCATTCTCCTGCTTAACAGCCGGAACATAAGAATGATCGAAGCGGCCAATGGAGCCTGCAAGAGGCTCCGGGCCATGGGGAGGCAACAAGACCCGGAGATAGCCAAATGTAAGCGGTCGATTATCCAACTGTTCGCCGTCTGTCTCAGGTTCCTCCTTTTGTGGGCCCTCTTGTCAGATGTTTCGTCTACGCGTGGCTTAAAGCTGACAGTTACTGAAGTGGATTGGATTTCAGTGATCTGCTGTAACACTTACAAGAAACGATCAACAAATTTCAGTTATTAACTTCTTGCAACAACGTCTTCATTTATGCAAGATCTCAGAACTTGTTTCATCAGGAAATGAAGAATGTTCTGATGTGCCCCTTCATCACCATCACCGATTGCTTCAAGTAGGGAGGGATGATAAATCATTCCTTATATTGTTTCTTTCCTTCTGGAGAAGCTCAATGTGCACTGATCCTATATAAACTTGATTCAGAAACAAATATCATCAGCAAAAGGTTATCAGACTATTCTTCACCTCTGCCAGCTTATGGTAATCGGTCCTGATAGAATGTGGAATGGTGGAAAAGTCTTTATTTCCTGATGAGAGGTGAACTCGTTATCTCACACTCCAAACACCTCTTACTGCTGCCACTCTCCTCTGGTCTTCTCGAGGAGGTATTTCTTAATTTCTTTCTGACTCTTCATATTTAAGTTCTTTCTTCCTCTTTCCAATCCCTTCATTCGTTACTCTCTCACGTCTTTCAAGTCTTGCTTCGTCATTCTATGCTTCTCTGTCTTTCTTTTTTTTCTTGGAATTATCATTTTTGTCTAGTCTAGCCTCTACTTTACGAAGGCCTGCAATGTAACAATATTCTGAAGAAGGCGCACAATCCATTGCACTGTTTGAACTGTGACCTCAGTAATTATATGCACAATTGATACTTGACTCTGTGTGTTTCACGTACCACTGTCCTGATGATAAATCTCAAATTATTTAAGCCTCTAACAACATCACCAGCTTCTTCCACAGTTTCTGCATCAGAAAACTTAAAAGAACTTCTATTTAAATAAACAATATTAAACTGTTAAACAAAAACAAATGACTGGAGAAACTCAACAAGTCTTGCAGCATCTGTGCAGAAAAAGCTGAGTTAACATTTCGAGTCTAGTGACACTTCTTCAGCACTCTTAATAAACCTATTGTTATTTCTAGTTTTTGTTTTCATTTTCTATGCTCCCGAAGTTTTGATTTCTTTTTGAGGGAGACAGAAGTTATATTTTCTCTCAGAGTTCAGTTTTTTTTAATTTCATTTATGCATTTGATGGTCACGGTTGTCATTTGGCTCTTTTGGACGAGTGAACGCTTCTAAAACCCAAAGTATGCTACTAAATTATGCATTTGGTTATTTTTCTTTCTTTTGTTGATATTGACAAACTCGGTCTTCAGTCGTTTGAAAGTCTCAGTTTCAATTTGTTTCACCTTGGTGAGGAAATAATTCAGGAGAAGAATTACTCCTTTCAGACTGGAGCTAGATTAAAATGTAATTTGAAAAGAAATTGAACAGCATTTCATCCATAGTTATCTGTTAGAATTGCTCCCCACACAAACCAGGTGCTCAGTCAGCACGTTGTCGCGGTCCGCTGTCATGCAGGGGAGTCACACATTTGAAGACACCTATTATAAAACATCACCCTCTATAGCCAATAATAACAAAGTGTTGAGCTGGAGGAACACAGCGGAGCAGGCAGCATCAGAGGAGCAGGAAAGCTGACGTTTCGGGTCGGAACCATTCTTCAGAAAATGATGTAAATTCAGTCTCTGAGGCTCCTACATCACTGTAACGTGTCAGTGAAAATATTGCGAGGGCGTGAGGAGGAGACCTACCTCTCATTCAATTGACACGCACTTAGCTGGTCTCGGTCAATAATCCAGACCACCGAGCATTTTGATGCATTGACTTCGATGCATGGTAAGAAATTCCTCGGATTCCCATGTGTCTTCCTTTGAAGACTATTTTTTTTCCTCTGCTCCACTTCTTCATTTTGCTAAAGTTGATCCTGTTACTAAGTTAATTTGTACCGCAAAATTGCCCATACTGGCCACAACGTGAGGGAGCGGCCTTATGGTGTGATCAATGGATTGTTAGTCGACAAGGCCGGATAACATTTTCGGATTATGGGTTCAAATCCTGCCGTTATGGAGTCTAAATCAGCAAAAATATAAAGGAGTGGAATTAAGAATCAGTGGTGACCATGAATACGTTTGCTGGAAAAAACGATATAGTTCACTAAAGTCCATTAGGGATGGGAGCTTGTCCTCACCTGATCTTGTGAAGCTTGCATGTGACACAAAGACCCAGAGCAACTTGGTTGTCACTTAACTTTAAGGATAGTCAAAAATGCTACCAGTTCACAGAATCACATGCATAAAAAGCAAAAAAAAAGTTATTTCTCTGTGCGGCCATATATACGTCTACCTCTGCCAGTTCATGTCTGCACCCTGCAGTTCAACATGGGAAATTGAGGTTAAAGGCGCCTTCTGTGACAGATTTTCGACAAATTATGATCTCTCAAATCAAAGTGATATGAGTACATTGATACAGAGAGAACGTAACAGAAGGATGGAATGAAAGTGAAACTCAAATAAATATAGATAGGCACGATTGGAGGTGGATAAGACGGCATTGAGTGATACACGGAGAAACCAACAGAAGAGATAGGTAAATGGAAGATGGTTGGCAGCGATGCAGATAACGACTAGAAAAGGGAGACACAATCACACCGGGAGAAACACACAGACAACCGGTTGCTATGTAGAATTCTACGTGGACAGACACTATTCTATGACATTGCATTGATTATTCAAGAATTTATTCGGCATTTTTGTGATAGTTTAACACCGGCATCCTCACTGAGCATGAATTTATGTCTGTGTATTTCTGCATTTGCTCCAATTTGTCTGAGGACTTTGCTGGTGGACTGGTGGACAGCTGATGCGGTGCCATTACTTAATAAGGAAAGAAGGGGGAGTAAAAAATAAACAGGAAACTGCAGGGCATGCACTCCGACCTATTTAGTGGGGAAACTGTAAGAAACAATTCTGAAAGATAATTGAAAATTTCGAATCAGTGCCCAGGTGAGTGGATGAGGACAATGCAGTTAACATACACTACTTGTACTTCAGCAAGCCGTTTGAAAAGTTCCTGCACGGGAGACTGATAGCATAGATAAGACGCAATGGAAATTAAGGAAATTTGGCTGTGTGGATCTGAAATTGGATGAGGGAAAGAAAGCAGAGGGTAATGGTCAGGTGAGTATTTGTGACTGTGAACCTGCTTTCAATGGGCTTCCGCAGGGATCAGTATTGGGAAGCTTCTTTTTTGTGACTTTCATAAATGATTTAAACATGAATGTTAGTAAAGTTGATCAGTAAGTTCGTGGATGAGATTAAAATTTGTGGTGTCACAAATAGTGAGGAAGATAATCTTAGATTACAAGAGGAGATAGATGGGATTTTCAGACCGGCTGATCAGGAACAAAGTGAATTCAGTCAAGGCAATGGAACACATGTTGAATCATGGGACATTGAGAAACACTGAAGTGCAGAGGGATCTTGGTGTGCATGTCCATTGACCCCATAAATTGGTGGGGTAGGTTATGAAAACAATTACAATACTTGCTTTTATTAGTCGAATTACAGAATTTACAGCAGGCAAGTCATGGTAGAACTGCATAAAATGACAGTTTCGCCGCAGTTAGTGTATTGTGACTAGTTCTGGAATCCCCACGAAAGAAGGAACGGTATTGCACTGGTGAAGGTACAGAGGAAGTTTAACAGGATGTTGAGTGATCTGGATATTTTAGCTATGGAAAGAATATGAACAGATGTAGATTGTTTTCCTTGCAGCAGAACAACCTGAGGGGTGACGACTGACATGTACAAAAGTATGTGGAGCAGAGATAGAATAGACAGGAATGAATGCAGATAGAACGGAATGGAATGATTGCAGGTCGAAAGGACAGGAATAGATGTTTCCTGTTGGTGGACGATTCAACAACTGCTGCATAAGTTTAAGGTAAAAGGCTTGAGGTTAATACGATACTTAAAAAGTTTTTGATCAGCCAGAGCGTTGTCAGAATGTGAAAATCACCGTCTTTGAGAGTGCGAGAGACAATATATGAGAACTTCATCGACATGCATTTACAATGCTAAGTCATACAATGCAATTGGCCAAGTGTTGGAACAAGAGATTAGAATATTTAAATATTATTTACTGGCACAGTTGAATAGCCCAAAGATCATTTTCCAGTCCTGTAGAAGTCAGTGACTGTATGATTCTACGTTTCAACTTGCATGTACCTAAGTGTGTGTGTGTGTGTGTGTGTGTGTGTGTGTGTGTGTGTGCGCTCGTGTGTGTGTGTGTGTTTGTGTGTTTGGGCATGCACGTTCATATTTGTGTTTGTATTCCTGTTTTCCTATCTCGATCAGTCTGTTTCCATAAGTGTATATTTCCCTGTGTGTTGTTGTTCTGTCTGTCACAGTGTCTGGTTAGATACAAGTTCAGAATTAGAAATGTTCATCTGGAGTTTCTTTTCATCTATGTAAATTCTTTTTCAGAGAAAAAAAATGGCAGCTGCCGTGGGAGATAAATTGTCTTGAAGAATCGTAATGAATAAATGAGGATCACAGTGTCTTTTCTGACTTCTTTGTGTTAGGATTCATACAACAGAGTGCCACCCTCAGATGGTGCACATTCGCAACTGCACTGGCGCAGGTTGAAATTCACAGGAATTACCAACCCACAGTACCATTTAAACTTACAGTAGCATCAACTCATTCACAAGGCCAATGTGCAGCCTTTATCATCATTCTTGGAAAAGGAAACTGCAATACTTTGACAAAATGGAAGCCATTTTACAAATACAAAACAGCTTATGAAAAACTGAATTGAACAGTTTATACAAATCTGTGGACCATGAAGCCTTTAAAAAAGGGTAGCAGTTATTCAAGAGATAAAAGGTACTGCAGATGCTGGAGAATCCGAGATAACAAGGCATGGGGCTGGATGAACACAGCAGGCCAAGCTGCATCATAGGAGCAGGAAAACTTGACGTTTCGGGCCTAGACCCTTCATCAGAAATGGGGGAGGGGAAGAGGGTTCTGAAATAAATAGGGAGAGAGGGGGAGGCGGATAGAGGATGGATAGAGGAGATAATAGGCGGAGAGGAGGCAGACAAGTCGAAGAGGCGGGGATGGAGCCAGTAAAGGTGAGTGTAGGTGGGGAGGTAGGGAGGAGATAGGTCCGTCCAGGGAGGACGGACGGGTCAAGGGGCGGGATGAGGTGAGTAGATAGGAGATGGGGGTGTGGCTTGAGGTGGGAGGAGGGGATAGGTGAGAGGAAAAACAGGTTAGGGAGGCGGAGATGAGCTGGGCTGGTTTTGCGATGCGGTTGGGGGAGGGGAGATTTTGAAGCTTGTGAAATTCACATTGATACCATTGGGCTGCAGGGTTCCCAGGATGAATATGATTTGCTGTTCCTGCAGCTTTCGGGTGGCATCACTGTGGCATTGCAGGAGGCCCACGATGGACATGTCGTCTGAGGAATGGGAGGGGGAGTTGAAATGGTTCGCGACTGGGTGGTGCAGTTGTTTGTTGCGAACTGAGCGCAGGTATTCTGCAAAGCGGTCCCCAAGCCTCCGCTTGGTATCCCCGATGTAGAGGAAGCCACAACGGGTACAGCGGACGCAGTATACCACATTGGCAGATGTGCAGGTGAAGATCTGCCTGATGTGGAAAGTCTTCTTGGGGCCTGGGATTGGGGTGAGGGAGGAGGTGTGGGGGCAGGTGTAGCACTTCCTGTGGTTGCACGGAAAAGTGCCGGGTGTGGTGGGGCTGGAGGGGAGTGTGGAGCGGACAAGGGAGTCGCGGAGGGAGTGGTCCCTCCGGAAGGCAGATAAGGGTGGGGAGGGAAAAATGTGTTTGGTGGTGGGGTCTGATTGCAGATGGCGGAAGTATCGGAGGATGATGTGTTGGATCCGGAGGTTGGTGGGGTGGTACGGGAGGACGAGGGGGATTCTTTTTTGGTTATTATTGCGGGGACGGGGCGTGAGGGATGTGTTACGGGAAATGCGGGAGACACGGTCGAGGGCGTTCTCGACCACTGTGGGGGGAAAGTTGCGGTCCTTGAAGAATGAGGACATCTGAGATGTACGGGAGTGGAATGTCTCATCCTCGGAGCCGATGCGGCGGAGGAGAAGGAATTGGGAATATGGGATGGCATTTTTGCAGGAAGGTGGGTGGGAGGAGGTGTATTCCAGGTAGTGTCGTGGAGAATCACCAGGAGACGTAGAGAAGTCTTCAATAACGTAAACTTTTATTTGCAAGTAAAAGCTGCGACAATCAGAAAGCAGTTTTCAGATCGCCCGCACCCCTCAGGGCCTGTTCTTTATACCTTTTCTCAATTATCATGTTTTTCTAAAGTTATCAGTATGACCAGTTATGTTAGCTTTTCTCAGTTATCATGTTTTTCCAAAGTTATCAGTATGACCAATTATGTTAGCCTTTGTTATCTCTTCAAGGCTGCTCATCTTCTGCTTCACTTGTTAGCCACAGTGGTTTTCTACCCTAAGATATTGTGCTTTTTCGATTATTACGTTCATGATTAACTTCTGCCACTATGTTTTCCTAGGACACTCCATCTATTTTATGAATTACCTTTCTGCACTCTATATTCTGTGTATTATCTTTCTATGTATTACTTCATCTACTTTGCGTCCTCCGTATGTACTATGTATGCACCATTTTATTTTCCATAGTAGCTGTGGGAGTCAGTGGGCTTGAAATGGACATCGGTTTCTAGGTGGTTACACGAGATGGAGACAGAGGTCCAGGAAGGAGAGAGAAGTGTTGGAGATGGTCCAGGTGAACTTCAGGTTGGGGTGGAAGGTGTTGGTGAAGTGGATGAACTGTTTGAGCTCCTCGTGGGAGCATGAGGCGGCGCCGATGCAGTCATCAATGTAACGGAGGAAGAGGTGGGGTTTAGGGCCAGTGTAGGTACGGAAGAGGGATTGTTCCACGTAACCTACAAAGAGGCAGGCATAGCTTGGGCCCATGCGGGTACCCATGGCCACCCCTTTTGTCTGTAGGAAGTGGGAGGAATTGAAAGAGAGTTATTGAATAACTGAAAGCAGTTATTCAACATTTCTTTTTTGAAAAAGCTATGCTTTTGCTACTGGTAAAGAAGATACAAAGGAGACACAAGAAAATCCTATAGAGTACCTGGTGGTGAATAAATTTAAAAGGCATTGTTTAAAAGGCAATTTCCCTTTCATTAATGTGTCTGTTTGCACATTTTATAACTTTGCATATTTACCTGACACGTAATGGTTGTATTTCTGAACGTCACTCTTGCTAGTTTCAACTACATCTGGCGTTATTTATTGCTATTTCTCTGCTCCCAGTTTCAAGAAGTTTATTTGAAAAAAGAACAAGACAAAAAATATGACCATTATCCAGTTATCCTCAGATTTATAATTACAAAAATACTAGAGTCTATTATAATGAATTTAACAGGAGAACATTTAGAAATATGTAACCTAATCAGACAGAGTGAGCAGATGCTCATGAAGGGAAAAGGCTGCCTGGCAATTTTCGTGGGATTCTTTTTGGAAAGAACAAACAGGACGCCTAAAAGAGATAGCTAAAAAATGCAATATATTTGCATTTCCAGAAGATGTTTGAGAAGAAGCTACAAATTAGGCTACCTAATAATATAAGAGCCAATGTGTTATATCAGCGTGGAGAGTTGGTTTCCTAATTAATCAAAGACAAATGCTTTTATTAGGGAATGAAGGTACAGTCAGAATAATAATCTGAGCTATAGTGCCGCAAACATAGGGGCTGGGGCCCCTATTATTTCGAGAAAATACGAATGACTTGAGTGAGGAAAGTGAATCAACTATCGCCAAGTTTGCAGGTGACAGGAAAATAGTTGGAAGACAGATGGTAAGGACGACACAAAGTGTCTACGAAAGGATATAAATAAATGAGCGAGAAGACAAAAACATGTTAGAAGAAATATCATAACAGGAAGAATAGTGGAGAAAACTGATATTAAAGTCAGGTTCTATGGAAAATTTGGAAAGCTTGAAACCGATGACAACTGAGCTGTGCATTTTCACCAGTCACCATTCACGTTTCACTCAACTGAATGATTTAATGTTCCATCTTGAAAAGCGATTGTAGATTGCTTTAGGAAAGTTAGGAAATATATTTTACAAAAGTGAGTTTGTCATCCTTCATTTTCTTCAGGACTATTGAACTCTACAATTTCTTCCCCCGCAGCTCCATTTATTCTATCAAATAAATGACTGCCTCTTATATTAAATACAATCTATCTCATAACCATTACAAAGTAACTCCCAAAAGCACACCATCCACAAAAGCAACCACAAAGGACTCCTCGAGCACCCTCCACTACTTGCCAGCTTAGAGCCCCAAGGACTGTGCCTCGCCAACGCCTAGCCCAATGCCCGACCCTGTCTCCCATGTCTGCAGACTTGATGAGCTTAAGGGCTATTTCTGCCCAACATTGAGTTGTCTTATTGAATATCATGGTCACCGTGCACAGATTTTTTTTGCCATTCGGATCTGCCTAACAAAACAAAAATCACAAATCTCGTTCACAGCCATTCATTACAATGTAATTTCAATTCAACCGGGGACAGTAATCACCGTGCACAGACCATAGCCTGTATGAATGCTTCCCTTCTTCGTTTCCCTACACAACTAGGAGTTCACTCTTTTATTTTGCCCAAGGTGCATATTTTGTTTTTTAGAAACTGAGAATATATGAATGCATGTGAAATTAATATATTTGTTAGAATTAGGAGTGCACAATATCATCACGAATGAGGGGATCAATAGGGACTCAGAGCTGATCAGTTTCCCTTCTACATCTCAGTTGGCTCATGCGCTGACATGTTTCTCCGCACTCTGAGAGTTATGTGCAACTTGACTCAAATCTTGTGCCTTTGTGGTTCTCAGTGCGAAATAATTCAGGGCTGAATCTGTCTGTTGTATTTTCTTAAGTTTTAGTGGCACAATTCGACTGGTTTTGTTGAGCTTCGCTGAAAACTGTTTCTCTGGAAATTCCTCTGCACACCCACTGAATCTTTTCGTCTGTGCCAAAAACCTTTTGAATACACTTGTATATTGATGGAACCAGAACAGGTAAAGAACATTTATGTTTACATTTGTGTGATTAAAGAGCGATTGAACAACATGTCCTTCATTTACTGAGGTTTCAGCCGGTGTCTTTGAGTTAGAGTCTCCTGGACACTACATTGTAGAAGTCCAGAGAGATACTAAGTTAAAAAAGAAGACTTTATCTCTCTTTCCAGAATTGATCTGACAACCCCGACATTTACCTGAGAAATAAAGCAGAAAATTACATATAAATGCAGTAAACTCAACATGCACAGCAAAGCGACTGTCCAATTCCTGATTAATTTCATATCATTTATAACACTTTGTCTACCTTCTACGGGGTCCAGGGCTCCACCAACTCATAGTGTACGTTCGTTGTGGGGAATGGAGTCTGCCAAATCAAAAGTTGAATCCAATATGCTGGGCTTGGCCCGTGAGCCGTTTGCCTAAAACTTTAACCTAGTGTATTATTTTTTGTTTTAATCCAAGATGGAGAACGGAAAAAAAATGGTTGTGAGCGCTGCTGCTTTTTGATGGATCTTCAGTGTTGGAGCTGATTTCTTCGAATTAATGGAGCAGCAATTACTGTTTCATCAGGTGTTGCATTGTTTTGGAACTTTGGGGGAGAAAAGATCAAAACAGAAAAGGAGGAAGAGAGAGCAAGCAAGAACGAATGAGAAGTCAGTATATGGAGAAGTAAGAACAGCCAAGTGAACAGTTTCAAGTGGAACTTTGTTTTTTTAAAAATCTCCAGTAATGAGTAGAGTGTTTTGATTTTGAATGTATGTTTCATTAGGATCTGCCTCTTGATTGAACTTGAAAGGTTACCCTCGAACAGTGTTTTTAGAGCAGTAAATCTGTGCTATTTTCTGGGTCTGCCGAGTATTAAGGTGCAAAGATTGCCTTTAGGAGAGTAATGTGATCCTCCTGTGGCGGAATGTGGGAGATTCTAGAGAGTAGCCATGTTACTGATGATTATGTCTGGAAGAAACATGTTTGGTTGCGAATCCTACTGGGTCGCATGGATCAGTTAGAGCGACAGTTAGAGGCAATGAGGAATTTACTGAAACAAGGTGTGTGATGGATAGCAGTTGCAGGAAGGTAGAAAAATCGCACATAAAGTCGGGTAGATGGGTTATCTCTAGGAAAGGTAGGAGAGGTAGGCAGGTGATGTCGGAGTCTCCTGTGGCTATCCTTGTCTCAAACAAGTATGCTGTTTTGGAAAATGTACGGGATGATGGGATGATGGAATCTCAGGGGCTGTAATGTATTGAGGAGTACGTCAGGTTCCAAGTGATCAATTACGAAAGGAGACTATTTAGTCAGAGGCACAGACAAACACTTCTGTGGCCGATACCTAGACATCACAATGGCATGTTGCCTCCCTGGTGACAGGATCAAGGATGTCTCAGAGAAGGTGCAGAAGATTCTCAAAGGGGAGAGGATCTAGCAAGCGGTCGTTATACACATTGGAACTAACGACATAGGAAGAGAGGAGGACGAATTTCTGAGGACAGAATGTAAGAAATTGGGCACGAATTAAAAAACAAAAGGTCCTCCAGGGTAGTAATATATGGATTACTCTGTGCCACGGGCTGTTGAGCATATGAACAGGAGAATAGAACAAATGAATGCATGGCTGAGAAACTGGTGCATGGGAGAAAAAAAAATCACATTTTTGGATCATTAGAATGTCTTCTGGTGAAGACGTGAATCAGAATAAAGAAGAAAGAGCAACACAGGAAACAGGATCTTCAGTCCTCCGAGCCTGCATCAACACATACAAAAACAGTTTTCACTTATACAATACGTATCCCTCGATTCATTTCCTATTTATGCATTCGTCCAGATGCTTCCTGAATGCTGCTACCGTGTATCATCCACCACCTGCTCTGGCAGCGCATTCCAAAAACTCACCACACTTTGTGTGAAAATCTTGCTTTGCACATCTCTTTTAAACTTCTACATCCCCCAAACCCGGACTTTGAAACTGTATCTTTTAGTAATTGACCTCTCCATTCTGGTGAAAAGGCCTCATTGTTTCCACTCTATCCATGCTATGCACGATCTTATAAACTACAATCAGCTGGTCCCGCATTCTCTTGTGTTCCACTGAAAGCAAAGCTATACACCTTTTCTTCATAGTTAATATCTCCCATTCAAGGCGACATCCTTCTAAACCCTATCCAATACGTCTACATCCTTCTGGTAACGTGGTGACCAGAACTGTATGCGATATTCCAATTGTGGCCTAAATAAATTTCTGTAAAGCTGAGCCATAATTTATCTAATCATACACTCAATGCCCCATCCAAGTAAAGCAAGCATGCTATAGGCCTTATTTTCTTATGACCTTATCAACTTCCACTTCCACCTTCAGTGATCTGTGGATCTGCAGACCTCGATCGCTCTGCATATCAGTACCCATAAGTGCTCTGCCATTCACTATACAATTTCCACCTGTAGTTGACCTTCTAAAATTCATCACCACACATTCTCCCGGATTAACGTCCGTGTGCCATTTATCTGTCCATACCTCCAATTGATCTATATCCTGCTGTCATCCTCTGACAATCCTCCTCACTATGTGCAAATCCACTAATCTTATATCATCTGCAAACTTAATAATTAGACCAGCCACGTTCTCCTCCAAATCATTTATGCAGTGCACGAAGAACAGAGGTCCTGTGGAACACCACTATTCATAACCCTTCATTCCAACAAACATCCCTCCATCGCTACTCTCTGTCTCCTTTGACTAAGACAGTCTATATCCATCTTGCCAGTTCACCCTGCTACCATTTGACCTCCTCTTTTGTATCAGTCTTCCATGAGGGACCTCATCAAATACTTTACTGACCTGCATAAGAAGGACGATTGCACCTGAATTAGAATGGGACTGATGTACTGATTGGGAGATTTTCTGCAGCTGATATTGAGGTTTTAAACTATTAAAGGGGGTGAGGGTGCAGGGTGGGACCCAGGAAGATAGTGATCAATCGAATCAGTCTGAGACTGGTGCTGTTGGGAAAAGGAGTATGTCAAACTGTCAGAGAAGGCAGGAACAAAACAGAGAATGAGGTCTGACCGATCAATTAAACCGCATTTATTTCAACGCAAGAAGTCCAACTGGTAAGGCAGATGATCTCAGGCATGGTTGGGAACATGGCACTGGTATATCGTAGCAATTATAGAGACGTGGCTCAGAGATGGACAGGGCGAGTAGCATAATGTTCCAAGGTAGAAATGCCAAACGAATGTCAGAAAGGGGGCAAACGAGGAGGGGGATTAACGTTTTTGATCATGGATAAAGTTAGGGTTGTACTTCGGGAGCATATTCCTGGGTATGCAGAAGGCAAGTTATTTGGTTGGAACTGAGAAATAAGAAAGGAATGATCACCTAATTAGATTGCACTATACACCCGTACAATCATCAGCATGAAATTGAGAAGCAAATTTTAAACATGATCTCAGTTTTATGTAAGAATAATAGATTAGTAATTGCAGATGATTTTAAATTTCCATAGATAATTTAGGAACGGAATCGTGTTAGGGGATTGGATGGAGACGAAATTTTTAAGTGTGTACAAAAATAAATATTTTCAGTATGTGCACCGACAACACAAGGATCAAAACTTGACCTACTCTTGGGAAATAATGTTGGGCAGGCAACTGAGGTGTCAGTGGGGAAGCATTTTTAGGTCAGTCACAATAATTATATTAGTTAGAAAACAGTGATGAATAAGGATAAACCCGATCTAAAAGTTAAAGTTCTAAATGGGAGGGAAGTCATTTCTTTTGGTATTAGGCAATAACTTTCAAAGTTCATGGGGGGTGGTGGGGGGAGATGCTTGCAGGTAAAGGGACGGCTGGAAAATGAGAAGCCTTCAAAAATGAGATAGCGTCAGTTCAGAGACACTATGTTCTTATTACGACAAAGGGCAGGGCTGGTAGGTATAGTGAATTATGGATGACTAGAGAAATTTGAAGATTCGGTCAAGAAAAGGAAGGAAACATAAGTCAGGTATAGACTGCAAAGATAGAGTACCCCCCGAAAAGAGTAAAAAGGCCTTAGAAGGAGATCAAGAGAGCAAAAGGAAGACATGCGATAGCTTTGGAAAATAGGGTTATGGAGAATCCAAAGGGATTCTATGAATGCATTAAGAACAAAACAGTAACTAGGGAAAGAATAGGGCCCCTTAAAGATCGGCAAGGCCGTCTCCGTTTGGAACCACAGGAGGTGGGGAAGACACTAAATGAGTATTTTGAATCAGTGTTTATTGTGTAGAAGGATACATAAGCAGGAGAACTTGGAGAAATAAGTAACGTTGAAAAATTAGCAGGAGGTGCTTGACATCGTAAAACGCATAAAGGTGGATAAATCACCAGGAACTGATCCTGTGTGCCCTAGAAATCTATGGAAAGCTGGGGAAGTGATTGCTGAGCTTCTTGATGATATATTTGTATCATCGATAGCCACAGGTGAGGTGTTTGAAGACTGTGGGTTGACGGAAGTGGTGCCACTATCTAAGGAGGCTGGTAAGGAAAAACCAAGAAGGAGAGGCCAGTGAGCCTGAAATCAGCCATAAGCAAATTGTTCGAGGGGATCCTGAGGGACAGAATTTAAGTGTATTTGGAAAGGCATTGGCTTTTTCGAGAAAGTCAACATGCCTTTGTGCGTCGGAAATCGTGTCTCACTAACATGATTGAGTTATTTTGAAGAAGTAACAAAAAGGATCGAGAAAGACATAGCGGTGGATGTGATCTATATGGATTTCAGTGAGGCGTCCCACAAGGCTTCTCCTGGTAGAACGGTTAGCAAGGTTAGATTACATGGAATATAGTGAGATTTAGCCATTTGGATACGCAATTGGCTCGCATGTACGAGACATTGGATGGGGGTGGAGGGTCGTTTTTCCAAACGGAGGCCTGTGACTTGCAGGGTGCTACATCTATTGGTGTTGAATTGACTGCTTTTGGTAATTTATATAAACGATTTGGATTTGAAAGTAGAAGGTATGGCTAGTAAGTTTGCAGATGACTCCTAAATTGATGGTATATTTGACAGCGACCTCAGAGTTCAACGGGATCTTGATCAAATGGGGTATTGGGCCAAGGAGTGGCAGAGGAGTTTAATTTATATTAATGTGAGGTGTTGTATTTTGGGAAGCCAAATCACGCATTACTGATACACTTAATGGTAAGGTCCTGATATTGTTGCTGAACAAAGAGACATTGGAATGCTGTTACATAGTCCTTGGAAGTCGAGTCCCAGGTAGACAGTATAGTGAAGAAGGCGTTTGGTATGCTGCCTTTATTGGTCAGTGCATTGAATATAGAATTTGGAAGTCATGTCGCAGCTGTACAGGACATTGTGTGGGGTTGCTAGAGTTGGACTGGGGCGGACCAGGTCGGATACCACATGACAAGAGGCTATAGTCCAAAGGATTCATTTGAAAACACAAGCTTTCAGACCCTCACTCCTTCTTCAAGTGTTAATGAGAGAATTGGCATCAGAAGCAGAAATTTTAAGTAAAGCATCAAAGGGTCACACAACTGATGAGAATGCATTAAACAAGCCGAAGATACTGTTAAATCTTTAATCAGTTAGAATGTTTTAATTAATTAGTATTCATATGTAAATTCCGGAATTTCAATCAAGTCACCACCCTGAGAGAATTATAGGTTTTATCAGTGTGAATAAGAGGTTCCATTTTAGGTCAGACAAAAAATTGTTAAGTATGAGGCCTTGTTTAGAACTATTTGTGTTCTGGCTGGGAGTCAGACTGGTTTTATTTCTAAAGTAGGAATTTATAAAGCGCCACGTTGACTGATCGCTATGAATTGTGCGCTTTTTGACCAAAATAGAATGCATCTGCAAAAACAAATTCACCCCATAGATTTACGTCTGTGTGTGTGTGTTTGTGTGTGTGTGTGCGTTTGTCTGTGACTCTGTGTGTGTGTGTGTGTGTGTGTGTGTAAGACATAAAGAGAAAGTGCAAGCATGTGTGTGTGTGAATAAGAGAGAGTCAGTGTTTGTGTGTGTGTGAGGTGGAGAGAGGGAGGGAGCATCCCTGTTTTGACAATTGTTGTGCTGTATGATCAGCCCTTGCCCGCCAACACACACGCTCTTTCTCCCTCTCTCTCTCTCTCACACACACATAAACGTGCACACACGTACACAACACACTCACGTGCATGCACACACACACTCCTTCATACACATGCATATACACACGCACACACTCGCTCTCTCTCCCTCACACACACAAACACACAGACACATACACACACACACATACACAAATACACATACTCACTGTCTCACACACATACACACTCACACGCACGCACATGGATTAAAAGGGAGAAAAACTGCATTGTGTTTCGCCTGCCAATTCATCACTGTGGAGATAATTTAAATCTGATATCTTACTCCTGCATTCAGAGTTGATGGGAACACCTGTCTATTCCGGTTGCAATTTGTTTTTTACAGGACGAAAAATCAACGTATATCTCTCCACAGGCTTTTAGCAATTCACGCTGCCCCAAGAAGATGATGTTTATTTTTTTCACGAGGCTCATTCTGCTTCCTGTTATTGTGTCTCTTATCCACAGCGATACACCACGCTGTCAGACAGCGGCAGCTCACGGTTGAATGAAATTACCCTCACTTTTCACATGTTCGATATTAGCAAAAATTCGAGGTCCCATACCCTCAGCTCTGATAAGACTTTCATAGTTAGGGATGTAGATCAGGAATGTCGGGGATTTATCCAGATTCTGACGATATAGTGGCAAATAATATCTAGTCACTGTGTTCAAAAATTTGTAACTGATCTTTGCCTTCAAACCTCATTGCTGAAACCAGCTCCTGTGAGACTGAGTCTGCACCACCAACCCCTGCAGAAATTTAGAAGCCCAGAACTTCAAAATGTTATAAATATGCTATAGCACTCAACATCATCTGGTGACTGGACAATGTTGAAAAAAGAGAAAATTCAGTTAAAACAAATTCAGTGAAGTTTGCATGTGGAAAAGTGTGTAGGTTTTAAAATGAGTAACCAGTTATGCGAACTACAGTAGTGAAGAATGAATATAAAGTAACAGACATGTTATTCGGCAGTTAATGCGAATTTGCACAAGACAAACAGACGTTGACATTATTGATCTCAAGAATTGAGTTAATGTTGACTAGTATCCGGAATCTCTTCAAACTGGCGCACTGCAGACAGAGTCACCGCATGGCATTCAACAGCTCACTACTCATTTCTTCTCCAGTTTCTGATTTCAGAGGGACAGCAGTGAATAGAACAGGCATCGGTGCAGGAATTAGACCCAATGGTCCTTAAATTGTTTCAGTCTGGGAATTGGGAAGGACGAAGAGAAATAGTTCATATAGTGTTGGTTTCAGTCCCGAAAATTCAAGTTAAACCATCTGCGGAAGACATTTGCAGTCCCTACAGCTAATGTAAAGAGGTGCATAGAAGACCATTGCAATTGTCATTGTTTAAACCCAGCAATGCCGTCAATGAGTTGAGTGTATCCTTTTGCATGAAATAAGTTGGGATTGACTGCTGCCTTTGTTAGTAATATATGTACAAGAGAAGCAAAGCGATAAACTGTGGGAGCTTTTCTATTAAAACAAAATGGCATGTTGGTATTCATAATAATTTTGATGGTTCAGAAATCTTTCCATAACATAACGCAAGGCAGTCCACTAGATTTCAATTTATGATCACTCCTATGCAAGCATTTGCTGCGCCTAGGAGAGTGCAGAGTCTTCACGAACGATTGCTATGCAGCACAATAGATCTGTTTTTGAAGCGAAAACTTTCTACCACAAAATACTCATCTAAAATCACAACTGGAAGTTGCACTTTCAGTAATTGCATCTCCTGGTTTGTGATTACAGTAAATCAGGAATATTACTGATGAAAAAAGGAGAGTTCCATTTCGAGGACAGTGTTCTGCTCCTGACGTTGTGTCACTTCACGTGAAACGTTAACTATGTTGCCAGACGTGCTGAGTTTCTCCAGCACTTTCTCCTTTTATGAGACCTACAGCACCCGCAGTTCTTTGTCAGATATTACTGGAGAATTAGTTTAATTGGATAGAATCGGTTGTACGATCAAATGTATGATTTTGATGGGATGAAACATTTATATCTTTACCCATAAGTAAGGGATCAATTGAAAAGATTCATACTTTCACAAGGAAACCAGACTGAGAGCCTCGTTTATCCTTTCCAAGAAAAAAAGATGGCATCTTCACGACTTGGTGAATCCATGGTGGTGCATGCTCCAGACAGTGGCCTTTACTTCAGTAGGCTACGAGGTCAATTCCAAATGGATACCTGGAATGGGCAGGTTGTCTGATAAGGATTGATTGTTCAGGATGAACTTGTTTTCACCGGAGTTTAGAAGAGTGAGAGGTGATGCTTGTTTTAGATTGTTTTAGATAGTAGCCTTTACTTCAGTAGGCTATGAGGTCAATTCCAGCAGAAGGTGAATGTTTCCTCTCGTTATGATTGAGTACTTGGAGAGGAAGAAAATCAAAAGAAGATCATTTACTATATTTACATGGTGTTACAATGCAGTGGGATACTCATGTGCTGTGCTGTTTGGCCTGAGCACATCAGGTTGTTGTTGTTCTTCCTGTATTTAGCCAGAGTTTGTAAAATAAGTGGAGGCCATACGGTTTTGAGAAAACAGATGCCTTGATGTTAATGGGTTGACATCAAGGCTTCAAGAGACTCGGACACGAGGCACAGGCTTAGAGTGAAGGGAATACCCTTTCAAAAGGAGATGAGGAGAATCGTTTTCAACCAGAGAGAGGTGAATCCATGAGAGTCGTTACCACAGAAGGCTGTAAAGGGCAGGTGTGTGAGTATATTTAAGACAGAGATAGAAAAGTCCTTGATTGTTAAGGGGATCAAAGGTTACAGGACAAGACGGTAAAGTGTGGTTGCAAAACGTATCAGCTGAGATTGTACGGTGGAGTAGAATCGAAGGATCAAACGACCTAATTTCTGTGCATATGTCTTCTGGTCTTATGGGTTCAGTTTAAGGGCCCTGTTTTTGCAAGTAAGCTTGGATACACATGACGTATTTGCATTGGCTACACATTTTTGGCTAAAACTGCCTTCTATAAGAGGAACCTGTACCAAATTCTGGAACGCAATGGTAATAATTAAAATTAATAATCATGTTATGCTTCGAAGAAATAAGATAGATCAGAGCGTCTTCTGGTGGTCCGTACGGCTGAATACTTGTTTCTATCTGTGAGGAGATCCAGAGGAGAAACAGATTCAGATTAATGGCGAAAGTCTAAGGCCGAATCAGCGGCAAAACAAAATAAACATGCAGGGAAATAAACAGTTGGAAACAAAACGGCAGAATTTTGGCAAAGTAAAGAATATTAACTGTAATAGCATGGAAGGATTTTGATGACCGTCAAATGAGAGAAAGAAACCAGCGATATGGAACCATGGAAAATGATAACTAAAGAGATGCAACTGAACAGTAAGCGAGTGAATCCAGGGTAGATGCATGGAAACCTCAAGCGATATATTAAGAGAGATTTTGATTTAAACATAAACAGCATTTCCTGGAAATTCTAAGACACACGGGATCTATCAGAAGCTTTTCCATTTTTCTTTTAGATTATCAGGTTAAAAAATCACTTTTAAACCAAGGCAAGGGGATATTGTATTTTTCTGTGAGCTTTCAACAGAGACTGTTCAGATGAGTGTTTTCCTTTTTTGTAAAAGAATAAACTAACTAAAATTCTCACTGAGCAACGCTGAAACAGAAAAACACAAAACGATAGAATGGCTGATGAAATGTGTAGATTCGTGGGTAGAAGCAGGTCACATGGTGGTGCCTGGGCCTAGTTAGTTAAAGTGCCCCTTTTTAGTAAACGGGATGTTCAAGCCCCAGAATCCCCAAGTGCCAGTATTTAGGCTGTAGGTTCCTCATTTACCCATTCAAAGGAATTCTTTGATTGCCATGCTGTTCATCCAACCAGTGGACTATTGATGAGTAACCAGGCATAATCTTTCAAGGATCACTGAAGGATTTGTGGTAATTACTCTAGATATGTTCCAGAGGACTGGAATACGACGAAAGTGGCACCCTTATCCAAAAAGGGAGGGAGGCCTGAAGCCGTACACTACAAGCCAATTAAACTAACTTATAAGTTGGAAAAGTGTTGGAATCAAATATTAAGTAATAGCAGCACATTTGGAAAATGATAATCTAATCAAGTAGAATCAACATGGCTTCCTGAAAGGGAAAGTTAATTAATTACGGTTTATAAAAGCCTTTTGACGATAAGTCAACTCGAGCTGATAGAGAGGATCCAGTACATGTGTCGTTTTGGACTTCTAGAAGGTGTAACTCAAGGTACTTACATAAGGTTAAATCAAAAGAGAAGAGCACGGGACCTTGAAGGTACCATATTTGCACGAGCAGAGAATTGGCTGATGGGCAAGAAACAGCGAGTGGGGAAAATGCGTTCTTTTTCTGTCTACTGATATGTCACCAATGGGGTTTCACAGGGATCAGTGCTCGGATGACAAATGCTTACACTATTCATGAATGTCTTGGAGGAATGAAGCGAATGTACTGCTGCCAGATTTGTAGATGACGCAAAAATACGGGTAAACGAAGTTGTGAGAAGGATGGAAAAAATTATGAGAGATATTGATAGGATAAGTGCCTTGGCAAAATGCTAGTAAATGGTGTTGAATGTCGGAAAAATGTGACAAATTGCTCGTTTTGGAAAGAATAACAAAAGAACAAGCTATTATTTTAATGGATAAAAGCTGCAGAAAGTTGCAACAGAAAGAGACTCTGGGGTTCTTCTGCACGAAACACAGAAAACTAGCACACAGTTGCAGCAGATAATCGGGTAGGCTGATGGATTGTTGGACATTATTTGAGAAGCGCTGTAGGTTCAGAGTGGTGACTTCTTGCTGCAACTCTAAAGAGTTCGAGAGGCGACTTCTGAAATACTGTGAGCAATTTTCCTTTCTTTATTTAAATAAACATGCAATTTCATTGGAGTCAGTTCAGAGGTTTACTGCATTGATCCTCTGTCTGGTGAATTTTTCTTCTGAAATAAAAAAAGAACGTTTAAACAGTTTTGGACTTCACTTACTAATTTCAGAAGAATGAGAGGTGATCTTAATGAAACATATAGGATTCTTCTGAGCTTGATAGGGTAAATGCTGAGAGGAAGATTCTACACATGGCAGACTCAAGCACAAGGGTACATGATCGAAGAATAAAGGGGCGCAAATTTAAGAGAGAAATGAGGAAGAATTTCTTCTTTCTGTAAGCTACAAGATTTTTGAAAATTTGCCACAGATAGCTGTGAGAGCAGCGTTCCATTAACAGTAACAGTTAACCTGTTTAAAAATACCGCCTGTAGTTCAAAGGCAAGTTTGGAATGATGATAATTGATTTTAAAATGTGATGATTGGTGATCATCATGAGAATATGTATTCCTTCAATACGTGGCGGATTTTTTTTATTCTATTCCTTCATGAGATGGTAGTTTCCCTGGGCAAGATAGCACTCAAAGCTCTTTCATAATTACCATTGAACTGAGTGCCTTACAAATTTACCAATTGAATTGAAATTCCACCAGGCGATTTGTCTACAGAACTTTTGTCTGAGACTCTGGATTGCTAATGCAGTAATACTTGCACGACACTAACATCTGCCATTGCAATCTACATTGTCTCATGTTGTTTTTCTGACGCTTCTTTCATAATTTATGTTTCGAATATGAAAATTATCAAATAAATTTTGCCAGTTCCGAATTTAAATGACAAGAATGTATTTATAGTTTCTCGTATCAGAAGATTAATTGCTGATATTATCCATGTGTGAAGCAGCAGATCGACTTAATATTATATTACTTGTCGCTCTGTCCTGGCTGTACCATTAACCACTCTCAAAATCAGGATGGTGGGAATGGAACTGCTTTTCAGTAATGTAATTTCCCTGATTTACCTTCCATCTGGATAAAAGAAAAACACCCTGGAGCTATTACTGAAGATATAGAGCATTGAAATATCATAAGTAATATCTTCCATGTTTAGAGAGCAGGTCACAAGTCGGAGACGCTGCCATCACTATTTCCGCTCTTCCAGTTTTCCGAGTGCAGATGAGAGTGTTTTTGGAAACGAAAACAAAAATTGCTGAGAAAGCCTAGCAGGTCTGGCAGCATCAGTGGAGAGAAATAAAGGTAAATGTTTCTGCTGTAGCGAACGTTCTTTAAAACTGGAACATGAATTCTGATTTCGTTCCACATATCCTGCCAGACCTGCTGAGATTTTCCAGCAACTTCTGTTTCTGTTTCTGTTTCTGGTTGCCAGTATCTGCAGTTCTTTCACATCTTTGGAGAGATTGCTGCCACTGTCAAGTTCTTGTCATCAACTGGATGAGAAAAACAGTTGGTCACAAATCCGTATTTCTACTCTGACAGAAAAGTTTCTGCGCCGCACAAAGTGAGAAGTCAACATGGGGAAATGACTCACATTGCTCTTCATCATTGCACCCATTCTCAGTATCTCCTTTTCAGAAAAGATCTGATTGTTACAATATAAATGTTATTCTTGGTCGAATAACATAAATGGTGACGATGATGTTGGTCAATGCAAAGCAGATGTGGAATGTTGCTTTTTCTTTACTACTTTTCACATGTTATAACGGAGCCATCATGATACTGTAGAACAAAGATTTGCAGAAAACACAGTTGTAGAAGTAAAGAATTTCACAGTAACTTGCAACTTGAAGACAAATGATTCTAACCCTTCTGTAGAATAGTAAAATCAGCACCCCAGGCAGTCTCCGCATTTCATATTTCCAATTATTGAGAGGAATGTGAAGAGGAGAAACGCCAATAGTGATCAATTTTCTTCTGAGTTGAAGCAAACTGATAACATATCGAACTAACAATCAGTGATAACCTCACCTCCAACCTTGCCTTGTATATGTGTACTATACAGCCCACATTGATGTAGCGGGTCGAGGACAAAAATCCACCATAAGATTTCCCGTTATTGCTCAACAGAGGGCGCTCTCACGTCAAGAAACGGAAAGAATTCAGTCCCGACTGCGAAAGAATCACAAACATTGTTAAAAATCATGAAAAGCACAACTTTGAACAGGACCAGATGAGGTCGCTTGCGCGCACACATTATGTTTGTAAATTATATCAATACTACCAGTTGGCTTTATGTATCGCTCTGTCATACATGATGGTTTTCGATTCCTGTCCCTGGCTAACTAAACATTATCAATCCCATCTTCGCTATATGACCGGAAGTGTAACCATTTCCTCCAAATAGAATTAATATTACTTCATAGCAAACACTTTCATCTCTGTGAAAATCCGTTCTCCTCTGACAGATTTTAGCGAAGTGCTTTTTCCTGAATGGTCTCAAGCTTCGTGTGTGTTTTCGGAGCTGCACTGTTCCAGGTGAGCAAAGAGTATTCCAACTTTCCCCTAACCTTTGCCTTGTAGGTGGTGACAGGTTTTTATGAAAAAGGAGGTGACTTATTAGCTGCATAATTATTATGTTCTGTCATGCTTGTATAACTACAACAGTAAAATTGGCATGTCCAATTTCTTGTGAATTTAAACCTTCAGGACTGTTAAAGTGACGTTTCAGCGGTAGCAACACCTTTGAAATTTAGGGATGATGGTTAGATTCTTTTTTGTTAAAGGCAATAACAGCCTGGCACTCGTGTTACACGAATGTTACTTGAAACTGTTCAAGGCATGTATGAATGGTATCCAGGTCTTGTTGCTTGTAGACATTAACAGCTTCAGGGCGCGGTATCACAAATGCGAGTAAACATTGTACAATCGTCAGGTAAAATGGCGACTTCTTGGACGCCTAAACAAGGTGTTATAACAGGCCTTAAGCAGGGCAGCATCTCCTGCATTCTCTCAGTGTCCTACGCTGGGTCCAGTCAATTAGGCTTGTGCCCAGTCAGGTAGCAGCATCCAGGTCGATGTTTTCAGTCGTTGAGCCTGTCACCTCTGATCCTACAATGGAGTGTCATTGATTAAGGAGTTGAAAGTGTAGGTTTTTGGAAATAATCCCAGAAACTCCTGCAGAGACGCCCTGGGGCTGAGGTGACTGACCTGTAAGAACCACAGGCAATTTCGTCTATTCTCGGAATGACTTCAAACATTAAGAATTTTCTCCTGATTCTCATGAACACATTCTATGCAGTGAAGTGTCACACACAGCAGGTTTCCTGGAATCCTCAGCTGTCAGGTGGGCCACCAGTAAAGTTACAGTTCTTTAAATTGTAGTCCAGAAAATATGATGCAGCGAATTCCAGTGGAGCAGTCTTTTAGGCATTGATTATTAATGCTGAATGCGTTTTGCTGGATTAGTGTTCCACCAGATCAATTTAGTTATAATTACATAGATTTTAAGATTACTTGTCTGAGTTGTCTGAATTGCTCAATTCACTAACATAATATAAGTTAACTTATACTAATCAGATCAACTTCACTAATAATTCCACCTGATGGAATGCTGATTTCGAAGAAAAGAAATCTCATTAACTCCTAATCATCAGGACGTCAATCAAAATTAGATAACCCCAAGAAACACAGGAGATTTCTTTTTTTTTAAATCTTGTATTTGTGTTTCTTCTATCACTTCTATCAACAAAGTCAAACGTATCAAGCAGGAGGAAGACACACCGAAAATCTTCCTTTACACTTACTTTATGTCCTATCGAATACTGCCAGATACAATACAGGAATCTTAGGAAATAAAATTTCCTCCACAATTGCTCTTCCCAAAAGTCAATATACATTGAGGAAGAGCAGATTACATCTCCCACTGTAATGTTTTCAGGGAATATAAAGCAGGAAATAGCGACAGGATAAATTTCCTTCTACATTGCCGCATGGAAGACTTCCAGACATGCAATTCTTTTTAAATTACAGATGCTCTGTGGTTTGTTCAAGACTGGTTATGTGCGCAATTGAGAACAAGTTAACGTGCAGTTATGACATAGAGTCATATAGCCATATAAAGTACAGAAAAAGGCCCATCTGCCCAACTCGTCCATTCCGAATGGTTTTCCTAAAGTGAACTCATCCCATTTGCCTCGTCCGTTTGGACCGTATCTCTTTAAAACTTTTGTGTCCATATGCCCGTCTAAACATCGGACCAGAAATGCACTGAATTGCACTTACAGTGTACTTTTTAGTGACATCGTTAAACATTTTTCCTCTGTCACTTCCTCTTCGACTGTCGACCATTCTTTTGTCTCCTCAGTCGCTCGGCAGGAAGAATTCTTTCGCAGGCTCCTGCTCTGTGTGTTTCACTCTTATTCACCGTGATACCTGTACCTTGTTAATAGTGAGACTGGTGGATTCTTTCTCACTATCCATAGATGCTGTAAACTCGAAAAATTCTTTCAATCCTAAATATGGAGGTGAGATTTTGGGAATTCCATAGTAGAAATATCTGCATCAGAATACAAAGTCATTCGAGGCAGAAGTAGCCTTGTTTTGAAGGAAAATATTCTGTCCAACAGTTCTCTGATAAAATGATCTTGGAATATCTCCAGAAAGAATACTCTGATAAAAACGTTGAAATCCAAACAAATGCAACATGCAACAGAAATAATAATTTAATAAAGTGCCTCTAGGCACGGGGGAATAAATCATTTATTTATCTATCTATCTATCTATCTATCTATCTATCTATCTATCTATCTATCTATCCATCTCCCCATAAAGTATCAGAATATTTTTCTGTCCATTGTTTAGTATAGCATTGCACACACAGTAAGTCTGATTTAATCTGATTGTCTCCATCACCTGCTCAAGATTTTGTAAATAAATCCATCCTGTTATTTAAACATTGAAAAGTGAGATTTCTGAAATCATTGGTATTTGTAAAGTTCTTGTTTTGTGGAAAGTTTAACGAGAGGCAGGCAGAGAGCACAATACAAGATAATATGTGACCAAATCCACCGTGCATCTCACCGCGCATGCATCGCACATTAATACACTCCAGCATCGTCGAACATGTTGTCATCTGTAGAAATAGTTTTAGACTTCTTTGTTCTGTTAAAGGAAAGTATGTCATATTCCCCTGTATACGTACCCGATAAATATCGGAGGCCCTGTCTGTGTTTATCTGTACCAGGCTATATTATCACTAGCATCAATGGAAAACTAGCTTTACAATTTGATTGATTTCTGTTCCAAAGATAACACCTGATCAGCCTATGAACTCTAATCCTCACACTGATCTGCTGTCGCAAAAGAAACATAACTCAAGCACAACGAGGTGTAGAGGGAAGGGAAAACAAGGAGTCTGATTAGAAAACGAAAAATACACAATAGCAATAACACCAGAGCTCCAAGTGGAAACAAGCCATTTCAGGTCATTCTGCTCATGGCGATGAAGGTGGACAGAAGGCCAATGAATCAGGCTCTGGTTTTCAAACCGGGACTCGTTGTCAAGACAAAGACTCGGGGTGGGGGTGGTGGGAAATATATATAGACAGAGAGACTGATGGCCTGCATTTTCAACAGGCGTATTATTATGGGATGTTGACACCAGACGTCATATAAAGACACACAGAGGGATTAGCTGCCTCCAACTATTGGCCTTTGTGACCATATTGACTAGTTATCTCTCTCTTTTTCTCTCTCTCTCTCTTTCATTTTCTGTCACTTGTACTCTTTCTCTCGGTTACAACATTCCTGTCTTTCACTCTCTGCTGTCTCTTTATCTCCTTCCCTCTCTGCGCCTCTATCTCTGTCCCTCTTTCTCTCTTTCTCACAGACACACACATACACACACATGCACACACTTCGACTGCGTTGCAGCTGATTCAATGCTTCATGAAGACACGATCTCTGTCATGCTTCATCTACAATATCTTTTGTCGTTTGGATCCATTGCATTTGACTAACGGTTTCATTGACTATAAACAAAAAGAAACAGCAATTACTGCTTTAATTCCAGTCCAGTATCAAAGTGAAAATTGCACAAATGCACTCATGTCACCTGCTGGCCTATTTGGGCTTGTGATGGAATTTGTCCACTCACTAAAACTCTGCATTCGTTCCCAAGATTCTTTTCTGTTCAATAAAGGCACGTGGGAGACACCAGTTTTGCCAGAATTTGTTGCCCGTCCCTTGAAGTCAGGAGGGCATTTAAGAATCAATTACATTACTGTGGGTCGAGGGTCACATGTCCACGGGAGAACAGTCGTTTCCTTTCCTCAAGATCATTAGATAATTGGATTATTCGGACAGTATTCATTCCATATTTTACAGTAAACAGAACGTCTATTTTGATGAGAGATAGTCTCATCAGGGAGAGGCGGAGATAAGTGCAAAGATACAGAGGCACAGGGACACTGGGGAAGTCAGAGAAAAAAAAACAAAAGCAATCAGAGGAAGTTAATGTTCAAAGATATCACTGCTTTATGTGTACCTGTCACCTCCTCTGGCAGACCCTTCAGTCCTTTACTTGATAAACACCTTCAGCCTCTCAGTAAGTGACGTATGATCCTAGTTTCACGTTAACATCAAACTAAAAGGTCGACACTTTTAAAATTTTTTGGTATTTTCGTTGAAAACATAAACTGGATGCTTTTTATGTTTCTCGCCGACAATAATGGACTTGCAGACTGGGGAGTTGTTTCTGTTTAATATTGAGCATATTTTCCAGGGGTTGCTTTTATTTCCTGACCAAGGAAACATTTTGAATTTGTAACACAGGAACGAGTGGCAAACTTTCAGTGTCACAAAATTAATCTGAATTAACGGTCTGGAAGCGAGACGACATAAAACTGCTTGACAACCATTACTTGACAACCTATGGCTAATCTGGTACATTCAGCATCCTCGGGAAATTCTGAGATATTCAGCAAAGATACATGGAGGATGATGATAAGCCTCCAGAACTGAAAGGCAGATTCTATATTAATTTGCACAAAAGGACATAACATGGTTACTTGAAGCACCTTCATACTTTAAACCTGAAGTACCATGTATTTCTCTGCTCCGAAATACTCACACTGATGCAGAGATGCACCGGACCAAGGACAAACATTTAGGTTGTGAATTCCTGACGTGCACAGTAGGTGGAGGTCTCACATCGATGAACTGAAGCAACAATCTGTGTCCACAGTGCAAGTCAACCATGTCAATATGGAATGAATGGAATCAACGATGTCCTGGGTTGGCAATCTTATCATAATCATGCAGAGACAAATGTGTTACTAATATTGCGATTGCATTAAGCAGAAAAAGTCGAGCATTCTGTGAGGAGACACATTAAATTTTATTGCACTTTCTGTATATTGTAAGATGAAATGGTTTATACCACATTTTTACGAACATTTTGATTGAATTTTATTTTTGGGAAAACAAACGTCATCACATAAAGCCACGCATCTATTGATGGATCGGCTTCCGATACTAAAATTTGTGCAGAAGTCAATGGAATGTGTGGAAAACGGAATGCATATCAATGTGGAAATGCGAGATACACCCTTGGAAGTGATTCATGAAGTTATTTCTCGTACTGATTATGGCAGCCAAACAAAGTGGAAGATAAAGCATGTCCGAACTATTTGGATTTTTACAGTCAACTTCGTTTTGTATTCCATCTGAAAGTTGAAAGATTGTTCTTAACACTCAGCGGAGGAGCAACACTAGACCTAATTCTAGGGAATGAAGTTAGTTAAATGATTGAAGTATCAGATTGCGAACAATTTGGGTACTGTGCCCAATACTCTGCATGTTGTAAAGTCATGGAAAGGGACAAGGATAGTGAAGAAGATAAATATGTAAATCTAAGGGAAGACAAGCTCAATATTATTAGACAGAAACTGGTAAACATAGTCTTGGAGCATCTACTTGGAGGTAAGTACACAATTGGAAAGTGGGAGACCTTTTACAAACAGTTTAATGAGAATTCAGGCCATGTGTTTTCCTCAAAGAGTGAAGGATAAGGCCCACAAGTGCAGGGAACACCAGATGTCAAGGGATCTAATTGTCTTGTAAAGAAACACAAGAAAGTAAATGTCAGTCACATTGGATTAAAAACAAGGAAAGCCCTTCAGAGATAGAGCATGTGTGTGCGGAATGTGTGTTCAAAAAAAAAAGTTAGGAGGGCAAAGGGACTCTATGAACTATTGTTGGCAGATAGGATCAAGGAAGAACCCAAGGCATTTTATAGTTTTATTAACAATAAGAGGAATTCCAGGGAAAGAATGCACCAGTTAGAGACCAAGGGAGCGAACTGTGCAGGGAGCCAGTGGATGTGGGTGAGGACTTAAATGATTGCTTCTCATCTGTGTTTGCAGACGCGAAAGATATTGTCGCAGGGGACTTCAGTTGGGGTGGTGAATTTGGAGACAAAGTAGAAATTTATATGGAAGAGGAATGAGATTTTTATTAGCGATCATAACGCTGCAGAGATTCCAATGGCATGATGAGATGCATCCCAGGCTGGTACGGCAGCCAAGGGAAGAGATTGATGTGAGCTTAGAAGATATACTTAATATTTCACTGAAGTGATGGATAAATGGACAATAACTAGCGTAGTTCCTTCGCTTCAGAGGGGATGGTGGATAGCCAGATAATTACAAGTTAGTTCGTCTGAAGTCAGTGGTGGGAAACTTTTGGAAAAAAAATAAACTGAGGAACTTGATTAATCCACACTTGGAAAGATGGAGATTGATCAGGTATAGTCAGCATATATTTGTTCGCAGGGGATCATGCCCGCTTAATTTAATCGATTTTTTTTTTGAAAAACTGACGAAATGTATTGATGGAAGTAGCGCAATTGATGTGGTTTACATGGGATTCAGGAAAGCATTTGAGAAGGTCCCCATATGGAAGGTTGTTCCAAAAGGTAAAATCCGATGGGATGCAAGGCAAGATGGAAAAGTAGATCTAAAATCGGCTTGCAAACAGGAGGCGATTGGGTGATCTTGCAATGTTGCTTTTATGATTGGAAGCCTGTGACCAGGGTCATACCATAAAGATCAGAGTTGAAACGCTTTCTGTTTGCTCTATGTGATGATAGAATATGTAACCAACAGGTTTACAGATGACACGAAAGGTGGAAATGTTGAGGTCTTAGGTTACAATATGATATTGATCAGCTGGTAAATTGGATAGAGCAATGGCAGATCGAATTTATTCCTGCGAAGTGCGAGATCATAACATTTTGGGAGGTACAGTAATGGAAGGATAAACACACTGAATGGTAGGTTCCGAGCGAGTGCTGAGGAACTAACGGACGTTACAGTCCAAGTCCACAGATCCCTGAAGATGTCAACAAAGTTGATGAAGATTACAAATGGAATGCTTTTCTTCATTAGCTGAGGCATAGAATGTATCAGCAAGGAAGTCTTGTTAGAACATTTTAAAACTTTAGTTCGGTCACAGAATGAAATGACTTGATTGCACTGGAAAGGGTACAGAGGGGTTTCACTGGGATTTTGCCTGGAATGCAAATTCTCACTAAAGTGTTTGTTTTCCTTTGAGCAAAGAGTTGCCGTTGAGCAGAATGGGGTGGGGATATCTGATTTAGGTATACAAAATTATCAGAGGCAGAGATAGATAAGCTTCTGAGACATTTATTTCCCTCAGGCAGTCGTGTCTAACACCATGATGCATGCGTTTACGATAAGAAATGAATTGTTTCGAGGCGATTTGAGAAAAATAAATCACCTGAGAGTGTAAGAAATATACAACGTGCTCCATGTCTGTGAAGTGGAAAGTCCCAACGATGTGATCATTGGAGGTAGCCCATTTTGAAATACTTCAATTCTAACACTAACACACCCTCCAGCCATCTCATTGCATTCTGTCGGCACAAGACAGTGAGGTTATATATCACAGAAGACAGTTGAAGGCATATATTAGAACCAGTGCCTTCAAATATCCAACTCCCCTAGCATAGAGTGGACAGAACAGTGCAGCTCCTTGAGGTCGGATTTGTATGGGAACATTTCTGACAAGTAATAGGGAATAAACATGGTTCATCGTTTCTCTCATTTTCAGAACATGGTTTATGTCTGAATTAGAAATATCAACCGTTCGGATCTTTTCCTTATTGAACATGGTTTTCAGATCTGGATCATGGTGATGTTACCACTCAGCCGCTGTCCTCAAATGTTTCGACAGAGGGAGAAGTGGTGATTTTAAGCTGTTGCTTTGAACCCAAATGGAGCTTCCATTATTTAGTCTGGTAACGACAACACAGCCTGAGCTTACCTAGTAGAAACAATCGATAGATTCCGAATACAAAGCAGATTTGGTTGAAACCTGTTTCAAGCTTCAAATATTGAGCAAATTCACCACTTCAACTATTTTGGAACTAAATCTGTCTGAATCTCCAGTAAGTTGCTGAGCTCTCAGACTCAGTGACAGAAAGCTGTTTTTACTTCAAAAACAATTCTGCTTCAGATTCAATGGTACTGTGTTTTAAAAGTTAAAATATAATTGACCATTTCCGCATATCTTACATTGGATTCTGTCTGATTCATCACTGAACTCGCTGGTATTTCTGCTCAAAAATCAACAGTATCTGTCTCTATTTGCGTCACATTGGGCAGTAATTCAGTTACTGCAGGATAGACCATTAAAAATCTATTATATGAATGAAGCATTGCTTCAATCAATTTTACAGGAGAGAGTGTTTTCAATTCATTTCTCTTCAGTTGCCGTTACAGTTTACATTATGCCTGAATTATCGAAGGAGCTCAAATGTTAGTTTTGTTGCTGACATTAAAAAAAAAAATCAACTGGATACAACATACAAGGAGTTCGGATGCCTTTGTTTGCTATTACAAACTCTATCTGTTTATTTGCATATTTCCTGTCTCAGTACTGGTATATTAAACTTTTGTAACATTGCACGTGGTTAACGTAGAATTTTAAAATTTCGAATCATTTAAGAAATCGATGCAGTGGGTATTTCAACCCATTTTTTAACTCAATTCTGAATTTATTTTGGGTTCCAGCGTAAATAAATGGGTTGATGGAGGAACACAAAAATAAAAGCATAAATCCATTTTCCTCAAGGACAAATGTCGATTGAGTAAAACCTGAACCTGAGAAATAAGTAACTTTCAAAATTCGCACGTACAGGATTGTTATAAAAGATAGCAAGTACAACAAGAGGAAACTGCCAGAAATGGCAAAGAGTAAAACGATGGACTTTCTCCGTTTCTCAATCTGTGGGTCACTCTGATTGTCTCCGTGAATATGGCCCTGGAGTCTCCGGCGGGCTTTATTGGCCACGAGAATGTATCTAACAGTCAGGGCATTGAATAGTAAAATCAGAACAAATGGGAGAACAGGACTGAAAACGCAATGCATTAAGTCATATGAAGCCCAAGCAGGTGACACATAAAATATTAATTTTGGGCTGCAGAACCAGGGTACGTTGTTAAATGTGTACAGAGGTTCATATATAAAGTACACAAATGCGTTTTTTATACTGCACAATGCTGACACGATTCCTATGGCCCGGGCTGCTGTCTTTTTGGTGCAATATTTTATTTTCAGCTTCTGACAAGAAATCATCACAAATCGATAAAAGGTAAAAGTGACAGTTAGCCAAGCAGAACAGTCTCCAGCAATGGAAGATAAGGCAGTACGTAGACTGCAAACTGGAGTGATGGACAGGAAGCTGAATGGAAAGTAAATCCCAGCAATCCGGTTTAATATTACAGCGGTGACCAGGAGCAGGAGATCTGTCGCAGCCATGGACACCAGGTAAAGTAACATACAGCCAGACAGACAGCATCTTCTTCGAGACAGGATCACAATCACGGTCAAATTAGCTGTAATAGAGAGAGAGAGAGAGAGAGAGAGAGAGAGAGAGACAGAATTCGCGAATCATAAACAGGAAGGATTAATTTGCTAAGATATATGCTGAAACAGAAGGAGATGATTGGCCAATTCACATTTCTTTGAACTTGGGGAGGATGGAATTTGAATAACGAGTTCTTCAGCAGATAATCAAAAGGAACATTGGTGTGCAGACCTGCCATGCCAGGAATCAGTCTGGTAAATTTAACTTTCTCTAAATTGCTTCCATGTCATACATAACATTCTGTGAATAATGAAACTAGTGCAATGGGTAGCTTACAGGTGGTCCTAATATGCCATTCAAACTGAATCATTATATACTACATTTGAATTCAGTTTCTCTCTTAATAAACAGTAATATCTATCCACTACACAGTAACTTGATAAATTTTCATACTAGTCTTTGATGATCCGCATACAGGGGCATCTGCTCAGCCCAGAACTTTGCAAGCTCTAATCATATAGATACTTTGCCTGGCAGTCACGCTTACTTAGCATCATACTCCAGTTATCACAGTTTTTTCCATTCACCTGATCTATTTTTCTTTTCTTACATGCTTATGTTCTCTTCACAACATACATTGAAACCTGTTTCTGTAGATCATGTTTCATCACCATATGTTCTTACCATTATCGAAGGCATGGTAAAGTTCGAAGCCACAGCACCGATCTTTGAGATACAGCACGCTTTACATCTTACCGACAAAAGACTCATTTACCACTCTTCTTTTCTGTTAGCAATCTTATCTATCTTTGCAAACACATTCCTACACCATGACAATTTATTCTCCACAATAACAATTGATATGATACTTCACTAAATACATTATCGAAATCTATGTGCATCCATCTGTTCCCTTTTATTCACACCTCATGTTACAATTTCAGAAAATTCTTGAAAAAATGTTTAATTACGATTTCACTTTGACCGAATCACTTTTTAACTGCCTGATTACTTCTACTTCAACAGCTTCGTTTCAATACATTTTACAGTGGAGTCGAAAACTTTCCGTTTGAGAGATGTTAGGCTAACTGGCCTGTAGTTTCCTGCTTCCTGTCTCCACCACTTCTTGGATAAAGGCTTTCATTTCGCAATTGATGAATGTAATGAAATCGTCACCAAATCTAGTGAATCCTGGAAAATTAGCAACAACACAGTCATTATCTCACTATCCAAAAGTTTTAAAATCCTATAGTTAAACTACCAAGATCTGTTGCTTGCACGGAATTTCAAATCTTTGTTCAAATTCTCTTCCCTGGAGCTCCTAGGTTCCTTTACTTCCTCCCTCACATATATTTCCAGATTTACAACTAATCCTTGGATATTATTTGTCTGCACTACCTTAAGAACCAAAGTAAAATACTTGCTGTATTAATCTGCCAGTTCTGCCACTCCAATTGTTCTCTACTTATTAATCTTTTATTCACACTTGTCCGTACTTTTATATTCAGCCCAATTTCTTGACCTTTCACCAGGTTTTTCACTATTACCTGCTATTTCTTTAAGTTTGATAATATATTTAAGACTTTTAGTTAACTACAGAGGTGAGCCGTCTCCCTGGAGCATTCATTTTTGATTTGCGTGCATCTGTTCTCTTCTTTGTGTTTTAAAACACTTTCTTAAATGATTCCCACTGCAATGCAATTCACGTATCCTTTATTCTAATTTTCCAGTTCACTGATGAGAAGACTCTTCATACTCTTATTGCCCTCAATTCAATTTGAAAGTCTAGAGTTGGAATTCTCTTCTTTGCCTCAAACACAATATGAAATATAATCACATCATGGCCGCCAGATGCCTCCAGTATGAAGTTAGAAACTCATTCCATCTTATTGCACAACCGACTATTTGGAAATTCAACGGTCTGGTTAAGGCCAGAATGGGTCGATACAATGAACTAATGTGAAAACATTCTATGAACAGCTTGTCAAAGCGGTTTTTGCACATTGATGCCTTGAGTCCCTGCAACAGACGCCATCAGTTCTGAGGCAAAATGTAGAAACTAAAGACGATGAGAAGAATATGACACATTGCAGGCTATTAGTCGCTGAAGAAAATTCTGCCTCATGGACATGAGTGTAGAAACATCAATTGTGGTCAATGCATAAGGGGAGGGCTGGGCTGAAAAACTACAGCTTTAAAAATAAAAAAACTGTGCTCTGTGATGCAGGGGGTAATAGTGGACACACAATCTGGAAAAATTTGCTCCCGTATCAATCAACATTAATAATGTTGATAATTAATTAATAATGTTCTTTCAATAAATTCAAACACTGGGTCAATGGTCCCAACCTCTCATTAGAGCAAATGACTTTGTCACTATTTAATTGAGGTCATGATGGCAAGGCGACGATACACCAAAGTAACAGTGTTCAAAGGACAATGCATAATAATGTTTGCATCGATTGAAATCATTTATCTTAATTATCCATCCGTAATTGTCCTTCAGAAGGTGGTGAACTGCCTACTTGCTCCAATTCACTAAATTTTGTTCAAGTTGATCGACAATGTTTTTAGAAAGGCTGTGAAAATCCTGGACATTGTACGGCGACCTAAGGCTAACGACTACAACAGTACAAGGCAGGAACTCTTACTGTCTTTGTAACGGCAACTAGAAAAGAGCAATAAATAGAGGCCTTGCCAACACTCCACATTTTATGAATGAATGATTTAAAAGTTCCACTCTGTCATTCATTGAAGCATTTGATAATTACTCTGCCACCGTTATACAGTCAGAAGCACACTCGATCTCTATTTGCACCTTAACAAAATGGTGGTAATATATCCACAGTAAAAATATGAATAACACAATAAACACATACGCTGATAACACTGTGATGACTCACCATCAGTAATAGTGCCGGTAACACAAGGAGTCCATTTACACCGTGGCAATATTATAATAATTTACCCACAGTAATAGGGGCAATGCAAAATGGAACACATTTATGCTGCTGTTACTTTGTAGCAGTTGGCCCTTAAAAGAATTGCCAATAGTTCGCCATAAGTGCATTCAGTCAAGATGACAGTATCATAAGTCCATCATAATGACTATGAAAAAAACTATAACCCATGTTTGTATCTTGAAATGGTAATTATAAATGGAGAAAGCAATAAAATGGTAAAGTGACAACTGTCACACAGACGCACAAGCATTAAAGGGGTAAATTAGGCATGTCACGAGAAGAAATTATGCCGGCCAGCTCGTGAAATAACACTTTAAATGAGAGAAATCAGAATATTTATAAGGAGAGAAATCATCTCAGCCAATTACAAAATTTATAAGGTTAGCCGGCGAGGTAAAATGATTAAAATAGAAGAATGATGATGTCTAAAAAAGAGCAAAAATAATATTATATAAAAGGAACAGTTTGCACTGTTGAATTTACAGACGTAGTTGTTCAAAGGAGAAAGACAATATATCATTGAGATGAAGAATTATAGCTCGATTATATTTGATCAATTATCCACGCAGCTATGACTGAAGTTCTATACTTTACCTGGCACTCCGATTACTGCAAGGACAGGATAGTAAATGGCAAACGCCAGACCTTTCGGTATTCCGTGCATTTCTAACACAAACTCCAGTGCATAATGAACTTCACTGAAAAAATGATCACGTTTGTAACTGGTGGCAATTCTTCAGGGAGATAATTAGATGTTTGATCTGTTACATTAATTGCATTTGTTGAAACAAAACAGATTAGTGCAGCTGCTGTTCGACAAATGTTTCTGATGTGGCAGAATGGATTATCTATGCTTCAACATGAAATGGCCACAGATTGTAGAAGTGCCCGAGTTGCATTTCTTCATATTAAAGAAAGACTGTTAACTGGATTTTGGACCAAAGCAGATGTGTTCATTACTGAGCAGTCTGAAAAATATGAATTGTCTTGGACGACGTAACAATTTTCAAATTCCTGACATTTATTTTATCGTTTTGATCACTTGTAAGTGCAAGCGATTTTTAGACACTGCACCGCAAGTGGTTGCACAAACAGTGTTGATAGGTCCCTCAAAGTAGTTACTTTCATGCGACAGGATTCCAGTCTTCATTAATACATTGCTACACTTGGTCAGGTTTGTGCCATTATATACAAGATGGCAGATCCATACTGTTATACTCAGTATGAAACATATCTAATTCAGCATAGCCACACTTGTCAATATATCCAGTTTAGTGCATGCATACGTTCAATAAAAACTGGTACGCTGTTTATGTACAATTTCCCATCAGTGTAGTTTTATCCACCAAATCCCATGTCAATGCCCAGACACTCTGCAGCAATTTCGCTGAAGCTGAGTTGAAATTCACTGTGGTCGCATTCAAATTAGCCCTTTTTGTACGACAGAGCAACATTTGGAAAACAACTCTGCTCCGTGAGGAACAAAAACAGAGGTTGCTGGAAAAGCTTAGCAGGTCTGGTAGCGTCTGTGAGGAAAAGAAATCAGAAGAGTTAACGTTGTGGAGCTGAATGAACACAGCAGGCCGAGCAGCATCAGAGGAGCAGGAAA